>CM028355.1:2972643-3432125 GCA_016618105.1 Dendrobium huoshanense
ATCTGCTCTAGATGTCGACCCTGTTCCTTTATACTTTTCTAAATAACGTCCATACCACTCAACATTAAAAGACCGGACTCATTTTTTTAAATCGTTTAGGTGGTTTAGCTGGCTCCCCAATCCAGGCCGGGGTAAGACCAGATTCGCATTGCATTAGCTAGGTTTCGGGTCACTTTTCAGTACCCAATTTAGACTTAGGTTCTGAGGCCGGCTTGGGCCATAAGACCTCAATTTTCGGGAATTGAATCCCAACTTTCTAATAAAATTGATCACTTAAACTAAACGTCGCTTTCAATCGAATACGAGCCTAACACTTAAGATAGATTGGAGTGGTTTCTGAAATGATTCAGAATCTCAAAACACTCCCTACTCCTCTTCCTTTGACTTTAAAAATAAGTGTTCAGACTTGATCCAATACCACTTGAAATTCCTACCCCTTTCTTCCTTTGATGTCTAACTTTAAAATCTTAAATAAAATTTACACCGCTATTTTAATCGAGAGTTTTCGTAGGAAAATTTAAATTTTCCTATGATGTAATTAACTACGAGGGCTTGCGCTCGTAGGAGATTTAGAAACCCAGATTTAATTTTCAAAAATAAAAAATATTTCAAAATCTTTAATTATTTTTGGGAAAAATTCAAATTTCAATGATCGTTAACTCTATTTTCAAACGATCAATAGCGATTGATAACTTCTTTCCTTGGAGAGATATATCAATTTCTATTGTAATTTTGATTACGAAATTAACGATCCCTTATCCGAATTATTATAGTTAAATAATCGATTGAATGTCATTTTGATCTTTCGAGACCATATGTCATTTTCCCTTGAGTTTGACTACGATAATTCGGATGAATTTAAAATTCTGAAATTCGAACCCATTAGGGAACGATATGATCATCTCTCGAGGGGATATATTGTTCATAATGACGCGTTCAATTTTAAAATTCAAAAACTAAATTTTTCCAAAGAAAATTAATATATTTTCAAAACTATACACTTAAATAAATATTTTTTTTTAATCAAAACAGTTTCCTCATCTGTTGTTCATATCAATCCATACATACATATATCCAGGGCCAGAGATAATTACATTACAGAAGAGAAACAGCAGCGGATACTATAATTCACAAATAGTACAAGAGTCAAAGTACAGCCAAAAGAAAACACTACACTAGCCGTACAGACTACAAAAGAAAGCCTACAAAGGCTACAAAAGAAAAAGCTACAGAACTCGGCAGAAAGATCGTCAAGCTGGAGGCCCTGCACCTGAAATCATTAACCACATATAATGAGCTTACAAAGCCAAGCAGGTCACCAAAGCCTACAACTGAAATCAAAGCACGACACTGAAAACAATATGCAGGTTAATCAACTCAAGTCAAATCAATCAGTCGAACATGATCAATGAGTCAATGCAATACAGAGATCAATACGAAACAGAAATCGATAAAATCAATTACATCCATACAATCGTCTAGTCGTCTTACTTATTGTATCACATCAGTCAAATCAATAGAGTGAAATCGTATCAATCAATTCTGCCAGTCATTAGTATCAGTCGACTCAAAATCCCAATAAACGATCAAGTCAATACGGCGAAAGATCAATTGAAATCAAATCAATAGATCCGTTCAATAATAAATCAATTCAATAAATCGATCAATATCAATAAATCAATCCAAAATCAATAAATCAATACAGATCAGGAAATCTATACGATGCAATATCATATACATGCAATTTCATACAATGGTCTTACTCGACAAGCCCAAACACTAGTCATTATCAATGGTGCTGTTGTAGTTATCAATAGTGCTGTTGTAGTTATCAATCAATCAATATCAATAGTGTTGTTGTAGTTATCAATAGTGCTGTTGTAGTTATCAATCGTTCAATATCAATAATGCTGTTGTAGATATCCATACGTTGGTTTCTATAACCAACATTCAACCAGGTTTCCACTTGTCTTTCAGAATCAATCAATCAATGCAATAATCGATGCAATAAGCAATAATAAAGAAATCTGGAACAAGCATATCAATAGTCATATGTATATCAATTCAATCTATCAATTCCAGGAAAATCAGAAATCATACGAAAATCGGGCAGAGTAATGGTAGTCGGTCAAATTACACAAAAATCATGCAAAAAGATACAAATTCCGAATTTCTCCAAATTACCAACGAATATCCACGGCATCAATACAAGACTATCAATCTATAGAATCCAAATCAAATCAAGTCCTGATATTATTCTATTTAATTAAAATCGCGTAGAATCAATTCCGACCGATAAAATCTTCGTAGAATACAGTCAAATCGTGTACAATAGTCATATCTATAACATACTAAAAGTTGTGCGGTGAAAGTTGTGTCAAATCAAAATCATGTCCAAAAGTAGACTACGAAAACATAAAACAGTGCACAACTCGATCAAAACACAATATCTCTGAAAACAGAAATAGGGTTCGGAGTCCTTACCACGAGACAAACAAAATATCCAACAGCAACGAACGACGAAAATTGCTCCGCGGGCCCCGAAATCGGACTTCTTCCTTTGCTTTTCCGCTCTTTCTCTCTCCTCAGATATTTTTGTTTTATAAAAATGATTTCTCTCTCCTCAAAACGAGCTGATTTTCTTATATCTGTGAACTGATCGGCCAGGCCGATAGCCACATCGTCCCGGGACGATCAGACCAATTCTGATCGTCCTGGACCATTCCCAGGGCGATGATCAGGACGGTATTGTGAACAGTGCCGATCATCCCGGACGATCTCAATATCGTCCTGGACGATCCTGTCCAGAAATCATTCCAGAACACTCTAGAAATCAGCTGTTTTCAATGCACTGATCGGCCTGGACGATCTCGACTTCGTCCTGGCCGATTCTGGGAGGAAAATTCAGTTCAGAGAGGAACAGTAAGGGAACGAGATATTATATGACGAATAGTTCAACTGGGCGAAGTCCGTTTGGAATCGTTTACACTAAACATCCAAACCACACTGTTGATTTAGCCGTGCTTCCCAAATGTAACAGCCGACCAGCCGCTGAGTTCGCAGAGCAGTTTGCCAAGATGCTGGAAGGAGTTCGCGACAAACTAATAGAGTCTAATGCCAAATACAAGCAGCATTTTGATAAGAAAAGAAGAGAAAGATCTTTTGCACCAGGAGATATTGTAATGATCAGAGTTCGACGAGAGCGATTCCCGCCAGGAACTCATTCCAAATTAAGTCCACAAAAAATTGGTCCCTATGCGGTGCTCAAGCAGATCAATCCTAACGCATATGTCGTGGACTTGCCCAAGCATTACAATACTTCATCAACCTTCAACATTGGCGATCTTGCTGCGTATCACCCTCCCGATACAGCTGAAACTACCATGGTGTCATCCAACTCGGATTCTTCTGATGGTGGAGGAGAATGATGCGGTGCATCAAGTCTTAGGCGCCATTTCAAGTAATATTTAACTTAGTTATATTTTTTATATTAGTTTTATTTAAGCATTTTCTGGTTCGTTAGTAGTGGCTGCTCCACTAGTCATATTACCCCTTTTAGCCGTGTGCAGGTCTGCTGTTTACCTGCTCTTTTTCAGTTGCTATTTTAGTTCAAACCCTTTACTGTATTTCTTCTCTACCGAGAAGATGAGCTCATCACTTGATGAAATACAACCTTTGGCTTTTGCCTTTACTGTTACATTGCATTCCTTAGTTTTACATCTTGTGAACCTGCTTCTTCCCTTGTATACCACATTATCTATACATAGTACGTACAATTGTATACACACGATAAATATTATGTGCCGACATCGGACAGTAGAACCGTCTGATTTGTCTCTGTTACTATTTACTTCCGTTGTAGTTTTCCAGCGATTCCTTCCGAGTTCTCCAGCATTTTCTTCGTAGTTCTCCAGCATTTCCTTCGTAGTTCTTCGTATTCTCCGGTCGAAAACAGTAGCAGATATAATGCCTGAGGTTTGAAATGATGTACCGAGAAATTTTCATTCTTATGTTATTGTTTATCTCGTTAACAATCTAAAAATACTTATGTTTAGGGTTATGATTAATTTTTTTGGTTGTTTTTAAAACTCGGTACACATTTAAAACTCGGTACTAATCGGTATTCGGTATTAGGTTCTATTTGATTTTTTTAGGTATAGGTCGGTACACGTCGTTATAGGATAATAAAACTCGGTACACATTTCTCAGACATGTCAGGTTTTTCTTAGTAACGTTATACCGTGTTGATTATTGCATCTCGGTACACATAGGTACAAACCGGGTGTAATATCAAGATCTGCTCCAGGATCGTCCAGGACGATCTGGGATCATCCTGGGACGATCAGTTGATATGAAGCTCCAGAATTTGCCCAGATTTGCTCCAGGTGATTTTCTGTAGGCATCGTCCAGGCCGAATGGAGACATCGGCCAGGCCGATAGTTACTGTAGAAAATATCGGCCAGACAACAGCCCTGGGAGCTGTCCAGGACGATCCTTTTGGTCGGATCGTCCCGGGACGATCTGGCGATTGGCCAGGCCGATCTGTGTATGATTTAAGGGAATTCAGCTCATTTAAAGAGAGAGAAAAATATTTTAAAAATATCTGATTTTCGATCTGAGGAGAGAAAAAGAAGAAAATTGGAAAAGTTGATTTCGGGAAGACGCGGAGCCGTTTTTGTTCGAAGAGACTGTTCAGGAAATTGCTGTGCACGAGGTAAGGCACATTCCGCCTTTCTCAATTTTCAGAACCGTCGTGTTTGGCGGTATTTTCTGTACGGATTTTGTTTCCGTTAGCGATTTTCGTCCGTATCTTTTGATCGGTTCAGTTTTTACCGCGTAACTTTTTGTATATCGTTGCCGTGCCGGGTGTGCACATTTTGACTATATTTTGAAGATTTTTGTCCAGGTATTTTTGATTCGACTGTGTTTTTAGTCGACTGGATTTTTCTGTGAAATTGGAAATTATCTGTGCAGTAGAATAAAGGTTCTGAAATATTGATATCTGTATTTTGTGCGAATTTGGTGAATTTTGATTTTCAGGAAAATTGTGTAAATTCTGTATACTGCCGTTGTGCTGCCCGATTTTTGGGTAATTTTTGTTTTGTCCGGAAATCTTCTGATTTGATATGCTATCTGTATATGCTATGAAAAGGGAGTTATAAGGGGCCTAGATCCTATGAGATTCAGTTAGTGTCTGGGAAATCTGAAATGAGCTCAATATGAAATCTGATATCTATTCTGTTCCGGATCCGAGGAAAATCTGTTTAGGTGCTATATGCACTATATATGTATTCTGGTGCTATAAGCACATCTGATCTGTTCTGGTGCCGTGAGCACAAAGGGAGGCATAAGGGGCCTGGATCCTATGAGATTCAGTCAGTGTCAGGGAATTTAGCTATTAATTAAATATCTGATATCTGCTATATGATTCTGATATGATTTGTTCTGTTCTGATATGGTATGTACGATTCTGATTCTGTTGATCTGATATGTCTGATCTGTTCTGTTTCTGATTTGATACGACTTCTATTTCCGTACAGTTCTGTTTGATTTGATATCTGTCCGATTCCGTTCTGATTTCTGTACGGATTTGTCTGATGTTTTGGTTTTGCGATTCTGAGGATTTTGATTGGAGGTTTGTTGCTTTACTGAGCTGTTGAGCTCACCCTTACTTTCTGGTGGTTTTCAGGTTCTGGGAAAGGGAAGGAAGTCCAGGATTAGTTCAGAGTCTGATCAGTATAGGTACTTTTGTACTTTTGATTTTTGTACAGTCATGGCTTTTCTGTTCTGTCTTTCTTTCTGTCTAAAAGCCATGTACTATATTTATAAATGATTATTTTGAGGAAAAGAAAAGATAGATGTTTTGTTCCGCTGCATTTGATGATTCATAGTAGCTCTGTGTTTGTTTATCTGTTTTGTTTAAAATAATTTGGAAGATTCCGTTCCGAACCAAATTCCAAAGCTAGATCCTGGTTAGTGTCTCTCTCGTCGCGGCCCGGTGCGAACGGGATTCGTCTCATCTCGGGTCGGGTCGTGACAAGCTTTTTGGTATCAGAGCATTGGTTTTGGAATTTGGAATTTGTGTGAAACAGAGCTATAGGAAGTGATTTGTAGTAAGTCTGTCTGGGGGGTAGTTTTGATTTGTTTGGCTTTTTATTGTGTTGTTTTTGTGATAGTTTTCCGGATTTTTCTGGATTTTCTGTATGGATCAGCCAGACCCAGACATGACAGACGGTTAGAGTGCCGATCAGGCAGCACCAGTGGGGAGTACAGCCCCAGTGGTCGGTGCTGATACGCTTTCTCAGTTTGCTTCACTCGTTGCTCAGATGATGAGCGAGACTCAGAGTAGAGCTTCTACTGTCAGATCTGATGACCTGGATAGACATTTACAGTTATTTTTGAGGTTGAAACCTCCGAGATTTGAGGACGCTGTTGAGCCTAGAGCAGCCGAGGAGTGGCTGAGGAGATTGGAGAAGACCTTTGACGGAATGCAGTGTCCGTCAGACAAGAAGGTACCGTTGGCAGTTTTTCTGTTGGACGGAGAGGCTGAGCACTGGTGGGAAGGCCAGCAGGCAGCCAGATTTCAGGGCAGACTGAACTCTTTGATTACCTGGGAAGAGTTCACTGAGGTGTTCCGAGATTGGTTTGTTCCTCCTTCTGCACGACACCAGATGCAGGAGAATTTTCTGAGACTTGTTCAGGGGAGCAAGACGGTGATGCAGTACGAGGCTGAGTTTACTGCATTAGCCAGGTACGCTCCGCAGCTGGTTAGCACTTCTGCTGAGAGGTGTTACAGATTTCTGAGGGGATTGCGAGATACCTTGAGGCAGCCTCTGATACCGTTCCGGATCACTGAGTTCTCTGAGCTTGTGGAGCGAGCTCGTCTGATAGAGAATGATTTGATGACTACTCAGCAGCGGTGGACTGCGAGTAGGAAGAGATTTGGAAGTGAGGCTTCTGGCAGTGGTTCCTCTGGAAAGAGGAGATTTGTTTCTAGCTCAGGATCTGGAGACTCCAGGAGGAGCGGAGGGTCGTCTGGTACTGTTACCAGTACGACGAGTTCTAGATCAGTCAGTTCGGCACCTGTGTGCCAGAACTGTGGACGACGACACTTTGGCCAGTGCTACAGGATGGCTGGTCTGTGCTTCCGATGTGGTCAGTCAGGACATCGGATTGCAGAGTGTCCACAGATGGGATTTGATCAGCGATCTGAGGGCTTCGTCAGACCTGTTGGTTCAGCAACAGGAAGACCGAGGACTGTTCCTCCACGCCCTGAGGGATTTGCTGGTAGAGGTGGTGGTTCTAGTTCTGCACCACGGAGACCACCTACTGTTCAGAGGGAGCAGAGTAGTTCTGTTGCTTCAGCTCCTGTTCCAATTCAGCCACGAGTTTACAGCTTGAGTCAGCAGGAGGCTCTAGATGCTCCCGATGTTTGTGACAGGTACGATTTACATTTCTGATCAGCCCTGTCGTGTTTTGTTTGACTCTGGAGCGAGTCATTCTTTTTAGTCCGAGCACTGTTTTGAGATTTTACATTTGGATTCGATGGTTTTGCCGGTTTCTTTGTCTGTGATTTTACCGGCTGGGAATCCTTTGATTGCTCGACAGTTTTGTTTGTGTGAGATTGAGATTTCTGGCAAGAAGTGGAAATCAAGTTTGATTCGGTTGCCAATTTCATCGTATGATGTGATTCTGGGTATGGATTGGCTGAGTCAGTATAAAGCCCAGATAGACTGTCTGAAGAAGCAAGTGATTTTGCTTATGCCTGGAGAGAGAGTTGTATTTCAGGGATTACGAGGTATCCTCTCCAGTCTGATTTCTGTGTTGGAAGTGAGCAGGATGTGGAAGAAGGGATGTCCAGTATTTTTGGCTTTGGTGCGGGATCTGAACCTTGAGGTTGGTTCTGTTTCTGAGATCCCAGTGGTACGGGAGTTTGTTGATGTTTTTCCTGAGGAGTTGGTTGGTTTACCTCCGGATAGAGATGTGGAGTTCTCTATCGATGTTTTTCCGGGTACCGCTCCGATATCGAAAGCTCCGTACAGGATGGCACTGAAAGAACTTTCTGAGTTGAAAGTTCAGCTTCAGGAGTTGGTTGACAGAGGTTTTGTGCGTCCTAGTGTTTCGCCCTGGGGAGCACCTGTTTTGTTTGTGAAGAAGAAGGACGATACACTCCGTATGTGTATTGATTACAGAGATTTGAATAAGGTCACGATCAAGAACAAGTATCCTTTGCCTCGGATTGACGACTTGTTTGATCAGCTTTCCGGATCTTCAGTATTTTCGAAGATTGACTTGCGATCCGGATATTATCAGGTGAAGGTGAATGAAGCTGATGTGGTGAAGACAGCTTTCAGTACTCGGTACGGGCACTACGAGTTCTTGGTTATGCCTTTTGGGGTAACCAACGCGCCCTCTATTTTCATGGATCTGATGAACCGAGTATTTAGGGAGTATTTGGATCAGTTTGTGATCGTCTTCATTGACGATATTCTGGTATATTCTGCATCTGAGGATGATCATGCTAGACATTTGAGGATTGTGTTGGAGACTTTGAGGAGGCATCAGCTGTATGCCAAGTTCTCCAAGTGTAAATTCTGGCTGAAGAGCATTTCTTTTCTGGGGCACGTGATTAGCGGAAAAGGCATTTCTGTAGATCCCCAGAAGATTCAGGCTGTTGCAGATTGGCCAAGGCTGACTACGGTATTTGAGGTACGTAGTTTCTTGGGCATGGCCGGGTATTACAGGAAGTTTGTGAAAGGATTTTCACAGATTTCGACGCCTTTGACGAGACTGACTCAGAAGTCAGTTCCTTTTGTTTGGACACCGGAGTGTGAAGCTAGTTTTTAGAGATTGAAGGATTGTCTGACTTCAGCTCCAGTACTAGCACTTCCGTCAGGTACGGAAGGTTTTCAGGTGTTCAGTGATGCTTCACTGAAAGGACTGGGTTGTGTCCTGATGCAGCATGGTCAGGTAATTGCTTATGCTTCGAGACAGTTGAAACCACATGAGAAGAATTACCCGACACATGATTTGGAGTTAGCTGCTGTGGTGTTTGCTTTGAAGATTTGGCGTCATTACCTGTATGGCGTCAGATGTGAGATCTTTACTGATCATAAGAGCCTGAAGTACATTTTTACTCAGAAGGATCTGAATCTAAGACAGAGAAGATGGCTCGAGTTGATCAAGGACTATGACTTGACTATTCAGTATCAGTCTGGTAAGGCGAATGTGGTAGCGGATGCTTTGAGCAGGAAGTCTTCTGGATTATCAGGTTTGCAACTTACTTTTGATGACTTCCTGATTCGTGATTTGGAGCGATTGCAGTTGGAGGTGATTTCTTCCAGTGATTTGGATTTGGCTCAGATGACCATTCAGTCTACTTTGGAAACAAGGATTCAAGAAGCCCAGAAGTCAGATTCTGATTATTCGAAGTTGATTGCTCAGATTGGATCTGGTAAGACTCCTGAACTTCGAATTTCTGATTATGGTGCTATTTTCTGTAAGAACAGGTTGTGGGTACCTGTGTTTGGAGATTTGAGGCAGGAGATTCTGTATGAATCTCATCATTCATGCTACACTGTACATCCAGGCAGTGGTAAGATGTATGCTGATATGAAACTTTTGTTTTGGTGGCCTGGAATGAAGAAGGATGTGGCAGAGTTTGTGTCGAGATGCGAAGCCTGTCAGTTGGTGAAGACAGAGCATCAGCGACCCGGTGGATTGTTGCAGTCGTTGTCTATTCCTGAGTGGAAATGGGAGGAGGTAACGATGGACTTCGCGATGGGTTTTCCGCGATCTAGACAAGTGCACGACGCTATTTGGGTGGTTGTGGATCGATTGACGAAATCCGCCCATTTTCTTCCGATTAGACAGACGGATTCAGTTGATCGCTTGGCACAGATATATGTGAAGGAGATAGTCAGATTGCATGGTGTGCCTCGTGTGATCGTATCTGATCGAGATGGACGTTTTACTTCCAGACTTTGGAAAGGCATTCAGCAAGACTTGGGTACGAAACTGCATTTCAGTACAGCCTTTCATCCTCAGACAGATGGACAGTCTGAGAGGACTATTCAGGTGCTGGAAGATCTGTTGAGGCTTTGTGTTCTGGACTTTGGAGGAAGCTGGGAGGACCATATCCCGCTGATTGAGTTTGCTTATAACAACAGTTTTCAGTCCAGTATCGGTATGGCATCGTATGAGACTCTGTATGACAGGAAGTGCCGTACTCCTTTGACTCTGACGGAGGTCGGAGATAGACAGGCTTTGGGGACCACTTTTGCTGATGAAACTGCTCAGAAGATCAGTTTGATAAGAGAAAGATTGAAAGCTGCTCAAGATCGACAGCAGAAGTATTACAATCAGAAGCACAGGTTTGTAGAGTTTCAGGTTGGTGACTTTGTGTATGTCAAAGTCAGTCCGATGAAGGGTGTGAGCAGATTTGGTCAGGTGAGCAAGCTTAGTCCAAGGTATGTTGGACCTTTTGAAATTTTGGAAAGGATTGGAAAAGCTGCTTACAGATTATTGCTTTCTGATTCTATGCCTGATGTGCATAACGTGTTTCACGTATCCACTCTGAGGAAGTGTGTATCCGACTATGGAAAGAAGGTATCAGTTGATGAGGTTGAGATTCAGGAGAATCTGGCGTACAAGGAAGAGCCAGAGTTGATTTTGGCGTACGACGTCCGGAAGTTAAGAAATAAACAGATTCCGATGGTTAAAGTCCAGTGGAAGCACCGGACTGCACGGGAAGCGACGTGGGAGAAGGAGTCTGACATGAGACAGTCTTACCCGTACTTGTTTTGACTGAGTTTGGACTGGATAATGTCGAGGACGACATTTTTCTGAGTTGGGGAGATTGTAATATCAAGATCTGCTCCAGGATCGTCCAGGCCGATTGGAGACATCGGCCAGGCCGATAGTTACTGTAGAAAATATCGGCCATACAACAGCCCTGGGAGCTGTCCAGGACGATCCTTTTGGTCGGATCGTCCCGGGACGATCTGGCGATCGGCCAGGCCGATCTGTGTATGATTTAAGGGAATTCAGCTCATTTGAAGAGAGAGAAAAATATTTTAAAAATATCTGATTTTCGATCTGAGGAGAGAGAAAAAGAAGAAAATTGGAAAAGTTAATTTCGGGAAGACACAGAGCCGTTTTCGTTCGAAGAGACTGTTCAGGAAATTGCTGTGCACGAGGTAAGGCACATTCCGCCTTTCTCAATTTTCAGAACCGTCGTGTTTGGCGGTATTTTCTGTCCGAATTTTGTTTCCGTTAGAGATTTTCGTCCGTATCTTTTGATCGGTTCATTTTTTACCGCGTAACTTTTTGTATATCGTTGCCGTGCCGGGTGTGCACGTTTTGACTATATTTTGAAGATTTTTGTCCGAGTATTTTTGATTCGACTGTGTTTTTAGTCGACTGGATTTTTCTGTGAAATTGGAAATTATCTGTGCAGTAGAATAAAGGTTCTGAAATATTGATATCTGTATTCTGTGCGAATTTGGTGAATTTTGATTTTCAGGAAAATTGTGTAAATTCTGTATATTGCCGTTGTGCTGCCCGATTTTTGAGTAATTTTTGTTTTGTCCGGAAATCTTCTGATTTGATATGCTATCTGTATATGCTATGAAAAGGGAGTTATAAGGGGCCTGGATCCTATGAGATTCAGTTAGTGTCTGGGAAATCTAAAATGAGCTCAATATGAAATCTGATATCTGTTCTGTTCCGGATCCAAGGAAAATCTGTTTAGGTGCTATATGCACTATATATGTATTCTGGTGCTATAAGCACATCTGATCTGTTCTGGTGCCGTGAGCACAAAGGGAGGCATAAGGGGCCTAGATCCTATGAGATTCAGTCAGTGTCAGAGAATTTAGCTATTAATTAAATATCTGATATCTGCTATATGATTCTGATATGATTTGTTCTGTTCTGATATGGTCTGTACGATTATGATTCTGTTGATCTGATATGTCTGATCTGTTCTGTTTCTGATTTGATACGACTTCTGTTTCCGTACAGTTCTGTTTGATTTGATATCTGTCCGATTCCGTTCTGATTTATGTACGGATTTGTCTGATGTTTTGGTTTTGCGATTCTGAGGATTTTGATTGGAGGTTTGTTGCTTTACTGAGCTGTTGAGCTCACCCTTGCTTTCTGGTGGATTTTAGGTTCTGGGAAAGGGAAGGAAGTCCAGGATTAGTTCAGAGTCTGATCAGTATAGGTACTTTTGTACTTTTGATTTTTGTACAGTCATGGCTTTTCTGTTCTGTCTTTCTTTCTGTCTAAAAGCCATGTACTGTATTTGTAAATGATTGTTTTGAGGAAAAGAAAAGATAGATGTTTTGTTCCGCTGCATTTGATGATTCATAGTAGCTCTGTGTTTGTTTATCTGTTTTGTTTAAAATAATTTGGAAGATTCCGTTCCGAACCAAATTCCAAAGCTAGATCCTGGTTAGTGTCTCTCTCGTCGCGGCCCGGTGCGAACGGGATTCGTCTCGTCTCGGGTCGGGTCGTGACACCAGGTATACTTAGATAACAAATACAGTCGGTACAACTTGGTATAATTTTATTTAATGTTCGGTATTACAGATCAGAATATAAACTGGGTATAACTCGGTACAACTTGGTACTCGGTATACGCATGAATACCGAGCTATACCGGGTTCTCAAAAAACTCGGTACAACTTGGTACTCGGTATAACTCAGTAAAAATTGAGTATTATATATAAAAAATATATATTATCGGTGTATGTTACGATTTGGTTCAACTACTAACACTCGGTATAACTCGGTACAACTTGGTACTCGGTACTCGGTACCCGGTATATCTCGGTAAAACTCGGTATTTTCTTGGTATTTGTTACACTTATTTATTTTACGTAGTTTTACACGGAATAACTCTGTATAACTGTTATTTTCTTAGTATTTGTTACACTTTTTTATGTAGGGATATTTCCCCAAGATTCATTTTAGATGTCGGACTTCAGGATTTAGAGAAGTTTGTGATGAAATGGTTGAGAAATTTGGGGATCAGTTTGTTAGAAGCCTAAGTGAGCTACAAATTAACCAGTTCCTACTACTACCTCGGTTCCCACAGAATGTTCCTATTGTGTATATGTTATTGTCAACGTGGGACAAAAAATCAGAAAGTTTTGTTATTAACAGCCGGACTTTAGCTTTCACATCTGATGAATTAGCGTTGATTCTTGGCTTACCTAACAGAGGTATTAAATTTGAACCAGGGACTGGTACAAGTGCTGGAAAAATAGCAAATGACATAAGGCATGATATTCTGAAATTATATTCGTCAACGCCCACCGAGATTGTTAGGGAACAATTTATTGTATACTTATTGTCCAATATTTTCTTTTCAATGTCCAACTTTCGAGTGCAATCAACAATACTGGACGTTGTGAAAAATGTTCAGAACTTCAGAGCATACAATTGGCCCCAATCCATTCGGGATTTCCTTGTGAACGAATTTAATACAATAGCAAAAAAACAATCAAAAGGTCAATCATTAGGATATGTTAATGGATTTGTTATGATTATAATTGTGAGTAATTCTTACACATATTACATTGATTTATTTATTTCACTATTGTACTGGTTGCAAACATGAAGACAAAAAAATGGGATTTTATGGATTCAATACCCAAAGCAACACACAAGGTTATTGCTCCGGAAGTGGTAAGAACTTAGTTTTATCTTTGGTTTAATGTATTTTATTGAAGATAAATAATATAATTTTATTACCTTTATAGATATCTCATTTATACGATGATGCAAAAGATGCTTTTGAGGATGATATAAGAACCTGGCCGATCCAAGCGATCCCTAACTTGCCAGCACAAGATAACAGTGTCGACTATGGAATGTTTGTATGTAAATATATGGAACAAGTTATACAAAATAATAATATTGATTGGGACATCCATAAGAACTGGCAAAGTAATATGACCTTATTTAGGGCAGAATTTGCTTATGTCATTTTTTGTAGTACGATAAAATAAATTTATAAATTTGCATATGATATTTTTGTGTTTCCTTTACTTTGTTGTTATTATAAATTCCACTAATACGGAGTATGTAATGCTAATATAGAATTGTACCTTCTTATTCAGAGATCTTGATCACACTTACATAAAGGATGACTGACTTCCTGATTCTGCATGTGTAAAATATAAAGTTGGATTAGGATTATGCACTGTTGGTTTCACTTTTTTGGCCTTCCGCTTCTCTCAATGATCCTTTAATCTAGCATTAGAGACTCCCTTAGGACGGCGCTTTTGTTGACCTCGATTTTGCCCAGAATTGAGCTTGGAGAGTTGACTTGGTCAAATTGACCAGACTAGACCCCAAGACCCTCTCCAATGGGTTCAGTGAGTCGAGTCGAGCCTGTTGGGCCCTTACTTGGACTTTCTCGATTCCAATGCAACTTATCCTTTTGGAGCTGACGTAACAAACTACGCGAGCCTCCCGATGAAGCCAACAGAAATCCTATCCGAATACTAAAAAGAAAAGGCAGTTTCATTATGGTGGTATACCAGCCGCCAGTTCTGGAACTTCCAGTTCCAATCGGAGCATATAGATCCGTAAATAGATTTGTATGTATAGCCACTTCAGTCGTGCTCGTCGTTTCTCGAATGGAAAAAAAGTATCTTTTTTCTGGGAACATGGTAAACCAGAAATTCTTATGTTCGTTATTCTTCATCCACCGATGCAGAAAATGCTCCAGTTTTCCATTCTCATATGAGGCAGGCGATAGTATTGGCAACAGGTCGGCACGAAGTGATTCATCATGCTCAAACATGAACTGATCGCTCGTTGGGGACGGTTTAGAAAGAAGAAAATTACCACAAATGGAATGAAAAGTGGGTCCATGTAAATGATCGAGACCTCGCAAACAACAACGCTCCTTCCCCATATGGAGTTCGGGACCCAAAGGCAATCGTTGAGTGAACTGTATCTTATTTGTATTAGTTGACCTAAGCCGCACCATTATTGCTGGGGTGAGGCTCGGCCTCCGAACCGTACGTGGGACGAGTTTCTGCCTCATACAGCTCGGGCCGAAGACCGGGGAAAGTTGAGGAGCCGTTAGGCCACTCGACTGAAAGGTTAGTATACGCTCGACTGAAAGGAACGAAGTAGCTCGAGCAAAGCGAGAGGATATAGAGATAGGCTCGAGCAAAGCGAGAGGAGACAGGCTCGACTGTGAAGGAGAGGAGAGATGGGGAGACCCAGCTGCTGCCGGTCGGGACAGGAAACGGGGCGGGGATCAGCTTGTGAAGAAGCAAGCTTCTTCCCCCACCCCCAAAAACCGACCCTATAGCGCTTCGCGTTCTTTCTATTCCATCCCAGTCCATTCCGGGATAGGCTAGGCTAATACTAAGAACTAATAGAATAAGTGCAGTAGTCGTCGTCTGACCAATCGGCTCGGACACCAGATCGCTCGTGCCCGCCCAAACTACGATCATGGTTGCCCTAAATGGAATGGCTCTCTTCTCTTAGTTACGCTGCGCCCCGACCCGAGTCCCCACGTCCGCTTTTATCCGCCCACAACCCGCTTTCTTTGCCAACACAACATTAGGGCCGTCCCCTTCATTCTATGCTGACCCGGGCTGGCTTTTTGGGAAGCCCGTTCCCATCGCGCTCACGGCCCGGCTGGCCTGCCAGCGGTAGTGGGAATTCTCCCGTTCCCTGGTAAAAAAAGGGGTGGTTGGATGCGGGATCTACTCCACGAGGAGCGGTACGGACGTAGATGATATCATCACGACCTCTCTTTGCGTACCGCTAGGGATGCTTAAGGCCACTTCGCCAACTGGCATTACCTGCGCTTTCGTCTCTCTAAGTGTGGTCAGCACTGGGTGTTTCCGAGCAGCGAGGCTGACACCCATTCGCATTAGTTCATCCAAAGTTCCTTACCCTTATGCACGAATTTTGGAATAAGCCATCTTCCTATCAAGGTTAAGGAGTCAACTGAGCATCTCAGCGGCGGGATTGAATACCCGGATCAAATCAGAGTTCACGCCGCCCGCCCTGAAAAAATAGGAGGCGTGGGCCACAGGTCGCACATCAGCCACCGGGTCGCACGACAGAAGAACACCCAACAGAAAGATGCACACTCCTACATGTGAAATAGGCAGATGAATCTTCACTTTTTTGTAGTAGTCGTGACCAACAGCCATCAGCAGTCGGCTCGTTGGTAAGGCGAGAGCTTCAAGCCCGATTTCTGGTGGCACACCCCCCAAACAAGCACCACTCGACGAAGGGGGGACGGGGAAAGCTACAGGCCCAAAACCTTCGACCCTTCTTTCTCTTTCTATATAGGGGTACCCCGGACACCTCATCTTGTCATTTCGTCGTTGCTCATTCCCGTTAGGCCGAAGTGTTTGGCGTTTCCTTCTCCGCTCACGCTTCGCTGACCTATCACGTGGTAAAGAGAAGATAGTACGAAAGAATTGTAAACAGGACAGACCACAGAAAGATTCTAAATATGACAAGTCCCCCATGAATTCGATAATCAGGAAATTCAGAGGGTCAACCCAGTTGACCAAGTCAACCAGGGTTGACCAATTTGGACCCTTTAAGCCTAAAATGAATTTTAAATTAATTTAATGGGTTCCATGGCTTGATCCTCTACCCCCTTGACCTATTTGACTGGTTTGACCAAGTCCAAGGTTGACTTGGTCAAACCAAGCCACTAATAGGTCATAATAACCTATTAAAGCCCATTAAGGGTCATTTAAGCCCTATTCATTGCTCTAAATCAATGCCCTTCGTTTTAAAATTCAAACCACGGCTATTCTGAATGGTTTTCCCTCCCAATTAGCCATAGATTGGATCTTAACCGTTAATCATAGAATTAAGGAGCTTAAATAGGAGTTTTAGAGAAAAATTAGGGATCTTTTTCGAAATTCCTGAGCCCTAGCCACCCAAAGCCCGAGAACTTTCGTGTGAGAGTTCCTTGGACTTCCCCTCACCTCCCTCGACCAATTCCCGATGGTCAAAGCCCGTCGGCGGCGAGATTCCGGCGATCCAAAGCTAGATCCAGTCAAGGCGTTGATCCAGTCAATCCATAGCCCGTTTGATCAGGGATTCAAGAAGGAAAACATACGAGGACAGTCTACAAGCTCAACCATGTCAAAGATTTGAAGATCCAACGGTTAGATTTTCTTAAAACCCTTAGAATAGGTTAAACACTTAGAGCTAAATAGATATCTGTATACTTTGTTTTAGATCAATCCAATATATCCCCATGATTTCTGTTCATTAGTGGAACCTATGTTTAAAATTTTGCGAGATTTGGTTGAGTATCGAGCGAGAACGAGGCTAAATTCGGTTTAGGGTTTCGGTCCGGCGAGTTTAGGCCCCAGGAGCATCCTGGACCGTTGATCCCGCCAATCAATGGTCCAGATCGCGCGATCTACGCGATCTGGGATGACCGCGGGGTTTCGGCCGCGGTTCCATGCGCCACGTGGCGCGATCCAGGCCTTCTGCTCAGATCGCGCGAATCAGACGGCGGAGCGCCGCCGCTGACGTGGTTAAAGAAACCGCATTTCGCGGTTTTCGATTGCCGCAATGATTGCGGCAATCATTGCCGGCGGCGCAATCATCGCGCCGCCAGGCAATGATTGCCTGCGGTCCCGAGATCCAATCCCGGGACGCCACGTGTCGCCGCCGATTTGATTTTTTTTATTATTTTTAAATCCAGAAAACTTCAAAAATTTGTAGAAAATTCGTTTTTTGTCCGATTTTTGCGTACAATACCTCGTTTTGTTCGTATTTTCATTCTCTACACTATAAAATTTTTTATTTATAAAAATAATATATATATATATATATATATATTTAATTATTAATAAAACAGTAAAGTGTGCTTTTATTATTAATTATTTAAATTTTATTTTAATAATAATTATTAGTGTATTATTATTTTAATTATATTTATGGTAATTATTATGTTTTAAGTTATTTGTTAATGATTTAGTATGATTCCACTTATATTATTATTATTATTATTATTATTATTGTTATTATTTAAATGTCAAAAGTATTTTTAATGATTATGTATTATTACAGTCGTGTTAATTATTTTGATTACTTAAAATATTAATAATAATTAAGATATTATATTTTTAATTATGGTTAAATTTCAGCAGCTTTGAACTTTACTTTTCAGCTTTATTTAATTAGTATATTAATTATTTATCATTTTTAAATTATTTTAAAATCCTTTTATTACCTTTAAACTTAGAAAATTCATAACGTTCTTGTGTTCGATCCGCTGTCGACGCACAACACCTTGTTTTGGGTGTATTTTAAATTCTATATAGTTTAGGATTGTTTCTGGGTAAAAAGCATATTTATATTTTCTGTTATTTCAAAAACAGTGAAAATTCTTATTTTTATTAGTATTTAATTCATTATTTTAATAAGAATGTTATTATATTATTGTTTAGTGATAGTTATTTACTATAATCATTACTATTTTAAACTAGTAGTTTACTGATTTTTAATAATCATTATTATCGTTATTATTATTATCGTTATTATTTTTCAAATTATTCTAAGGTATTTCCTAAATTACCCTTTAAGGTACAAAATTTTGAAATTGCATAACTTCTTCGTTTTAAACCCGATTTTAACGCACAACGTCTTGTTTTGAACGTATTTAGATTCTGCACATTCTGGAACCAGTTTTACTTGAAATTTTTTGGTCTGTGTGCAATTGTTTTTCAAAACAGCCAGCTGTACTATTTTAAAATTATTTAATTATTGCCTTTGAATTTCGAAATTACGTAGATTTCTCATTTTAAGTCGGATTTTTGTGCACAACACCTTGTTTTGGGTGTACTTTGAATTCTGCACAGTTTAAAACTATTTTTGTATAAAAATGATGCCTGTAGTTTTTGTTATGCCAAAAACAGTAAAATGGCACTATTTTAAAACATTATTTTATTGTGTTTAAACTTCGGAAAATCATATCTTCGTCGTTTTAAATCGGATTTTTGCGTATAACCCCTCGTCCTTTTCAGCAAGACGAGCTTTGTGTTTTGGAACCATTTCCAGCCTCTGATTTTGGCTGTCTTGACAGTTTTCTGTTTCACCCTATGATTTGGTTATTTTAATATTATTTAAATTAACTATTATACTAATTATTTTTAAACTAAAAAATTATTTTTAAACTATTTTGAAACCTCGATTGAGTGGTCAGCGAGTCTCCAATATATCTATTTATTATAAATCGATTTATTTTTAATTATCTATTTTTCTAAAAGTCTATTTAGTTTTAAGTATTTTAAAGTATTTTAAAACTATATATACTTTAAATCCTAATTTTGGGAGATCTGCTATTCGATAAAATTTTAGACATAAGTTCTATGAATGAAGAGCAATCATGAGGGAGTGGGTTAGTGAATGATTGAGTCCCAATCATTCACTAATCCTTTCTTTATGTGTATTTACTTTTTTATCTTTCGTAGATTGCATGTGTAGGTCGCACTACCACCACTTAGTTTAGGCTCTCCTAGATCTAAGGACATGGCGTGTTTATTTTATTTATGTATTACCCTGCATTTATTATCTCGAGGGTTAGTATAAACATCACTTTAAACTCCTACAACGTAGTGACACCCTAAGGACAAAAATTAAGGACCTGTCTAGCGAGCTTAGAAGTTTTCTATGAGCTAGGATAGATCCCAGAACGACATGAAAACTCCAACATTTAAACTTAGTGACATCATAAACCTCCCAGAATTTTCTAGGAATATTTAGGAGCTTTTAGAGCCCTTAATTAACTAACCCTAATTAACCTGTTAAATAAGGCCCCGAGACCTTCCGAAAAATACAATAAATATATTTTAGGTCAGAAAATTACCCACCATACCTCAAATTGATCAGAATATGACCATTGACCTTAGATAAATAGGGCTCCCTAGTTTGACTCCGGGTTGACCCCTAATTTGACCATAGGTGGAAATTACCGTTTGGCCCCTAATAAATCATTAAAAATTATTAAAAATCCCAAATTTTCCCCAAACACTTGGGATCACATTCTCAGGTTATTCCTGACCTTTGGGAGTGATTCCAATCAGTTTGGAGCTGATTTGGAGCAAAACACTAAAAAAGGCCCTTTATTAGGAAATTTAGAAAATTCCCTTAATTACCCCGATCTTTAGAAATCCATAATTAATTGTAGAAAATTCCAAATTAGGTAAACTCACTTGAATTAGACTCCAATTAGGGCCTAGTATTTATTAAAAATCTTAGGTTTCCAGAAACTGGCCTAGATTAGAAAGTCAACTTTTTTGGTCAACCGTAGTTCATTTAGGGCCCGAAACTTAGAAAATTCATAACTTTGCCTAGAGAACTCCGATTCCAGCCTACTACATGTCTAACTACTCGTATTAAGGTCTAGTATTTTCCTAAGGTGATAGAAGACCCAGAATTAGACTATTTCCCATAGTGACTTTTTGGACCCTTAGCCTAGTTCCTAGGAGGACCCGGAACTTTTTAAAATTGGCTAATACAATTTAAACTTCAAATATGAATACCCTAAGCTCTTAAAACTGATCAACAAATTGAAATAATTAAAAATGGATCTAATTCACTAATAATTGAATTTCAATTAAAACATCCTTTTTAGACCCCCAACATACCTGAACTCCAGATAATTTCAACTAACTACCCATATTAGGATTTATCCAAACCACACTAGCCTTACACACACATAGAATTGTTTGCTAGGGCACCACTTCTAGATCTAGGTTAGGCCGCTGGGTTTTATTTTTCTGCTGTGTGCCAGAGCTTTCAGTGGTTTTCACTGCATGCTGTTTGAAAATTGAATTGGTGTGTTTGCTTACTTTTTCTGCACTCTGGATGTGAGTGTTAGACTTACCCATAGGTTAGGAGCGCTATATACATACTGTTCTTCCGTGCAGGTGGTCATGCTCATGCTGATAAAAGGGGGGAAGCAATGTCATGATTTCTAATAATGTATTTCATGCAGGTGCTTGCTCAGCTTCCCCTAAATAAAATGAGGGCTAAATTAATAATTATAACTGCACAGATGGAGCTGCTTAGCCCTCATAATTAAGAGCATGGTTTGGCACAGGGTCAATGGTGTTAGCATTTTCATTTCCATATAAACTGCTTGGGATGATTTTTATTAGGATAACCTTGCAGGGATTTTTAGATTTACTGCTTTCAATTCATGTAATTTATCTGTAATAATTGTTAAGAGTTGTGAAAACAACTTTTGAGTTGGGATATTCTTATCCAACTCAAATTCTAAAAGAAGAAGGCATCCCCAAGGGGAGAGTCTTCTTCCATTTGGAAGATCGAGCTGGATGGCTTTAGATATCCAAAGAGAAAAGGCAATACACCCCTACTGGGGGGAATTGTCTCTTCGTTCGGATATTCAAGCCACGACGGATCCAAGGAGTCCAAGGAGGAGTGATCCAAGGAGTCCAAGGAGAGGATACCCAGGAGACTGAAGATATTGAAGATTGAAGACCCAATATCCCACTCAAAGTTGTTGGCGTCTGTCATAGGCTTAGAAATCCGGGTTGTTGGCAGTGGTGCCCGGCCACTTTACTTTTCTGCATACCCTGGGTTGTAATTAAATGGCAGTTGGCCTATGGACATTTATTTGATTAGTTTGTGGATTTATATTGATGTGCTTACCTGATTGCGCTTAGAAATATCTGTTTTTTTTTTTAGGTTTTTTTCTTGTATGTCATGTTTGTTTTTGCCTGGATCATATTAGGCTCATTAAGGACTATAAAATTCTTCTACTCGTAATTAATCTCTAAAAAAAAATTTAAGTTTTAAAATAACATAGAAACTTAACGAACCTAGGGAATTGCTGGAATCGTCCGGGGTCGCATGCATATTATTGCATTTCTTCTTTTCCTTGTTATAAGACATCTCCCTGCCTGCGGGTAGAGTCCGGATAATCTGGCCTATGAGGATGAAGTGCCGGACCTAGGGAGACTCAGTCTTTTCTAAAAATTTATTTTCTATAAGCCTGTTTTTAAACTTCTATAGCATTCCTGAGCTGACATTTTAACTAGCATGCATTGCATTAGAAATCAATTTAATTAAAATTTAATTGCATTAGTTAGGGGCATTCACCCAACATAAATAGGACCACTTAGGAAATCCTCTAGATGTCGGTCCTATTTTCAATAAACTGTACCTCCCACCCATCTTTCATAATTGACCTAATAGCATGGTTTTGAAGCGATTAGGTGGTTAGCTGGCTCCCCCAATCTAGGCCGGGATAAGTCCAGATCTTTGCATCGCATTAGCTAGGACACTGGTCTTAGTGTGTGTCGAACACTAAGTCCAATCTAGATTTAGGATTCGAGGCTACTACATTCGGTCTCGTAGTATGCCTTAAATAGTAGGTAGGTCCCTTCTTTTCAGGGACCCTAAATCATACTTATCTGCGCCACAGGATGACGCCACCTCCATCCTTCTCTCACGCATGTGATTGATTGCCTGATATTTCTTTCTCCAGTTTCCATTTAGTACCCTAGAGCCTCCGAGTGCTGGTATGAGCCACGCATGTTGATCCAACCATTCGGACATTTCTTCCCTTTTGAGCAGGATTTCCTAGTCTATACCCATGTGTCAATCCCACTTTAGGAGAGGATAATGTATGATCCTTAATCGAGAGTTTTCGCAGGCTCTGGCCTGGGATGTAATTAACCACGGGGGCTTGCGCCCGTGGGAAACTCGGTCCCACATCTACTAAACCCCATTCGAGCTCTTTCATCGGGTGGGGGAAACCCGTGATTAGGTCGTGTATATTGCTACCCATCGGGGTGTGTTAGTGAAAGCCTCTATCCTCAATGGTTAGTCGTATGCACGATCCAATCTGTCCCTTCCAATCGGTCCGTTCGCGCGGTGCTCTTTCGGAGGTCCACAGCTTTGCAGGATCTCTAATTGTTTTGTGGAGCCCCTTAGTTATGCATTTATTTCTTTTTCCTTCCATAATGTTTTGAACATTTAATGCCAATGCACTCATACCATCTATCATACACTGTTCTACATGCTCATTACCTTGAGCTTCGGTGCTAATTTGATAAGCAAACCGACAAACATAATTTTTAAAAATCATGTTTCGGGAACAATGTGCACAAACTCTTAGTCATACGTTGGACATTTAATCCACTATAAAGATCGTTCCTAGCAGTTGCTGACCATCTTGAAATTAAGTATTTTTGAGGAATAGTAGTAACATCCAACTGACTCATCACTCTCATGCAATGAGAACACATGATTCCCATCATCTCGAACTTTCCGCAGCTGCACTGTATAGTTCCTTCAGATGAACTAAATAAAACAGTCCACTTGTGTGAATCAAAAGTATGATCTATGTTTTACACAGAAAATGTTGATGAGTCTGGTGAAGAGTGATCAATGCATAGTCCACCTAAACCATTCAAAAACTCCTCTTCAAAAAATGAATATAACTTCTTGAATAAAATTTGGCTGCTTGTTTTAATATCGGACTTCTTTTCATGTATGGTTGTATCTCAGTTTGAGAATATCTAAAAATTTCATCTCGTTCATTCCTACGCCAACTGTTTATAAGTTTCTCCAATCCAAGGAAACATTCGGTGAGAGAACTTATAGCCTTTGAAATACCATGGCAAACAAAATTGGTGGACTCACTACGTTGTGTAGACAATATTCCAAGGTTAAAGCAATCTTTGTTGAAAGCTGTAGACCACATTTCCCTTATTTTGTACAGATCAATTAACCACTGATGGCTCTATAAGTCTCCTTCGCTAATCATCTCATTCCACATACTATCAAATTCCTCCGCGGAATCACACTTGGTGAAGCAACTATAAAAAATGACTTTCACTTTGTTGTTACTATTAAAACACCAAACTTTGGAAGGAGCCTTCTTGTGTATATGTCATTGGCACAACCGATGTCTCTATCGCCCTAGCCATTGCTTGATCCTGATCAGTGAATATTGTAACTGGATGTTTATTATCCATAATTCTTAAAAATGTTTGAAATAACCAACAGAATGAATCAATTGTTTCATCAGATAGAAAGGTCATCCCTAATATAATGTTTTGCCAATGATTATTGACTCCAATAATAGGGGCACATACTAAATTATATTTGTTGAGACGGTAGCTAGTATAAAAAATTATTACATCCCCAAAGCAGACGTAATCCACTCTCCCCAAATCATTTACCCAAAAAAAATTTACCAACCTGTCTTTCTCATCAGTTTGCACATCCCATGCAAATAGATTATCCTCAGCCGACCGGTTTTTGAACAATTCGATTAGCAAATTGCTGTCCCCATTCTCAATTTTTGCTCTTCTCTCTTTTTGAATGTAGTTGTATGCATCTCTCTTGGTAAAGCCCAGATTTTCTACACCTCCAACCTCCTCGGATAGATAGAAGAATGCATTTATTGTTCTTATTCCCGCATCAGCCATTGATTTCAGAACAGAGGCATTTTCTTCAGTGATGTGCCTTGATGATCTCAGCAAATGTTGATCATCCGGTTTTGCCAATTCATGGTTGTGTGTTTCTACCGAATTTTTCGCCGTCTATATCCCTTCTTCACTAACAGAAAATCTCACCATAGCAGGGCATCCAGTTCTTGTAGTTGATTTTCTAAATTTAATCTTCTTTATACTTTCTGTTTCCTTCTTGAATCCAGATTTTGAACAGACAAAAACCTTTGATTTTAATTTCCTGGTACCAGGCCAGTATGAAAGATGTTCTTTCCGAACACTAAAGTCATGCTTATGTGCATATTGGCAATATTTTACATATGCTTCCTTCTCAGATTTGTAAACCCCCTGTTAAAAAAAATACAATATTCATTAAATCCACGAAATAATTCCCAAATAATAACATGAAATTGAAGAACTATACCGAGTATTTTATCAATACCGAGTTATATATAACTCGGTACAAATATATGGTATTTAAAGTCTAGGGATATATAAGCCATAAGTGACGTAAAGATAACAAAAACTTCTCAATACCGAGTTATAAGTATGAATACCGAGCTATACCGTGTTCTCAAAAAATCTCGGTACAAGTTCTTCATAAGTATAATATCGACACAAAAATCAATTTCAAGTAATAGAATTTAAAATCTAATTATATAGAAGACATAAGTGACGTAAAGATACTAAAAAATTATCAATACCGAGTTATACGTATGAATACAGAGCAATACCGAGATGTTAGAAATCTCGGTACAACTTCTTCATAAGAATAAAAATCAAATTCAAGTAATATAAATAAATATCGAGCATTACCTACTTATAAAAAATCTAGTTTCATTTAAAAACCGAGCAGTACCGAGTAATCAGAAGGTTAGGTACAAACAAAAAAGAGAGGATCAGACGAAAATGGATGACAAATTACTTGTAAAAAATAGGAAAAATCGTTATCCAAAGTATAAGTGTCAAATGTTTCGTTGAAATCGTCTAACTCTTCCAAAGTAATAGAAGGTTCCTTCTCATCCATCGTCTTGAACGCTTCGCGGAAGTTTGCGTAAACCCTAAATACTGTATAACGTTCTGTGTACAGTAGATAATCGGCCAAAAGTTTACTCATATAAGGTATATACCCGCGTGTTTTAAAGTTTTCCCGCCCGTTTCAACGAAATTAGTGAAAAGCGACATCAAATATCAAAATTATAACGGGTTTGGGTCGGGTCGTCGGGCTGCTACGTGGCGTTAAATTAATGGTGGCCGAACCTATAGAAACATTCGGTCAGAGGACCTAATAATTGTTCCCTATACACACTGTGTATATGCACACATTGTACACAAACTGTATGTACACTAGTTTCCTTACTAAATTTAAAGTTTTATCAAATTCAATTTAGATTGCAATATGGAAGAAGATGAACCTCATCTTCCTCCTCCGGAAAGTCATATTACCGTTATATTCTTTCACCCTCTTCTGCATCGTCCTCCCCATGACAATCTTTGTCCCTGAAGCTGAGCTCCCTACCTGGTTAATCTGTTATGTTCCAGCAATTATGTCCTTCCTCAACATCCTCCCATCTCCAAGAAGGTCCCTGTTTTCATCGTCCCCTACCTCTTGTTTGAGAATCCGGCGATCCAAGAAATCCGGCCGCTCTTCCGACGGCGATCCAAACCACCGACATGACTTGCGCTCGATGAAAAAAGCAGAAACAGATCTGCTGAGGAAAGAACCGACGAAGAAGAAGCTTAATCGGATATATCGGAAGGAGCTCCTGATCGCCTTTCTCCTCTTGACCGGCGTCGCGGGCAGCTTGCTCGCTGCTCAAGGGATGCACTTCTACTTCTTGCTCTTTCAAGGTGTCGCCTTTTTGGTCGTTGGTCTCGACCAGATCGATCGGAGAGCAGATTGAATAAAATGTAGCTGTGGACGGAAAGGATCAAACTATGGAGTTTTCCCTTTTCTAGCTGTGGACAGAACTATTCTCAGCTCTGTAAGATGCTTTGTATTCTTTCAAGCATTCATTCTTCTTGTAATAAAGAGCTTGTTGTTCTGTATCAGTAGGTAAGTTTGTGAATCTCTGAGGGAATTCAGAGATTCCAATAACACTATGGGAAAGGAGAAATTATTTTATGGAGGACACCGGATAGAGCTCTGTTTTCGAAGGCGAATCAAAGCGCGTCACATCATCCGATATATAGCAGGTGCATAGTTGCATACACAACAAGGAGGTGATGTGACGTGCTTTGATTTGCCTCCGAACGGTATCTGATATCCGCACATAATAATTAACAGGGGAAGGGAACTCTTTCTTACTTTATAGAAATTACATACAATTATTGTATGTAAGTATGTAATTTCTAAGGAGAAAGGTAATCTTATTGTCCCCCCTTTTTACCTCTTCTAATATGAAAAAGAAGCAGCTGTGTAAGTTGTCTTCTTTAGCTTGGAGTTATATGGTCCACTACATTTTTTTATGAAGGAATCTATGGGAAACTGCTGAAGGATCTGAAATAAAAATTATATAGAGTATATCAGATCAAGTATTTATTTTTTTTTATTTTGTCCTATTAAGAGATCAATTATATTAAAATGAATTTAATAATTTATATATTTATTTAAAAAAAGAAAAAGAAAATAAAAATTCTTCATTTATAACACTAATTTAAAAATAATTTTAATGATTTTTAAAATCTATTTTACTATAATAAGAATATCTTGAGATATCTCTTTTTTTTTCAAGGATGTGTTACATATGATGTTGCTTATGTTTATTGTTGTCATATTCTTTCACATAGCTACATTAATGAAATTATAGATTGTGGCATGACATAATTTAATAATAATATTATAATTATTGCTCTCACACTCTTAGGTTCAATAATGAATTAAATCAATTTCTTTGGAGGAAATATTTCTTATTGTATACCCTTAGTTGCCTCCATAGGTATCCTCATAGGTAACGAACAAGTCGTAGCAAGGATATTTCCTTCTCAGTAGCATATGTCTTAGCGAACTCACCGACAACTGCTAGAAGAATCCGTCCAAGGAGAAGTCACCACTCTCCTGCATCCACTTGAAGAACTCACCCTATGCTGATTGACTAGAAGATTCTTCGACCCCATGAAAAGCTGATCATCACTCATCTTAGTCAAGCCCTTACCCCTGCATGTAAGTGCCAACCTCAAAAATCCCACACTCATTCGATTACAACTCTCCTTAGGCTGGGGAACTCGCCATCCCCACTCACATTTCAACTTGTCTTCATCAGTAGGGTGACGCCAAGCCTCTTACATTATTTGTCGACATCGCAAGATAACCATCCGGCTACATATCCACCCTCTTTTAGGACTCGTCCAACGCCTACCCGTCATCTCTTGACCTCGCTCGATGACAAGCCACACGTCAGATCATTGACTTCGTTTCCTGAGGACCTATCAAGAGGCATCACATGCCCTATACTAGTGTGTGGCATCATACAGGCATCTACATGTACGCCACATTTTTTTTATTTTTTTACGTGTAGCCTTCTCTATAGCTTTAAAATCTAATAAATACTATTCTTATATATATTTTTTATTATTATTATTAACTCTCACATTTTTTAGGTTCAATAATGAACAAAATCAATTTCTTTGGTGGAAACATTTCTTATGGCACTGTAGGATTGCGATTATAGTGTTCTGGTGAGTTATGTTTATGCGCCTCGTCTGTTGTTTGGTTGAGCAAAATTCAGGTAAGGCTCAGTTGGTAATTTTTATATAGAAAAAATATTTTTTGAAATGATAAAATTAATCTTTTGCTCTTTTTTATTTGTGAAAAATGATATCATTATATTTAATTTGAAAGTTTTGAGGAGATTGGTGAAGGGATTATGTGTGTTGATTTCTAATTACACCTAACCAAATAATGAATTTGATAATTCACCAGAAAATGAATCCATCGAAGAATCTAACTTGAAGAACTCTATCTAGAGTGTTCTACCTAACATTCGATGCCGATGATAATCGCCAACAACAACTATCATTACTCAGTCATCGTCATCTGGCCGTCATCATTCAACTGTCATCACCTAGCCACTATCGCTCAATTGTCGTTACCTTTTTATCATTATCAGTCCATTGTTGCTCACTTGTCATCTTCTGGTTGTCATCTCCTAATCATCAATGTCATCGATAACTTTGACATCTACCGATTGATATCCATCTGATCTTTATCAGCACTCTTCATTGGCTTCTTTAGTATTCTTTGCAATATTTGACTTTTACTCTTTTATTTTTTATCGAGGTTTAACAATACTTTTAAGTTTTATGAACACTCTTATTATGGCTCAAACCTTAAACATATTCTTCCAATGTTGTATTTTTAGTTGGATCACAGGCTCTTAGATTTTACTTCAAATGTTGTATTTTTATAGGGCTCTTGATCTTTTAAGAACTTGTATCCTTTTATTTATTATATCAACACGTAGGCCCCATCGTAGGTTTTATCAAAAAAAAAAAAAAAAAACTTCTTTTAGAACTGTTTTTATAAGTTCAATGATGAGTTTAGAACAATGTTAGTTCTCCCTCAATCATTTTTGTTAGCACAATGGAGACAACAAATTTCAAAATGTTAGAATAAAAGGGGCAATACATTCAAAATTGTTGAGCAGCGAGATAATAGGAAAATAATTGTTAGGATATTCTCATCAAATTTTCAATTAGGAGCTTTTAAACACCCAATTTTACTGCATGATAAGTATAATCTAATTATTTATTTATTACACTCATTTCAAAGCAAATATGAGGACTTTACAGTTCTATCAGAACATTCTAGCACTTTTTTTTTAATCAAAATAATGTAATTAGATGCTTGTTTATAAATTTGTTAGGAACATGATAATTTGGATGAAAATCATTAGCATGTTGAAGCTCACAATAAAAAATGGCAATAAAGCAAAAGGCCATCTCCAATAAGGATACACTGAAATTGATTGCAATATTCATATGATAAAGCAGGGTTTTGACTTTTGATTTATAGAGAAGAGGTAGACAAATAATGTCACTATGGAAGAGAGTGTAGTCAAATTTGAAAGTTAACTTAGATTATTGGGATTGTCATGTTGTTGCAGTTGATAATTACAGTAATATGAATCAATAAAAGGCAAAATTATTACATGTGGTCACCGGACATCATTCGGAGGTCAATCATGACACACCACATCACCAATATGTTTTATATCGTTACTGTGTACCGCTGTGTATCAGGTTTCTTTTTGGGAAGGTTTTCTTACTACTACTTAAATCGACTTTTTAGTACAAAAAATAAACCTTTTGTACTGAAAAGCTACTTTAAGCAGCAGTAAAAAAGCCGCCACAAATGAAGCCTTAGACTATCACGCACATTTCATTTTCAAACATATAAGTTTCCATGTAATCACCACAAACAAACATAAAAGACATACAACATTAACTATATGGGCCACATAAGAGGGAGCTAAATCATCCATAAATTTTTAGTTCAATATCAAAGACTTTCATCAATCATGAGTTTTGTACACTCATTCCTACTAATTAATCTTGTTGCAAAAAAAAGATACACAATAAAATTAAAAATAATTGCAAACACAAATCATGTGAGCATTATAAATAAAACATTACAAAAGTTGAGGGAGGTTACTTTGAACCATTAATATTTTGAAAACCAGTTTATGCTCATTAAAATTGCTACATAATAGTTTGAGCATGAACAAATTATTCGAGTTTAAAATAATATAACAGAATATAATGAAAAATAACCTCAAATTTTTTAGGTAATCATAAGATCTAAAAAATGCTGACTTGAGGAAAAGATTTCAAACGCAAAGTTGCTTTCGAGAAAGTAACTTGAGGAAGGTTTCTACAGTTCGGTATTTCGGAAGAGCACAATTTGATCTCCTAAAAAAAGAAAGAAAATTCTACAAGCAAACATAATAGAGCACAAAAAATGCATTCATCAATGATTGAGGTTTCATTCGGGATGATTTTCTTATTGTTTATTAAAGTAATTTTTTAATATAAAAAAAGATGTTTTAAGAAGTAATAAAGTCATCCCAATCAAAGCCTGAAACTGTTATATTTGTCATCATCAGCTGAGGCTTCGTACGGTTTTTTTGCTGCTCTTAAAGCAGCTTTCTAGTAAAAAAAATTTTAAATTTTTTATTCAAAAGCTGCTTTAACAAAGCAATAGAAAAGCTGTCCCAAACGAAGCCTGAAATTGGAACAAAAAAAATCAATACTATACCCAATAGTACTGCACTCAATTCATGTGATTCTACTCTACAATCGCCAAATTCAGCAAATCAATCACCTGGCAACTTTCTCAATATGAATATGAGAAGCATTTGGTTTGATATAGCAGTGAGATAATCTTATTTGAAAAAAAAATTGAATTCATTGATGGGAAAACGAGTTTACACAGAAATTTCCTCCAATTTCAGGAACAAAGTAGATAAATCATAGAAGCAACAGAAATTCAAAACGAATACATTCAATTGTACTATCTATCTTGATGAGAAAAGCAATGCACTGAACTCCCAAATAGGAAAAATGAAACGCTTACCTGTTGGAAGTTCACCCACGAGATTTTTCCTTCTTTTTGTTTTGGATTGTTTCAGTTTGTAGGAGGAGCTCTGTAATACGCAGGAACAGTTGCAGGAAAGAACATCTGTCTAAACCCCTCTGCTTTTATGATAGGGAGAATGATTTCGCATGCGCTCTAGAAAGGATAGAACAGTTGATCTTATTGGAAAAATGTTGAAATCAAAATGAAGCAATATAGGCTCCAAATTCATAGCTAACCAATGTAGTAATAGCAATAATCGTGATAGTATCAGTTAGGCCGGGTCGTCCTGGGCCGGTTGAACCGGTCCCTAGTGGACCGGTTTACACCTACAGTTGACGGCCCAAGCTGTTGGGCGGAACCAGGGAAAGGAGAGAGAGGGGGCTGGCTTCTACTATGGGGCTCACATGCTAATTAAACTTGCTTTGGATAGAAAGTTTTGAATTAAGAGGTTGTTTAAGGAATTTGTAATTTTCCTGTCTTTAATTAGTTTCTTTTGGGAGGATTAGGGTTTCATCGTGAATTTGAATTAGAAATTTGTGATCTCTTGTGTGCTTGGGCTCTAGTCTCTCAACTAGAGATTTGGAGAGTCGTTTATTCCTCTCGAATTGAAGAGACATGTATCACTTGTTGTTTTTCACTTTTTCTTACTGATAGAAAACACGTACCCAAAAGCAGAAAAATTGTTTCTTTCGGAAGAATGATTCCTTCATTGTTCTCTAAGATTTTTACAGTTTTCTCATGGTTGCTGCTATCAAGTTGTTTTCTTCCGAAAACAGCCATTTGTCTACTTTTGAGCACGTGTTTTCTATCAGTATCATAGTAACATTCATACATGGCTTGCAATGGAATTCTAAATCATGGAGTATACGTAACTGAGAAAGATGCAGAACAAAATTTAAAATCTAAAACATTTACAACATCTGAGTGAATACTGAAAAATGGAAACAAGATGGGTAAGGATATTCTAACAAAAATTTTGATATTGCTTGGAGATTAGTGTAATATAAATTTTGAAGTACCCGCATACTATAATCATCTCCATACGGCCTTTGATCATTCTCTTCTCAGAATAAACAAGCCCGAAGTTTAGTTATCAGTATTGCATCTTATACCAAAAAGCTTCATAACTTTTGCCCTTTTGAAAAATATAGTCACTAAGCTTTGAACATTTCCCAAGTATGATTATAGTTAAGCAGCCATTCTTTTGACTTTTTCTCACAATATGAATAACCGACAAACTCCTTTAAGATTAAACCTAGTTCTTTCCTTTTTTTTGTTGGCAGAATTGTCAACTCCAAATTAACTTGAAACCCAAAAAAGTTGAAGGAATATCTATCATTAGCCTTATCCCAATTATTGAAGATCAATTTTATAAATTCTCATTTCCTAATCATTTTTAAGATCAGTTTTATAAATTCTCATTTTCTAATCATTTTTACTGAGCGTTGAATAAGGTGTTAAACCTATAGCTGCTACTAAACCTGGTAAAATATCCGTTGAAATTACTCCTTCCTTGATTTACCAACCTATAAAATTTTCTAAACTTCATGGACTCTATCCTCCCAACTTTCTTCATGGAAGCTAGAGTCCAACTGCAACCACTACATCATTGATACTAAGAAGAAGATCAGAGTGTTGTCATTTACCCCATATGGACTACTATTCTTTAAAGGGGCTATTCGACTTTACAGTTTACCTACTTTCATTTTGTTAAACTTTAGATTCCCTACATGGTATTGGTAGAATGAAATCAAATGACCACATTTTTTAAGTTTCTTTTGATTTGCTTCCTCTTTATGATTTAGCCAGACAGCTTATAGTTATTACTGTAGTTCCAAAGCATGCATATAGCGATTATCTTGCATTTGCATGACAAGAAATTACATGAGTCCAATGGTGGTTCTAAAATGAAAAATAAGTAGCTACAAAACATTCCGCCTTTTAACATCAGTAATGATCTCACTTTCAATGCTGCAAATCTATTATCAGATCAAGACACTTTCAATTCTCTAGTACTTGCTATTTGCATTTGCTGGTGAGGTTTGTGAATCTTATTATACGTCTTTGGTTCCATCACCCAGTGGGCAGTAGAACTGCCCCTTATAAAACGTAAATATGGCAGCATAAGTACTAGCCGCATCAATGGTTGATTAAATTCTAACCAGCTGGTTGTAAATATGGGAATAGTCACTCAAAACCTAGTGGGCAAAAGGGAACATAACCAACTCAGCTTCGACCATCCACTTGACTCACCCAAATCACTGCCCTGTTGGGTCTCAAACAAACACGACCTTCTAAGTCCACTAAATGACACAATCAATTATGTTCCTAAAGGAAATAATTAGTGGTTTGCAAGCAAGCAAAATGGGTTATCGCTGCAAATGAATATAACCAACACTTCACAGAGAGAGAGAGAGAGAGAGAGAGAGAGAGAGAGAGAGAGAGACGGTGCAGATATCCTGGGCTGTTATAGTTAATATTGGAAAATGGCACTTGATTTGCATAATTAATGTGGTTTACGCCTACTCTTACTGGTTTCCATGATGTAATTGACATAAAAAGAGCAAAAGATAGCAATCCAGACTGCAATCACTGTTTTCAATATATCATGCCTCTCTGGAGAATCATCTTTAAAGAAAGAATGTCGGAATAATGTTATCGAACTGATCCACTACATGTCTAATTCTACAGGTTTTATCATAAAGCTGGTTCACTACCTGATTAATCATGCTAGTAATAACGGTAAAATGTTTAAATATGCATATGCATTAGCTAAAAACAAGAAAAATTGAGATTTGAATGTAACGGAATCAAGGAAATGCTATCAATTCAGACGAACTTCTGGGAATACCATTCTTATTGAAAAATAAATGAAAGAAACACTAAGCATATGCTGACTATTAATTTATGAAAAGGATCCATGACAACTTAGGCTATTTCACAAAATTGAGGAGAGAAACAGTCAAGATCAACTTACAGCAATCAACCTAGCTCCAATCCACACTCTCTTTGGCGAAGGAAATGGAAACAAGAGCCGGCCAACCCCAAATATAGCAACAGCAAAGAAGTGGACAACTAGGCTCAGTGGACGTGGGTTCAAACCAGAGAGTAAGGCTACAGGTCCGGTGGAGCAAGTGCCTCCAAGGCTTAGATAATCAAAACATGCTTGTCGCATTTCATTTCTAGCCTGATCAGGTGAACTACTGAAAACCTTGTACAGCGCACCAGCCAAAGTGTTTATTGTAGAAGCAACGGGCTACAAAAAAGCAGCAAGTCATGCAAGTGATTAAGTCAAGCAACATTTCAAGCCTAAGGTTTCGTTTGGGGCGACTTTCTTACTTTTTCTTAAAGCAGCTTTTTAATAAATTTTTTTTAACTAGAAAGCAGCTTTAAGAAGCAATAAAAAGCCGTCTCAAATAAAGCCTAAAAATATGATGCTCAAAATAAATTGCACAATTAAGAGCGATGGAGTTCTACTAGTTTGTTGAAAAAAAAATCCATTCATGCTAGATAAGCCCTAGAAAAGCCATGAAAAGTTTAGAGACCAACCTTACGCAAGGTATAGAAGGATTCCAAATATTTACACAGAGAAGATGCATCATGGAGATCACGCAGTGGCTTAAGTAGATTGTGTAGCACCACAATATCTGACAATGCCACAGTCATTCCCCCACCTGTTAGTGGATGTCGCATGTTGAATGCATCACCCATCAGAAGTGCTCCAGGTGTAGGAAGAGGAGCAGCTGGCATACTCCTATTTGGCATGGTTCTAATTTTTCCTTTGTCAACAGCCTCAATGAAGACATCATGGAGCTGACTCGGTATCTGAAGCAGTCAAGTGATTCTGTTATGGTAAAACTGAATGCAAGAAGAATTGGATATAAAACTACTTTGATGTTTTTGGAGTGGAGCAACAAAACTAATACCACAATATCATTAAAAACCCATAATGATATCAGAACAAACCTGGGGTACTACCACGGTCTTCAGATAATTTGCCATTTCCCCATTTACTAAGGAAGGCACTTTCCTTCCAGGTACATCAACTAAGCAACGAACTTCTGTGCTGCTTATGGGATAAAAAAGAATGGGGGAAGGATCTGCTAAGACGACATGCCCATGATTTGAAAATGGAAGTTTGCAATTCTCGAGGATCAAGCCCACAAAAGAAGATGGAATATCCACCTAAAAAATAAAGTTATAATCTAACAAAGGTATTGTCAAAATAAACCAAATACAACTTGATCAAAAAGTTGATGGAAATTTTCCCCTGCTGATAAACAATAGGGCTATCATGGAAGGAAAATCATGTGAAAACAAATAAACAAAGATGCCACTAATAATTTCACCTTTGGATAGCAGAGAGCGCGCCTGAGGTTTGAAAAGCAACCATCACATACAATGGTCAGTGGAGCTAAAGCTTTCATCTCATTACCAGCTTTACTTTTGTATATCACTCCCTTGACGATCCCATTTTCTTCAAGCAAGGATGTGACAGTTCCCTCCTCCATCCGAACACTAAAGAAAGTATTGCATATGTTATTTATTCAACCAAACCATAAACAGTAAGAGGATCCTGGAAAAAAGCTCTGCTCATTGGTAGCCACAAAGAACCAGATCATAAATTGCTCAAGCTATACTTGAGTTATAATTTCCAAACAACTACCCCAAAATCCTGTGTATTTAAAAACTAACACACTCCTGACTCACCATTCATCAAATTCCCACTCAAATATTAAAATTAACAACAAAAATATCAACCAATATTTTTCATTTTCGTCAAATAACTAACAGTTTGACCATGACAAGAGCAAATAAATGATTTTTATTAGAAAATTTTTCGGATTGTGACTTTGGGCGATCAAGATATTAATAAGAGTGCATGTTTTAGATATCTTGGATCTATTGTTCAGAGTGATGGTCAATTAGATGGGGATATTATCAGCAAAATTCAAGTTGGTTGGTTGAAGTGGAGGAATGCATCGGGCTTGTTGTGCGATAGAAAAGTCCCTCTCAAACTTAAGGGAAAATTCTATAAGATAGTGGTGAGACCTATAATGCTTTATGGTGCCGAATGTTGGCCATTAAAAGAGAAGCATAATACTAAGTTAAGCGTTGCAAAGATGAGGATGCTTAGGTGGATGAGTGGCTTTACCCTTAGAGATAGGATACGAAATGAGCATATAAGTGAACAGGTTGGAGCAGCTCCAATGGAAGATAAGATTAGAGAGAGTCGCCTTAGATGGTTTGGTCACATTAAACGGAGGCCTTCCGATGACTCGGTTAGGAAAGTTGAGGTATTAGATTTGACTTATGTTAAGAAAGGTATAGGTAGACCTTGAAAGACTTGGCTAGAAAATATTAAAAATGATATTTCTTTATTAGATTTAAATGAGAATTTGACTTTTAACATGGCACAATGGCGAAAAAAGATTCATGTAGCCGACCCCACGTACTTGGACAAAGGCTTGATATTGATGTTGTTGTTGTTGTTTTTGTTGTTGTTGTTATATAAATCTCCCAATAAAAAGATTGCTATTACAGCTCTACTACATGAAAAAAAGAAAAACTAACATTACATGTAGATCACGGAGATATGAGTCATCTAACTTACATACCAACAAACTTCAATTTAAAATCACAGGTCCCGAGATTTCCATAAAAAATTTAAATAGGTCCTTTCAATTTACTTTCAAGCATTATAAGGAAGACTTATTACTAAACATTTATGATTCAAATCCACCACTGACTTTATCTTCCACAGATAAACTTGTCGAAATTAATTACAGTCTGATTATGAGCGTGTTTTACCAAATGTTCTTTAAATATATCAGACGATCATGTGGTAAAGTTTGTTTACGGTGTTATTAGAAAGACATCTTTAACCCATGAACAGAGGTATACTTATCTTCATGCTCTAGATTAGTGGGAACATAGAGTAATTTTAGGGGTAAATTTCACAATCATTCATCGTCTATCAAATCATATTAATTTAACCACTAATTGCACTCACAACGTTATTTTGTAGTAACACATAAAGCATTTTGTTTCATGAATCATACAAGATAGAATGCCTAAAGTTATGAAAGCATGATTATGCATGGGCCTGTGTAGTTACGCTTTTGTTGTTTTATTCTTTCTGTGTAGGACATGTAATTACGTTTTTCTAATAGAGGCCAGCAATTAAGCATTAAGAATGTGTAGTATAAAGATCTCGAATTTGGCATATTGTAATGTTTTTGTATTGTTTTAGTCTATTTTCATGTTTTTTAAGGCAAATTAAAGGTGGGGTGAATTGTGCTCTACCTCCCCCTCAACTCAACCAAACCCAATCTTCGTGCTTCAACTGCAACACAATGGCAATGAGTTCTCGCACAGGTTCAAGTGGGGGTGTTTTTGCTTTTAAAATTTGGAACTTCTTTTAAACATATTTTTCTTCCAAGACCTATCAATGGTAAGCAATTTTGCAACAATTTCATGTGGCACGCACAATAAATGGAAGAGTATCTCTGCATCCCAAATTTATCAAAAACTATGATAGTGCCCTCCCCTAGCACTCTACAAGGGATTGTGGAAATACTAACATGCCCTCCTACTCAAGAAATGATAGATGGATTTCAATGGCACCAAAAACCTGAGATTTGTGTGGGTTTTGAATTAAATTCCAAACAAACTAACAGTCAACATCGCTGTGAAGACACCTAACAAATGAAGATCAGCGAGCTCTGGAAACCTACAAGTTGTACCTTAGGGAAGTCTCTCTTTCACAATTGAAAGACATGGCTATCCTCACCAATAAGGATTACTCTGTCCTCTAAAATCATTTGATTCATTTCCACCTATTTGTATTAATATATAGGGAAAAAGGGTCTCCCTCTTTTCATTCAGGCGATTTGGTGCTAAAATCCACTTGGAGATGAGTTTAAGATAGAAAGGAAAATGGCTTAGATTCTTGGCCACACTTAAGAAGTGGCTTGCATAGAATTTCGGTGGGGCTCAAATCTGACACCTACAAATAAGTCTAAGTCATACAAAATCACATAAAGTCAAGTTGTTTTGGCCAAGTCAAAGCACATTCACACACAAAGGTGCATAGTTATGCACAACAGACTCATTATAAATATACGTAGGTAATTTCTTAAACTTTTCACCAACATAGAGAGAATTTTACCCCAATGATGATGACTTCTAGATCCACAACCATTTTCAGGAAGTCAACATGAATGCCTCTTATAATACAGGCGAGGTTGACAAATCCAAAGTTGCAACTCCATGAAGTGTCATAATTAAGAAATTTTGGGATGCCAACAAGATGCTAAGCTCACAACTAGTGTTAAAAAGAGCCTTTTGCATCAACATTTAAATATAACATATCATGAGATTCCTTCAAAGCATAATGTATAAGCAAATGTATTTTTTCAAAATAGATGTCATGCTTCTAGGAAACCTATTCCGTGTAACTAGATGTCATACATACCATGCTAAAAATATGTCATACTTCCGAGAAATCTATCCTAAGAAAACATAATTTCATAGAAATGGTCTTTTAAAACATACAAACCATACTAGCCTATATCAAATACTTTTGAAACCATAGAAGCATCTATGAAATATCAATTTCTTTCCACGCATTTACCTATAAAGTTACGGAAGTCTACAACATTTATTTTGATTCTTAAAATTTCTTGTGACAATCTTTTGAGATCCTACTTGTATATATATATATATATATATATATATATATACCAAAGCAAGAATGAACAAGAATAAAGAAATGACAAACCAACAATGAAAGATCGGATCAAATAAAGCAAGTGTACTTTTTTTACCAACTTGAAACTGTAAACAGAGTTTACTATTCAATCCCCAGTGCAAACAACAGGTAGAATTAAAATCTTCTAAGAAAATAAATGCTCTAAATAATAAAGGAATTGAAAAAGTTAAAGCGTCAAGTGGGGTTGCACATTATTTTCACTTCTCCATTTGTTATAAGTGAATCGGCTAAAACAATTTCAAAGTTTGGTGAACTTATATAGATCTTGAACATGGTTAATGAATCAAAAAGAAAAAAGAGGGAGAGAGAATAGAATTACTTGGGTAAAGACGCAGCTTTTTCTCTCATCCTCTGTATAAATCGCCCATTGTGAAAGCCCCTCCCAGCAACATGAGAACCATATTTCTCCAAGGGATAGGAGAGTTTGGTATTCTGACCACCTTTGAAAAGAGCATAACCAAAAACATGCTGCGCATCAATTTCTTCAACACAATCTGCAGGGTGCAAGAGAAAGCATTAGCTGAAAGATGGTCCTAAAGAGAACAGTAAAGAGGATGCAACATAAAATTCAATGACTACCTTCAAGGCCTAACTCAACCAATTTGAGGTAGCCTCCTGGTTGTAAAAGTTCACCGACAATCCTATCAGGCTCTGTCAAATCTCTCTCAATAACATGCACTTGGCGCCCATCCTATGGTTTGTCACATGCATAATTGAAAATCAGGCTAGTTAAAATGCATGCTAATCAAAATGTGAATCTAAAAATATTTCAAATATCAGAACACAACCATATGACATGACGGTTTATAATGGAAATCATAGTCTCAATACTATCAAAACTGCTACAAATTCAAGTTATTTGCTTACCCCGCATTTCTATGACCAACTTCAACCATTGAAACAAGGGATTGCTTCACATAAAAGCATAGAATGAGGCAACTGATTAAGATCACAAGATTATCACTTTAAAACTACCATACTATCTAGAAGGTACCGTTCATAGAATCTAAACTGCTCATGCACAGTCAGTTATTTGAAAGGCGGATAAAACAAATCAGGTTTTTAAAAGGAAAAACACAAGCACCTAATATTAAATTGAAGAAAAACTTCAGCACATACCATTTACTACCTATGAAAGTGGAGGAAAAAAAGATTCAACTGAAATGCCAGTGTAAAAAATATAGATAACCATATCGAGCATATTGAATGTCTAGATATATGATCTTGATCAGCATACCATGGATAGTAGGCTTTGAAAGCATATTATTAAGGTCACTTTCCAATGTTTCCTCCAATACCCCCTTCCCTGCTTATTGAAAGCGGATAGGCTTGAAGAAGAAACAAGAAAGGAAAATATTAGGAAGATAGTATGAAGTATTCCCAACTTAAAAAATCAGAAATTCTCGTAGCCCACTATAATATGCATTGATGACAGTTATTGACAAGACAAAGATCCAAAGCTATACAGAATAATTGAATATTTTTTTTAAATCATATTAGTGTGGCAAAGCTTAGGATTACTAGCCATGAAAGAGTTAATAGTAGTTGCTAAGTTCCCTGTAAAGAGCTGATTACACTTTCATATTATATTTAGAAACATTTCAAATAACAACAATCATTCTGCTTTTATATGGTGATTGCAGTTGAGAAAGAAGGGAATAACTTACCTGGGCAAAACTGCTAACGTAAATAAGACATGCAAGTCTGGGAATGTAATAATGAGGAGCTCAAGCATTGGGGAATTGACCTTGGGACTCATCTTGAGCCTAACAAACAATTAAATCCAATTTTCGCACATCTTATATCATTCATTCACATCTTTAATGCAAGAACGCATACACAAATACACTCACAAAATCATAAATTAAGCCCATTTAGCCTCATGGCGTCAAGAAGCGCTCCATGCAATCCCTTTCCCTTTCATCATCCAAAGTAAATCCCTACCTTTTATTCTCCAAAGTACATAACAAATTTAGCCCATTTAACTTCACCGCATCAAGAAGTGGTTTTGTAACCCCGCTTATTCTGCAAAGTAAATGTGTAATTCTTCAAATCTCTTCCAATAACCATTCAGCCAAACCTTAAGCAGCAGATTCATAGAATAACAGGGCCAATGTAAATGAGTTCCATTCTTTAGTATAATCACCAAAACCACACTAGAATTAATCAGACACAAGAAACTAATTATACTCCAGAAATCATGAGCTCAGTAATTTTCTGTTCCTCTTCCATCGTTCTAAAATCTTAATTGCCATTAATCACCATAACTCCCAATTCTCGTAGCAACCTCCTTTTCATGCCAAAAAAGCAAAGAACCAATCAATTTGAAAATACGCCGAAAAAAAAAACATCCGCATTGACAGAACAATACGAGGATGCCCACAAATAGCAGCAAGAAAATCAAATCCCGCCAACATAAACCTAAATCAAACCTCCCAGACGAAGCAAACAAGATGCAGGGGAGCAAGTCAGAAGAAATACTCACTTTACCGAGAGTGTAGGCAAGAGCCGATCCAGCAACCCCAGCACCAACGACGATGACATCGACCCCATCATCCGCAGAACCATTTTCACCCCCACCGCCCCCTCCACCAGCCTTCGAAATCTCCGCCGGAACGCCGGCATTGGCAGGCTTATTCTTTTTCTCATCCCGCGATCTGATCAGTACGAGAAAGCCCAATAGAAAGGCGACGACGCCTCCGAAGAGATACGAAAGTGGCATCACCATTGTCAATCGAAGTACGCCTCTCTCTCTCTCTCTCTTCTCCTCCTCCCTGGCCCGTTCACCTTTCGGTCGCCGAGGAGCGGGACGTAGAGATTTGGCTTGTGGTAACCGCGGAATCTGGTCCTCCGCCCTTCAGTTATTTCGCTTACCACCGCCGCTGCACGTGAGGACATCCGATGTTAACGGACACAAATCCCGAAATTCTCAGAGCCGTCCGCAGACCATAAATATTCGTGTGGACGACATAGCGAGAGCGCCAGATAGATAATTCGTCGAACAAATTTAAAAACATAAAAAATAGTAAAAACATACCAACACTCATATTATATATTTAACAAGTCAAATTTAAATATTTCATTTATACCACTCAAACTCAAACATTAAATCAAAAATACCACTCCGTAGGCACAAAATCTCACTCCGTATGTTTCGTCCTGCATGAGCACTGGTTTCTCGCAAAAGCTGCACCAACCTCTAACCGCACAAGCGGCTTCCGTGCTCCTCTAGCTCCTCCCGCGCAACTGAAACTCGACATCCTCTTCCCAACAAACTCCTTCCTTTGCTTGTTGTTTTCTCTAGGGGTGTCAACTTTTGACACGACACGAAAACCCGACCCGGACCCGACCCGGAAAATCCGGGTTGAACCCGACTCGATTTCAAAACGGGTCGGGTTCGGGTTCCAGAAATCGACCCGTTTCAAAAACGGGTCGGGTTCGGGTTGACCCGGCGGGTTGCCGGGTCAACCCGCCAACCCGTTTAGTTTAAAAAATTTTCGAAATCCCGCCCTGCCCGCTGCCCCCGCCCCCTGCCCGCTGCCCCGCTGCCACGCCCCGCTGCCTGCCCCGCTGCCCAGCCCCGCTGCCCGCCCCGCTGCCACGCGCCGCTGCCCGCCGCTGCTGCCCCGCTGCCCCCGCCGCGTGCCGCGCGCTGCCGCCGTCGCCTGCTGCCGCGAGCTGCCGCGCGGTTCCGGATCGTGTCGGGTCAACCCGGCAACCCGCCGGGTCGGGTCCGGGTTCGGATTTTCGACCCGTTTCTCTACCCGGGTCGGGTTAGGATCGACCCGTTTTCCACCCGGGTCAGTTCGGGTTCGACCCGAACCCGACCCGTGACCCGAAATTGACACCCCTAGTTTTCTCCACAGGTTTAGGGTTTCTTCAACGAAACGACGGTGAAATCCCGATAAAATCCGCTCCTATTGCAAGCTTGCGAGAATGCTTCAGAGCAACAGTTGTATTTTCCATATAGTGTATTTTCCTTTTTGCGTTGAATGCTTCTAATATGTGTTCTGGTTTAAGCTTAATTCTGTTTCAGCCATCCGCTGTTTTGCCCAATAACAGAGAAGTAAAACATCAACTGATGCTTAAATAAACTGCAGAGTGGTATTTTTAATTTAATGTTTGTGTTTGAGTTGTATAAATGAAATATTTAAGTTTGAGGTGTTAAATATGTAATATGACTGTTATATAATGGTATGTATGTAAATCCCCCTTTTTTTAATTGCATAAATTTATTAAATTAATTTATATATAAAAGTTAGATGAGTCAGCTCGAGCTAGACTCATTAATGAGAATATAAATTAAGTTTATCGAGTCACGAGTTCAAGCTCTAACATATACTAAAGCTTGTATATTAAAAAAATTCGAGCTTGAGTTTTGTGTGGATCGGCTCAAAAAAATTAAAATATATTTAAATTTAATTTAAATTATCATGACATAATATATTTTAATCTATTTAAATTTATTATATTTTAAAATAAAATTCTTAAAAAAAAAATACATTTTAATTTAGAATTAAAAAATCAAGCTTATTAACAATCGAATCAAGCTCGAGCTTTCCAAATAAGCTCATACAATTGAGCTGAGATCGAGTGGTAGATTTTTCAACGATTGAGTTGGAGTTTAACGAATGAGCTCGAATGAAGCTCGAGCTCAATAATGACTCGACTTGACCACTTATACCTCTATTAGATATTATCAAATATAATTAAATTATTATATAATATAATTAAAATATTAGACTAATATATCTATTTTAACTAAATTATATAAATAAAAACTAATAATTTAGTAACATTATCCGATAATTTAGTTGCATTATGAACTAATAAATGACATGTAAAATAAAAAATGTGCCAAAAAATACCCAAATTCTCATATAAAATAAATCAGGATATTTTTTAGAAGAAATTCTCATCTTTTTCAGCTTTAGAAAAAAAAAATCAAAATATTACTAAAAAATTTGTTCATTTTTCTTAAATTTTTTTAATTTATTTTCCAACGATAATTTAGTTGCATTCTAAAAACAATAGCGGTTACACAATAAATAATTAAATTAATATATAATTAATGGGACATTCCAAAAAATACATAAAAATTTATAAACATTTTAATAATTATTTAATTATTTAATTAATATATGGACGTGGAACACCGATGCAAATTATCGTGAATATTAAAAAAAGAAAAAAGAATGGAGGCAGGTCGAGAGAGAGAGAGAGAGAGAGGAGAGAGAGAGCGACGTGGTCACGTGGTCGAATGCCACATCAGCCCCACCTTGGATACCCAGTTTAGTCTCAGAGTTACGCATTCTTATTCTTTTAGTCCCTCAGCAATTAAAAATTGTCTAATTTATCCCTCGGTAAAATTAACGGAAGAAGCAGCAAGTGTTTATTTCTTTTGTGGGTATTTTACGTAAAGAGACTTACTACTCATTCCCTTGCCTTCCTGGAACAATCCCCTGGAGGTGAAACTAGAGACAGATTGATACCAGCGAGAAGAATTGGTGCTACGAGCAAGGCAATGTGTTGCAATAGACAGTGATTGTGAGCATGAAGATTGGCTATCAATATTGTATAATTTCATAGGAGACAGAATAATGTGCTGTTGCGAGCGAGACACGACGCGCTATGAGTGCGACACGAGAACATGAGAAGTCGAAAGCGAGACAAACATTGAGAGGCGACGTATTGCTACGAGCGACCATGATGTGCGTCGACATTTAGAGACGGAGACAACGAGCAATGTGCGACATCCACGAGGAGACGAAGGCATAGTTAATGCTAGGTTTGTTGATCTTCCTATTATCCATCATTCATATAATTTTAATCTTTTTATTCTTAGGAATTATTGTGGATTAGAGAATAAACTAGTAGGAAAGAATAAGGGCAAAAAGCAATAAAGATTGCTAAAGTTGTTCTTAAATGGATATAAAAGATTTTATGTACCACCAATTTCTTCTAATAATGTTGTGGAAGCGTCTTGTACTTATTTTGTAGTTTGCTTTTTTCGTTGGTGAAGGTTATTCGTATTTTGATTTGCAGTTGGAATCATTGAGGGTGATTGACGACAAGTGTCATCGATTATCAATATGCGTATTTATGGAAAGTGAGGTTTTTTCATTGGTTTTCTCTATTGATAAGCACGAACATTAATTTGTAGGTGAGTTTATTTATGATTGTACTGTTCAATACGTGAACATGTTTATCAGTCAATCAGAGAATAATAGACTACATGCATTAGTTTTTGAGTTACTAGATGACTCTAATTTCTTACAACATTTTAGTAGTTTGAATCAACCAACCGCTATTAAATTGTCATATGCTGATGATAAGGATGTAGAGGCGCCTGAGAGTAGTTTCCATAATGATTAGATGTACGAAAAAGAGGATGAGAAAGTGGAATATAACTTAACAGATGATAGTGAGCAGTTTGAAGACAGTGATAACATGATGTCTGAGAATGATGAGTTATTTAAAAATAATGTGGATCCTTTTATTGAATTTATAGGCACCACAAAAGAATGGAAAAGAAAAAAGAAATTGAGTCAGTATAAATTGAAATAAAATAATTGTGGGATTTATTATATGTATTCCAATGATGACGCAAGTATTCATAGCGGTGACAAAAATAAAATTCTAAAAAATGATAAAATATGGTGCAAAGTTATTTGTAGGAGGCCTTAACTATCATTTTCTTTTCTACATCTCAAAAAATGAAGGAAGTCATCACTCATTGACTATGATCATGCTGTCCAAACGAATATATCAACACTGATTCTTCCAACTCCCCTCATATAATGCACTCTATATGATGTATATTTGTTATAGGAAAAATTATTGCGTCCTCCCACCTGACGTAGAGCTACATCATGTAGCCTATGATATGTCGCCACGTGCACTTACTTTTTACCGCGCGGCCTGACGACCTGACTCGGACCGAATCCGGGATTACTATGTTCGCGTATTGCTCGGTATTTGCTCGGTATTGCTAGGTATTACTCGGTATTTGCTCGGTATTGCTCTATGAAGACCAATACCGAGCAATACTGAGCAAATACCGAGAAATACCGAGTAATACCTAAAAGAACTCGGTATTGCTCGATATTTATCGGTATTGGTCTTCACATAATAGTATTTTTCGTTTTTGTCGAGCAAAATCGACCAATACCTAGTAATACCAAGCTACGCAAACTCCCGGGTCCATTACGGGTCGGGTCGTCGGGCCGCGCGGTCAAGAGTAAGTACACGTGGCGACATATCATAGGCTACCTAATGTAGCTCTAGGTCAGGTGGGAGGACGCAATAATTTTTCCAATACAAGACCTTCCCCCTAATGAAGAGTTTAATTTGTAACTAATTGCAAGTAGATTCATTCGAATTGGGCAATGCCCCGTAGTTTTTCTCCTTTTCAGGGATTTTCTCGCAAAAATTATGCTCTCTTATGAACGCTACACTTATTATCTATTTGTGTGTTGGATCTTCGTATAAAATTAATTTGCTAAACTATATCATTCTCTACCTGAAGAAAACTAGAGAAAAACAGCAACAAAATAGAAGAGAAATGAGGAAGACGATGAACAGTGTTTCATGAGTCTAAAAGCCTAATTTCATTATACTCTCTCTGGGCTTTTATAAGCCAATGGAACATCATTAGAGGTCGTTAGATGTCAGATAAAGTGACATCCGTACGGTGTGAGAGAGAGGGAAGAAAAGGCAGAGTAGTGGAAATGGCCTTAGCCATGTGTAGTTTTGATATTATCTTTACATGCCCCCTCAAACTGAGCATCTAGTGTACTGATGCCCAGTTTGTTGCGCAGAGTAATGAAGCGGGTGACTGGTAGCGGCTTGGTGAGAATGTCGGCGAGCTGTTCATCTGAGGAGACGTGCGAGACAACCACGGTTTGTTTTTGAATGTGATCACGTATGAAATGATGATCCACTTCGATATGTTTCGTTATAGCGTGGAAAATAGGGTTGTGAGCTAGAGCTAGCGCCGAGAGGTTGTCACAGAGCATCGTAGTGGGGAAATTGAGAGGAATATGGAAATCAGATAGCAGGCGTCTTAACCAGATCACGTCGGAGAGGACAGAGGACAGAGCTCTGTATTCTGCTTCAGTTGAAGATTTGGCCACCGTAGTTTGTTTCTTCACACTCCAAGAGACTAGGTTCGATCCGAGAAAGGTGCAGAAGCCCGAAATTGATTTTCGATCGGTCGTGTTAGCTGCGCAGTCAGCATCACAGTAGGCTGTTAGTTCAAGGGAGCCTGGAGAGATCGGAAGTCCCAGATGTTGTGTTCCCTTGATGTATCTTATGAGCCGCTTGAGCTTGAGGAAGTCAGTGATCGTGGGATTGTGCATTGATTGGCAGATTACATTGGCAGCGAAGGAGAGATCAGGACGAGTGATCGTAAGGTAGTGCAGTGAGCCTGCAAGTTGTCTGTAAAGTTTGGGATCATCATAGGGTTGAAGATTAGATGATGCAGAGTGTCCAGCCGTGATGATAGGAGTGCTGGCTGGTTTACAGTCTTGAAGGCCCGATGCAAGTAAGATGTCCCGCGCATAATGGGATTGATGAAGAAAAGCTCCGGACTTGGTGTAGGCGATTTGAATGCCAAGAAACAAGTTGGCTTGCCCCATTTGTCGAAGATCAAATGTGGCATGTAGTCCTTGGAGTAGGAGGTCAATGGTGGGCTGGTGATTACCGGTCAGCAATAGATCATCCACATAGATGATTATATAAAGCTGTGTAGTGCCGTGACTGTAGACCATCATGGAGGAGTCGGCACGGCTGAAACAGAACCCGAATTTGACGAGAAAACCTGTCAGCTTGTGGAACCACTGTCGAGGAGCCTGTTTCAAGCCGTAGAGGGCCTTGTGAAGTTTGCATACATGATTGGGACGAGCAGGATCTATGAAGCCGGGTGGTTGCTGCATATAGACTTCCTCCTTAAGATCACCATGGAGAAATGCATTGTTGACATCAAATTGTAATAGAGGCCAATGTCTTTGGAGTGCGATGATCAACAATATCCGAATTGTGGGCATTTTAGCCACGGGACTAAATGTATCCTTGTAGTTAATGCCATATTGTTGGGTATAGCCTTGTGCCACCAGTCGGGCTTTGTGTCTGTCGAGAGTGCCATCTGGTTTTGTATGTCCACCGACATCCAAGCACAGGGGCGTCTAGAGGCGGTGGAGTAAGAGTCCATGTGTGTTGGTTGTGAAGAGCTTCTATTTCCAATGACATGGCTTCTTGCCAGTGAGAATGGATGGCAGCAACCTTGTAGTTGGACGGGGTAGAGGAGATATCTTCAACAGCAAGTAGATCATAGATTTTCTTGGGTCTAGAGTGGCCAGTTTTGGATCTTGTTTCCATGGGATGTGCGGTGGGTGGGTGTGCTCTGGGTTCGGGATGAGAGGAGGAAGGTATGTCCTGAGGTTCAGGAGGAGGATTAGGAGAGGATGATGTAGTGGATGGATTAGGAGTGTTGAGGGATGGTTGATTAGCTGGTGTGGTTAGGGTGGATGTAGGAAGAAGAAGGGATGAAGGGATGTAAGCTCTGGTGGACTGTATGGGAGGTGGTGAAGTTGAAGAGAAAGTGAACTGTTGTTCTAGGAATTTGACGTGTCTTGATGTGTAAAGTTTGTTGGTGGGAAGAGGAAAGCAGCGGTAGCCCTTATGATGAGGAGAGTAACCCAGAAATATGCATGGAAGAGATTGAGGGGCAAGTTTGTGAGGTGTATAAGGTTGAAGCCAGGGAAAGCAGAGACAACCGAAGCACTTGAGGTGTTCGTAGTTGGGAGAACGACCGTGAAGAAGAGAGTATGGGATTTTGGAGTTTAGAGCAGAGGTTGGGAGTCGATTGATGAGGTAATTTGATGTTTGAAGTGATTCCGCCCATAAACGAAAGGGAAGGTGAGCTGCGTGGAGAAGAGTGCGTGTGGTTTCAATCAGGTGCCTGTGTTTCCTTTCGGAGACGCCGTTTTGTTGAGGCGTGTGAGGGCAGCTGAATTGATGCTTGATGCCGTTTGTGGTGAGGAGGTCGGTGAAAGCCGTGCTGGTGTATTCTCCACCAGCATCTGATCTCAGAGTTTTAATATTGGTGTTGAATTGAGTTTTAACCAGATTTAAGAAATGTAAAAATTTTGTTATGGTTTCATTTTTTGTGTTCATTAGGTAGAGCCAACTGAAGCGTGTGGCGTCGTCAATGAAGATAACATAGTACTGATAGCCATTGATGGAATTAATGGGAGAAGGACCCCAAACGTCCGTGTGTATTAGAGTAAACAGTGTAGTTACATGATGAGCATTGCTAGGAAAGGTAAGATGGTGGCTTTTAGCCACATTACAGGAATTGCAAACGAAATTAAAATTGCTGTTGATAAGAGTAGGAATAGTCTTGGATAGAACTGCCATCGCACGGGGGTGAGCGTGACCCAAACGAGCGTGCCAGAGAAGAGCTGAACTTGATGTTGTGTGGAAAGCAGAGGTTATTGCATTGGTGGATGATTGAACAGGATAGATGTCGTTGCTGTTAGGGCCATGATGGAGAGTTGTGTTGTCCCGAAGATCCTTAATGACGTAGCCGCCGAGATCAAATGAGACAGAGCAGTGGTTATCAGTGACAAGTTGGGAAATAGAAAGGAGGTTGTGCGAGAGTGAAGGAACATGAAGTAGATTGGAGAGTTTGAGCTTACGGTTGGTGTCGGGAAGAGGTAGAAGACCGGAGCCACTGTGTTGGATGGGGAGGGATGATCCGCTTGCCGTTGATATGGTATCTCCTCCATGGTAGGAGGATGGTTGCTGGATGTTGATGATGTCGGGTGTGAGATGAGTCGAAGCCCCTGAGTCCAGTATCCAGTCAGCTGTGTTGGCGGGCTGAGACTGAGCCACATAGGCCCTAGAGGTGGTAATCGATGTCTCTGTATAATTGGAGTTGTATCGGTGCCAGCAGGACAGTGCAGAATGCCCTGTTTTGCCGCATATCTGGCAGGAAGGGCGAGAGGTGGAGCGATTCGTAGGAGGAGGTGTTCTTGGATTCAAGTTTATGGGACTTGAATTACTTCCTCTGCCTCGGTTAGGTCTGGAAGAGTAGCTTCTACCTCTTCCGCAAGACGAGTACATTGCTTGTACATTGCTGGTAGAAGAGAGCTCTTGTTGAATCTATGATTGGAGATTTACCTCCTCACTGCATAACAGGGAGTATAGAGATTCAAGGGTGATGGTGTGTGGTGAGATGCGTATAGCAGCTTTGAACGGGTTGTAGGATGGAGGTAATCCCTTCAAGGTGTAGAGCACTATATCCTCCGTCTCAATGTTAGATCCAACAGCTGCGATGTTATCAACCAAGGATTTTATCTGAGCAAGATATTGAGATATGGTTTGGTCGCGCATCTGCACGTTGTGGAGTTCATTTTTGAGCTGCAGTACTCGTGATCTGTTTGATGGTTGTAGGCGAAGCTCTAATGTGGTCCAAATATCATGGCAGGTCTTAAGATGTAGGATGTATGGAAGCACTGACGGAGAAATGGTGGAGAATAGAGCTGAGATGAGATTCTGGTCAATCAGTTTCCACAGCTTCTGATCACTCGGGGATGAAGGGTAGGCTAGTTCGCCTGTTATGTATCCTTCGAAGCCGTTAGCTGAGAAGGCTTGAAAGATCTGCAACCTCCATATTGGGTAGTTTTCTACCGCGAGTTGAGTGTGAACAAGTAGTTTGAGATTGGACATTAAAAACTTGAGTGGTGGAGGAACAGTAAAATCGGCCATGGAAGCAGACAGAGTTGGTGTGCTCATTGGCTGAGATGCGGAGGTTTGAGAGGATGCTCCTTGTTCCATTTCTTAGGGACAATGATGTTGTTAAGCTGTATGCTCTGATACCATGAAGAAAACTAGAGAAGAACAGCAACAGAATAGAAGAGAAATAAGGAAGACGATGAACAGTGTTTCATGAGTCTAAAAGCCTAATTTCATTATACTCTCTCTGGGCTTTTATAAGCCAATGGAACATCATTAGAGGTCGTTAGATGTCAGATAAAGTGACATCCGTACGGTGTGAGAGAGAGGGAAGAAAAGGCAGAGTAGTGGAAATGGCCTTAGCCATGTGTAGTTTTGATATTATCTTTACACTACCGTCGTGAATATTGCAGGACGCAACAAGTACAAAAATTAAGTGGTTCTAAATTCAAAACTTGATTATTTGATGTGAAGTTCGTCTTTATTGATCTAAATGTTTAAAAAAAAACAAAAATAAAAAAACAAAAAAAATGGGTGCTACCAATTGGTGGAGAATTTGATTCCGTTTTGCTGCGACGACCCACTTTCTTGTGCTGGATTCTAAAAGAGAGAGGCAGCCGAATTTTCAGTCGCATTCGGCCTTCGAGCATCGTCGGATCCGCCTTCGCGAATAAGATAGTAGAAAGATGAACTGATAACTGGAAAGGGTTAGTCACTAGTTCCGCAAAGAAGAACGCGGCTTGCATCACTGACAATAATGGCTTGCAACTCCGCCGGCGGTGCTTCTGCTTCAAGAGTTCTTCTGATGAAGCGTCGCCATCATCCCGGAAATAAGATTGAAATTGGAGCAGGTGGTAGCGGCCGACGAAGTAGGGTAGCAATGCTCTCCCCGCGAGCATTTTCAGCCGATTTGAAGCTTGAGCTTTCACAGAGGTCAAGCCCCGATCAAGTATCATACTCCCGCCATTTCTTTTATTCCATTGAGATTGACCATTTTTAGTCTACTCGGGCAGTTTGTTCTTGTTCTTTATTGTTAGAGAAAGTGAAACACCGAAACCAAGGAGATAAAAGCTGGGTTACATAGGATAGTGATGAAATTCATTTTCAACCTAAAAATTTAAACTTGTGAGGGAGATTAAAGTTGATAGGAATCTGCGACGAGCTCGGAATTGTCTTGAGGGAATAAGCGAGCAAATTTAGATATTTGAGGGATTGAGTTGTGGTAGGCACTGATAAGGTGAGTCAGGAACCCTAGGTGAGAGCTTTACTATAACTGAAATTGGATGGAGGGATGGGTGCTTTGAGAGAGGCTGATAATTGAATCAAGGCACCTGCAGATGCCGAGTTGGGGACTTGTCGAGGAGCCTTAGCGTCATCCAGTGCGAGAAGACTTGCCTGAGGAGCCAGGCAAGTGATGTCTGCCGATAGGTGAGTCCTTCTGTGGTCTCTAGACGAGTATCTCACCCTTTTAGATTGCTTGAGGGCATCTCCAACCGAAAACCCTATTTCCACTACAAAGTATAGCAAAACTCCAAAATGCGGTAATTCTACTCAAATCAAACTCTATTTCGCGGGCTTCGTCATCTCGTTTATGCGGTAACCATCTTTCTCTATTTTGCGGGCGGGTGAACAGTGGTAACCGTCTTTCTCCATTTCTTCAAAATGCGGTCTTTCTCCATTTCGCTGACAAATCTCGTTGACACATATTGGCGTTGCACTGTTCACCAGCGATGAAATAATGGCAAAATTGTCGCTCGGTTGGAGCGACAAAAGAACTTCCATTGGAGATGGTCTAAGCGAGTGCTTTGTATGAGCCCCCTTGAAGGGCAAATTTCTCTGCCATGATTTGCTAGGTATCTACGAAATACCTGTGGGCATATGTGAATATACACAACAAAAATTTTCAACATATCTTTATTTTTTGTGAGAGAATTTTCTTTTTGACTTTGTTTGGCTATTTAATTATTGCATAGCTATTTCCTTCTTCAGATGATGCGATTCTATTATGTTTCTGATGTAGAATGGGGAGGAGGCTCTGCTAGGGAGAGGATCCTTGGCAGGAATTTTCAGAGCAGCAGCAGTTTTGAAGCGCCAAGTTGCTGGGAAAAAATAAACGTTGCTGGAATTCTATGGCTGTAGTCTTAGAAGGCAAAATACTCAATGTCCAAAGGAGTTTGGGAAGAGATCTGTGGAGGGGAGTCAAGTATACGGGCCAGGGAAAGTTTTGGCCAGCAGGGAATTATGGTGGAGATTAATTCCCAAAGTAATAGGAGGCGTTTTGGAAAGATCTAAGAGGCGGGAAAGATTTTAGAGGAATTCCAGCAATGGGCCAGGCCGTATGTGGTGTTGGGAGGATTAGGAATTTATTTCCTAATCCTGAAATCAGGTTTTAGGAAATAAATTAAGGCTAGGAGCTCATGTAAATTCTGGTTCCTAAAATTGGGAAATCTTTCCAAAGATAAAGGGTAGGGAGTTAATTCCTGCTGTTAATCTCCTTAGATTAGGGAATTAATTAGTAGAGCAAGGCAAGGGAAATTTCGGCCAGCAGAAATTAAGTGGATTTGAAAATATTTCCTTAAAGCAAGGAAAGGGAAATATTAAGGAAAGAAATAATTAAACCCTATTTGAATTTGAAATTCAAATAAAATTCATTTAGTAAATTTCCAAAAATAGAATGATAATTAGGAAAGAATTCAAATTTCAAATTAGTTGAATTTGAAAATTTGAAAACAGCCCAAAATTAAATTTGAATTACATCATGAATGAGATTCAATACTTTTCTAAAATAGCTTTCTAATTTAGGAAACTATTTGAAGTTCAAAATTTGAATTTCAAAGGATGAAAATAATTTCCTAAATTATTTGAACTCTTTAGGTAAGCTTTAAGATGGCATCGACTCCTCATTCACGGAGACGAATAAGGGTGGCCGGCAGTGGATGAGCTAATGGGGGAAGGTGGTCGGCGGCTATGAGGAAAAATTTGTGGAGCTTGGTATGGAGGTTTGGCCGAGCGGTTGAGAGGGGAGGAGGAAGAAGATGACGTGAAGGTGGATGTAGGAAGATGATAAATATGATAAATATGACTACGGGGAGAAATAAGAAGGAACAACATAAAAATAAAAATAAAACGAAAGATAGAAACAAACGATAGAAAATAAAAACGAAAGATACAGGATAAAAATCGCGAGCCTCGGACTCTTCCGAAGACTGACGGGTGATCCGTTGCCCTTCTCCAAGGGACTTCAAATCACGAGCCCGGACCCATCCTGCGGTTGGTGGCAACTCCGATTCCTTCCCATAGGAATCTCACTCTCGTCCTCTTTCAAAAAGAACACAAGTGTGGACAAATTTTTTTTAATATCAAATCTTTCATCCCTATTACAATAGCTTAAGGCCCTATATATAGGCCACAACATGAGAAAAATAAAAAATTACAAAATTGCCCCTTGGGCGACAACACTCACATAAACTATCCTATGGGTAAAACAAGAAATACATCAAATAAAAATTAAAATGCAGAAAATAACTCATAATTGAAAATTTAAATAATGGCCGTCGATTTACGACGCCGCCTGTGATAGATGCGCCAAATCTTTGTACCAATGTCTGCATCAGTTTCTCATCAAAGTAGTATCTTTCTATTCATTTTTTAGTTTTGTATTTGCGGTCATGGTATTAATTTCAAGCTCTTTCAGTTTAATGGAACTAAGTAGAAAATAAATTGATTTTTTTCCTGGATATGGTTATAGGTAAAGAAAGAGGTACAGAGCTGTTATGAACTTATTCAAAAGCTTGGAAGGGGAGCTGTTTATTTAGGTTCTTCAAGAGTGAAAGATGATCATCCACATTATTTACAAGCAGTGGAATTGGCAAGGGATGTAAGTGCTTCAGCAATTCAGTAGCTTTTCTTCTATTTCATTTAATTTCTGTTGGGTGCTGATTGCAAACTGCCTCCAGTCAGAGTTACATTTTCATGTTTTTTATCATTTCAATTTAATTTTTTGCATATTGATGATACTTTCATGTCACCAGAGTTATTTTTTATGTTACTTTGCTGAGTAAGTTATATGCATGTGACATGATTTGAATTCAGGATTTGATTGATTACATCAAAATGATACACAATCATAGTATCATACCATAATTAATGGTCAAAGTTATATGCAGTGAAGGTTTAAGGCATGTGTGGGTTTGATTTAAATGTGTTTGGCTTCTCTTTCTTTGCTTGTTCAAAATCTGAGAGCTTCAGTATGTCTTTGAATCATTACATCCTTCTATGAAAAATTAATGGAATATTACATGTTCCAAACCAATTAAATAATATTAATTACTTTCAATTATTAGACATGTATAGAAACAATAACTAAAATTTTATGCATAATCAATCCAAAACATAAGCACTCATGTATGGTTATCCTAATGTTTGAAGTCATTACTATTACACCCCATTTTGACCCCTTACAGTCAATTTACAGTGTAACAGAGAAAGAGAATTTGAACAAATCTTCTTCTTACTTACCACCATTCTGAAACACTGATATCAGAATTAGACAAGTTAAAAGTAGTCTATTCAAACTATCCTAACATAACTAATCATAACACATCAAGATTTTTATATTATGAAGCATATATAATATACCTCAAATAAAATGCACATCTCAATTAAAATACAGAGCTTTACTAAAATCTTTAAAATTTATTTACATACTCAAAAGTCTGTACAACTATCACTCAAATATCTTTTCAGATCTCTTTGTACGCCCAAAACGTATGTTCACAAAAAAGCGAGCTCGATCCTCTGTTAGTATTAGCAAGAGAACATAGTCAATAAGGTTCAGATAATTAAACATGTTAAACATTTTATCTCTAATGATGGTCATTTTGAAAGTTAATCTTAATCGGAGGGGACTTTAGATTTTTTATAAATGCCTTCAAATTTCTATAAATATAAACATTTTCAAATAATTACGTCATTGCACTGATGGCTGCATTGAAAGCTAATATCATCCGGAGGGGCTAATTTTTGAATCCTACTAAAATCTCTAAAGCTCTACATCTATTAAGAATACTAATATTTAAAATTAAGATTAATTATCTAAAACTTAAAATAAAATTCATCCACCCTCCACAACCATTTGACGAAGGCGATGAACTCAATAGTAACTCTAGCTCACAAAGAGTAAATATCCAGTTGAGAATATCACTCAGATTCATTCTCAACTTTCATTATGTTAATAAGGATGTGACATTTGTCTTATAATTGGTGGCTTGGCCAATATTGCTCCACTTTAACTTGTAGCTTGGCTAGACGGCTCTACGTGGTATGGTTATAACTGATCCTCTAATCTATGATTTGGCCAAATGGCTCCACAAAGAACCTATGGCTTTGCCAAACTGGCTCCACGTGGTTATTGATTATGATCGCATCCCTCTAACCTATTGGTTTGGTTGAATGACTCCATTGTATAATGGATTAATGGTCATGGCTAAAGGCTCGTATGTTCTCCAATGACTATTTACCATTGAGTAATGAATCATAGGATATGATCAATAGGGTACAAGGCCCTTTGTTAGCTAAGGTTAACTTGAATTCATCCCTTAGACAAACATTCATCCCGTGTCTACAAGATAACTTTGGACGAAGTAACCTATGGTTGCCGAAAATGATCCTTTGGTTAGGTTGGGTCGACTATCTCGTCTAACTAAGCAGATTAAGGATCATGATGACCTGGGATGACAGAATCATGGGATCTTGATCGAGTTCGTCATCATTGCCCCCACCATCTGCTTTAAGTGATAGGTGATAAATTTTCCATTTTTAAATATCTAGTTTTGGTGTTACTATACACTGAATACTAAGTATGTATTTAACGACAAGCCTTAATAAAAAAAAATGTTCTCTTGTTATCAAGAGGCGTAATTAACTATAGGGGATTGAGCCTATAGGAAACTAGAACTTAGATCTTAAAGTCTTCGTTAAGAGGGAAAAATCTTGGGTAGTATCTTATCTCTATCTAATTTGCCTTCCGAAAATTTCCCCCATAACTTAATCTGTTAAAACTTTCCCCGAATATAATACAGAAGGCCGGAGCCCTAGAAACTCAAATTTTCGGAGCCCACAACATTCAAAACTAAACACGTCTTATAACAAATATTATCTCCCTTTATATAGAGAGAGGGATCTAGACTTGGTTTTCAAAATAAATTTTTTACATCCAAGAATAAAGTGAAAGGAATAATTTCTTTTCAAAAACAACTTTAATAAAACAATATTTTTCAATGCAACTTTACTGAAGTAGATGAATAATTTTTCTTATTTTTTAAAGGAATAGGAGGGTGATGATTCAATATATTTTGAATAGGCTTCTTTAATAGATTCAGGAAGAACTTTGGTCATAGTAATTAATTTGCCTCTCCATTTAAAATAATCAATTTAGTATTGATTTTATATTGACTTCTAGCATTATGATGATCATCCATGAGTGCTTATGCTTTGGATAGATTTTGTAGAAAGTTTTAGTTATTTCTTTTATATATGTCCAATAGTTAAAAAATAATTGTTCTTTTTTGAATGATTTTGGAGTTAGTAATCTTTCATTGATTTTGCTTTGAATGACATTAAACCCCATTTCTTATGGTGTATAATTATATTGATGGAGGCTATGTTATAAGCAATAGATTTATTAGTTTCATTGTAATTATGATGAGTTTCAACACATTGTTTGGGACGGTTTTCTTCCTGCTTCATAAAGTTATTTTCTAGTATGAAAATTAAAATTTTATACTATAAAGCCGCTTTAAGAAGCAGTAAGAAAGCCGTCCCAAACAAAGCCAAAATCTAATGGATTGTGCATATTCTTTAGATTGCAAGACTACTGGAATGCACCACATGGACAGGAGCTGGTCCTGGCCTCATGGATGCTGCCATCAAAGGTGCTTTGGAAGCAAATAAGCCAGTTGGTGGCTTTAAGATAGCAAAAGAATCTGGTGAATGGTCAAGTTCAAACTTCCATCCCTACCTTCCTTCTGAAAGCTACCTTACTTGCAGGTAATCTCACAATACCCACTCTTCAATTTTCCCTTAACAAACAGGGCTAAATGGTCTGGCCTATTTATAGGGTGCTATTTTAGGTTTCGTTTGGGACAGCTTTCTTAAAGCAGCTTTTAAGTATAAAAATTATTTTAAGAAGCAGCAAAAAAGCCATCACAAACGTAGCCTTAGTCTTAAACAATCTAATTTATCCAATTTTATTCATTGAGATCTCAAATCTGATCCAAAATAATTTCATTACTCTTTAAATAACTTCATAAAGAAGCCAAAGATCATTTTAATCTTTTTGTCTTTTTTATTAAACTATAGATAGTCTCGGAGTCTAGACGGGGAGAACCATCCAAATTTACTGCGTATTTGTTGAATATTTATAAATACTTAACAAATACTCAGTAAATATGAAACGATTCAGAAGGTTCTTTCCGTTCGGGCTCCGCACAGAATAACTTCTCCACAGACTGACACTTCTAAACAGGTTTTTCTCTGCCCGTAAGCATGGTCTGGTGGATGCAGCTGTGAGGAATGAACCATCAGACATGACAGTCGTGGTTGCCTTTCCTGGAGGCATTGGGACATTGGATGAAGTGTTTGAAATTCTGGCCTTGATACAATTGGATAGGATTGGTTCAAAGCTTCCGGTTCCATTCCTGCTTATGAATTATGATTCCTTCTATTCAAAACTGTTGGAGTTCTTCCATGACTGTGAAAAATGGGGAGCAGTTGCAGAAGGAGAGATTGCATCTTTGTGGAGGGTTTGCAGTGCAAATAGAGAGGCTTTGGAGTACCTGGCCAACTTCTACAGCATTCCTCAGAGTAAAAGAAACTTTGGTAATCGAGAGGAGCATAAGATTTAGGCTTCGGTTGAGGCGGCTTTTTTATTGCTTTTTAAATCAGTTTTTTATCGCAAAAATTTTCCTTTCAAAAAATTTTTGTACTAAAAAATTGCTTTGAAAAAACAGTAAAAAAATTGTCCCAAACGAAACCTTGATCATGTGGTTACTTTAATAGCTACTGTTGTTTGCAAGATAGTTTGTGTGTATCTCACCAACTACTACAAATGTGTATAGGATGGATACGTAAGATTTATCCTCTAAGGTTTTGTTTGAGAAGACTTTTATTGTTTTTTAAAACAGTGTTTTTGCACAAAAGTTTAATTTTGTACTAAAATTCTGTTTTAAAAAAGTAATATAAAAATTTCGCAAAAATAGTAAAAAAATAATAGTCAAATAAAATTACGATTTTTTTTTTAAATAAATAAGTGAGAAAGCTTTACCAAATGGACCCTTAATTTGCAACTATTTATGTTTTGTTTGGAACGACTTTTTTATTACTTTCTAAAGCAAATTTTTAGTACAAAAATTTATTAAACTAATAAATTGTACTAAAAAACTGCTTTAGAAAATAGTAAGAAAGTTGTCTCAAACGAAACTTTAGTTGCATGAATAACTTTTGAGGAATTATAGATAAAGGATGATATCTTTATAAATGTTTTTGTTATGAAGTCTCTCACGAATTCATTTGAACAATTTAATTATATTAACATAGTTTCTATTTTATCAAGAAAGAGAGAGAGAGAGAGAGAGAGAGAGAGAGAGAGAGAGAGAGAGAGAGAGGTTATTTATAAGTATATAAACATATAAATTAAATTGATATTTAAACTAATTAAATAGGTTATTTAGCAGGAAGCACTGAGGATTATGTAAGGAAAAGTGATTTTGAGATAGAGAGTATATTTTAAGAATATTTTGGTAAAAAAGAGTTGTGATTTTGGAAAATTTAATTAATTTCTTAAATTTATTTCGTAGATCATTTATGAAAGAGAAAGGTTTCGGGGGATAGTGAATTTTTATTGGCTTTTCGGGGATATTATAAATGTTTGTGATTCTCTCCTATTGAAATTTTTAGTCCCTCATCAGGGTATTTATGGCAATTTTATTTTGTTGGATAAATCTTGTTGACTCTGTCAATTTATCGATAGAGTATCGAGTTTATGTCTTTATTAGCGAATTTTCTTTGTTATAGACCTTGAAGGTCTACTATAAATGTTTAAAATAAATATCTCGGTCGATGACACGGCCGTATATTTATTTAATAGTTCAAACAATGTCGATTCCTATCCTCTCATATAAGCATCGTGCTTGAACTTAAGTTCATTTCTTAACCCGCGTAGCATCCTTAGAAGTCACGTGTGTGCACGCATTACGCTCTTCGGGGCCAATGCGAGTAATAATATTTTAATGCAAGAGGGGGAGCATTTAAATATTTAAATATAATTATTCGCGCCAAATAATTGTCGTTGAAGTTTGTGCAAAATTTCATTTCAAGCTTGAGAAATGCCTTCTGATTGCTTATACAAGTGTTGTGTATCCAATTGCATGTTAGTGGCCCACGGTTTTTACTATTGATTTCCTGCTTTTGCTTACAGGTGAATCATAGCGTTTGCAAGGTTTGGGACGCTTGTTGCCTCTTGGCAACGAGCTGTTGTGCATTGCAAGCTTTATTTAATGATGTTTGTGGTTCATCAATGTGTATCCAAGGGCTAACATGGGTTGCATCATGTTCAGCATGAATCTTCCACCCTTACTTACAGGCAGGTTGTAGCGACGCGCTACGAGTCGCTTGTTACTGTATGCAGGATTGCATGTATACTATCCTGTACTAATGAATCTCATGCAGTTGTTCATAGATAATTGCATTCCTCACAGGCTTCTATGCTTGCTTGCAGATAGCACGTTGTGTATATAACGGATCCTCTACAACAGCTCGTAGATCTATGCATATAGATTTTCAGTAAAATCATGATTTTAACAGAAAACAGTATATATCTGAAAGAAAAAGCATCTACTTCTTACCTTATCGCCAGTTGAATCCTCCTGCTTTCAAAATTCGGTTTTCAGAGGTTAGAACTTAGGATTAAGTTAGGTAAGACACAACTTACAGCTTTTTCACTTCCTTCCAAATTCCCAACTACATCTGAGCATCCTCATCACCATCCTCCACTGTATCAAATATATGAAGGAACAAAGCTTGGATTCTGCAAGAGCCAAAGGAAGATTAACATTGCATGCACTGATGTCTTCTTTGAATTCCTCAAATTTGCCAGTTTTCTGCATAGTTTTCTTCATCAGTTGGATCCTCATCCATAGATGGGCACAGAGAAATCGCAGAGGTCCGAAGACATGGCCTTTCATTGGAGCTGCCATCGAACAGTTTAAGAACTATGATCGCATGCATGATTGGATTGCCAATTACTTATCTGAATCAAAGACCATTACTGTTCCCATGCCATTCACTACTTATACTTACACTGCAGATCCTGCAAATGTAGAGCACATACTCAAGAACAACTTCAAAAACTACCCCAAGGTTCCAAAAAAAAAAAAAACTTCTTCTGTTCATATATATAGAGGTAGAGAAAGGTCAAAATGATCCATAGTCTTAAACTATCTGATGTGTTCAATTTAGATTTCACTTGGAATGACTTTTTAACTGCTGCTTAAAGCAATTTTTTAGTGCAAAAATTTAAATTTTTGTACTAAAAAATTGTTTTAAGAAGCAGTAAAAAAACCGTCCCAAACGAAACCTTAGTCTCTTGAATCCTCAAATATAATCCCGAATAATTCAACAAAGAGATTATTCTTTGAATCATATTTGAAGAGTCGTCAAATTAAATTGAACATATTAGATAGTTGTGGCTAAATGACCTCATATAAATACTCCATGAATCATTTTGACCTCTCTCTCTTTATATATGAATATTTCATGTATTTAAATTTATATGAATGTTTCAAATGGTGCAGGGAGAGCTTTATAGGTCTTACATGGAGGTTCTGCTAGGAGATGGGATATTTAACGCAGATGGAGAGCTGTGGAGGAAGCAGAGGAAGACAGCGAGCTTTGAGTTTGCTTCCAAGAACTTGAGAGAACTAAGCACCGTTGTGTTTAGGGAGTATGCTTTAAACCTCTCTACCATCTTATGCCAAGCATCTTGCAGAGATCATCAAGGTGTAGATATCCAGGTAATACTGTTAGACCAAAACCAACCAATCAAACAATTGTCATTAGTAAATTAATCTAAGTTTTATGATAATTTAAAAGTTCCATCACAATGGGAAACCTTTGTTATTAGATCTATTAGCAAAGCTATAGATCATTTTCAACTTAGGTTTCATTTGAGACAGCTTTCTTATCACTTTCTAAAACAGTTTTTTAGTACAAAAATTTCTTAAATTATAATATATTTTACTAAAAAGCTTTTTCAGAAAGCAGTAAGAAAGTTGTCCCAAACGAAACCTTAATATCTCCTAGAGAGTTCAAAATGGAAAAAAAACATTAATATTTTGGAGGAAACATGGATGTTAATTGCTTCTTTGTTATTCACTTCGGATTCGTTTAGGACAGCTTTCTTATTGCTTCTTAAAGCAGCTTATTAGTACAAAAATTTTAATTTTTTACTAGAAAGCAGCTTTAAGAAGTAGAAAGAAAGCCGTCCTAAACGAAGCCTTCATCAATCTTTACTCACGAACCAGTAAATACTTTACCAAACATAGCATGAAGCAGTGTTCTGTTGTCTGATCAAGATTATCTAAGTTCAGGATTTGTTCATGAGGATGACATTGGACTCCATATGCAAGTTGGGTTTTGGAGTGGAGATAGGGACACTGTCTCCACAACTCCCTGATAATAGCTTTGCTCGGGCTTTCGACAACGCAAACATGATCGTAACACTACGATTTATCGATCCTTTATGGAGGCTGAAGAGGTTTCTTTGTGTAGGATCAGAGGCTATTCTCATGCAAAATATTAAAATTGTTGATGAGTTCACCTACAATGTTATTCGTACAAGGAAAGCTGAGATCCTGAGAGCCAGAGAAAATGGGCTCAGTGATGAGGTAAGTGTTATTGTTCTCTTAACAATGTTCTTCAATTTGATTTAATCATCATATATGAAGCTTAGCTTGGTGATTCAACAATAGTCACTACAATATATTTCATATAGACAAGAAAAATATAAGAAATATTTCTCAAGTTAAACACTTTCGTTGAGCATTCATTACAACTAAATAATTAATATCTATATCATATTTGTGTATCCATTAATTTATTTTGAAATTTTAATTTGACATACAAATCTTAACAGATGAGACACATTAAAACAAAAAAGCAATGTTCTTACATGAGAAGTCTAATTCTACACTTATAATATAGAATATTTGCAAGGTGAATATGAGTTCACTAAAACATATTTATTGTTCTAAGCAACAGATACAGCATGACATACTATCCAGGTTCATTGAGCTCGGTGTCGCTGACCATGAAAGTGATTTCAGCACAGAAAAAAGCCTAAGAGATGTGGTACTCAACTTTGTTATTGCAGGGAGAGACACCACAGCAACTACCCTCTCATGGTTTATCTATATCATAGTCACACAACCTCAAGTGGCAGAAAAACTCTATACAGAGCTGAAGGCATTCGAAGAGATAAGAGCTGAAGAAGAAAATATAAAATTGGCTTCATATACTTTAGAAGATATGGATTCATTCAAAAGCAGGTTATCACAATTTTCAAGGCTTTTAAACTATGATTCAATTACAAGGCTGCATTATCTCCATGCATGCATCACAGAGACACTGAGGTTGTATCCTGCTGTTCCTCAGGTTAGGCTTGTTCTTAGCAAAAAAACTCTACTGGAGGCAAGCATCCCACATAATTCTTATATATCCACATATCCAACACTCAAATTTTAATATTTATTTTTACAAGTATTTACATACATAACACATAATTTTTAGACATTTACATGTCAAACGCCTAAATCTTTATATTTATTCATATAACACTATAATGTCGAAATCAAAACTGTATTTCACTTTAGATAAGTTAATGCTAGTGGTATTTTTTATATGATTTTGATATTATTAAAGTGTCATATAAGTAAATATAAATATTTAGATGTTATACATATAAAAATAAATATTATTTTTTTATTTATATGTGAATCCCCCTTTATTACGCCGTAATCCCAAATCACATCATAAATAGCGCTAACCTTAACTTATCTAAAGCGAAATACACTTTTTTGTAAATATATTTTGATGTGATTGAAACATAAAGATTCATATGTTAGACATGTAAAGATTTAGTGGATTTGAAAATTGATGAGATATGTTAGCGATATTTTTTTATTTATATGTGAATCCCCTTTATTATGCTGTAATCTCAAATCACATCATAAATAGCATTAACCTTAACTTATCTAAAGCGAAATGCACTCTTTTGTAAATATATTTTGATTTGATTGAAACATAAAGATTCATATGTTAGATATGTAAAGATTTAGTGGATTTGAAAATTGATGAGATATGTTGCTTGGTTGTTCTATCAGGACCCAAAAGGCATTCTAGAGGACGATGTTTTGCCAGATGGAACAAAAGTGAGGGCTGGTGGAATGGTGACCTACACTCCTTACTCAATGGGAAGAATGGAGTATAATTGGGGCAATGATGCATCAAAGTTTTGTCCTGAGAGATGGCTAAAAGATGATTTTGTTTTCCAAAATAATGTCTCACCTTTCAAGTTCACTGCATTCCAAGCAGGGCCTAGAACGTGCCTAGGGAAAGACTCATCCTATCTACAGATGAAGATGACATTGGCCATTCTCTGCAGATTCTTTCACTTTAAGCTTGTGCCTTGCCATCCTCCAATTCAGTACAAGATGATGACTATACTCGCCATGGCAAATGGCCTTCATGTGCTTGTTTCTGCAAGAGGACCCTAATTTTTATTGCATGGATTTATGCTTTGTTTGGGATAGCTTTCATATTGCTTTCTAAAGCAAAACAGCTTTAGAAAGCAATAAAAAAGTTATCTCAAATGAAATCTTAAACTTATTTACATTTTTTGGTCTTAATAGGTTACTAGTTAGCCAAAAAAAAGGGCAATACCAAATTGGTATCTTTGCTTTATTAATTTCCTTGATGAAAATCTAATATTTTGGATGTTTGGAGGCCCTAAGGCCAAATTAGGAACCTTTTTAGTAGGAGCATTATCATAAACTTGAGCTTTATGATCTTAAACTCAACTCTAGATTGCACTATTTGTAAGGTTATGAAACATCAATGAGAGGCTGGAAATATCTTTGGTCTTCTCTTCTCTTTAAGCCTGTAACTTCTATGTATTTGTAATTTCTTCTCTACATTTTGAAGCTTTTGTCCTAAAAAGATGAGGGAATTTTCATTTAAAATTTTTTTTAATGAATTTGAAGCCTTGAACATGACTATAATATCTTTTATATTGGCTGTTAGTTCTAGAATCAAGTAATTTGATGATTTTTCTTATGTTATTCTTGAATATGTCACCACATCCTCAACACATAATTAATACAAAAAGTTCAGAAATATAAATGAAGAATTAGATAATCTCTTTTTATTAGACTTAACATAAAAGCTTTTTTAAAACGGGTCACTATCTCAGACCTGAAATTGACCCTGCTTCGGACCTGGGTCAATCCAACACGACCCGTCAACTCGTCGTCATCTTTACTTCCGATCCAACAAGAAACGGCGAGCTGCCGACCCGACCGGAAGGAACGTCGTCGAAGGAGGCGTTGGTTGCGATTGGAGCCGGAAGGAGTTTCTTCACTAGTTGATATTGGGAGGGATTTAGGGGCCGGAAGGTCCTCAGATTGGCTTTCTGATTCCTGGATTGGTTTTCCATGGCTCCGGAGTAGGCGTGTGGCCTACGGGCTGAAGTCGAACAAGAGCAAGGGAGCGGAGGAGGAGGATCGGCCTGGCTAGGGCGTACGAACCAGAGAGGATCGGAGCTCCTACTCGAACAGATCCCTAGCCAAGTGAGGTCTTGCTCGCAGCTTCACCTGGTTCTTCTCTAAAACGGAACCAATGGGAAAGAAGGAGAGTAAAGCCTGGAGTCTAATGGGGGTCTCTGGTTCTTGAATTCGGAGGTTTAAGAAGATCAGAGCAGTAGTGTGAAGAGATCCCGCGCTTCAGCGGAGGAAACCGCGCAATGCGCCAAACCTAATGTGGTTGAATGCGCCATTTAAATAAGCGCATTTTGACCTTCTTTCGAACTCTCTGGAATGCGCCGAAATACTAAGCGCATTCTTTAGAATGTGCTGTTCAGTCCAACGCATTTAGTGCAGACTGGCTGACTAACAGCTCAATTTTTGTGAATTTTTGTCTGTATTGGGGACAAGATCCGCCAATTCCGCAAAAGCAGGTGCGAAAATTGATGGTGTTTGTTGAGTGCTGGTGGTTGGCGGATGAAAATTGAAGATGGGCAGCGGAGATGAAAGAGCTTATAAAAGGGGATAGGCGCAAATCGTTTTCTCTCACTCTTCCTGAAGCTCTCGGTTATCAATTTCTGAAGGTAAGTTTTAATTTTTTTTAGTTATATTAAATATTTTCTGTTAATTTTGTAATTTTTATTGTTAGACTTTTTCAGCATATTTTACTTGAATTAATATTGTAACTTGATGTTGTTGTAATTTGTGTAATTTGTTATGTTGTATGGGTTTCCATTTTATTTTTTATTTTTTCATATTTTTGTTGATATTAAGTTGAAATGTTTTATAGATTAATTTTTGTTCAAGCACGAGTAATTATGCGCAAGTGTAATTAGACGAGATGTGTGGACCAAATTTATTTATGCGCGTATGTTACTTATGTAATTTCGGTAATTAATTTTGTTATTTTTAGACTAGGTTTAATTTATGATATTATTTACAAATTCACTTACTTTTTTATACTTGAAATGTTTGTCAATTTTTTAATTTTAAAATGAATTTTTTTTAGATAGTAAATTAAGAACAAAATTTGTTAAATAAACTAAGTTTAGTTTATATATATAGATAAAATTTAATGGGTAGGATAAAATTAAGAACAAAATTTGTTAAATAAACAAATTACCTTACTTTTTGATATTTGAAATGTTTGTCAATTTTTTAAATTTATTGTATTGTTTGACTTTAACCTTTTTAATTCATGTATAAAAATTTAATAAGTTTATAGGTTTTGGTATAAGTTAAATAAGCTAAATAACATAGTGTTAAACATATAAGTGTTAGTTTTACCAATTTATTTAAATGAAGACGATTAGGATATGCTAATCTTAATAGTACATGTAAATAATGTTACCGTAAATATAGCTAATAATTTTTTACCTGAATATTATTAATGTTTTTTTAATTTTATAAATATTATTAAATATTCATATACTTATATTCAGTGCTTTTAAAACCGGACCGGACCGGCCGGTTCGGTTCAACCCGAAAACCGGTTTCGCTTCAAACCGGCATGTTTTGGCGAAAACCGCCGGTTCAACCAGTGAAAAAAACCCGGACCGGTTCAAATTTTTTTATTATAAATAATTAAATAAAATAATTAATGTTAAATATATATAAATGTTAATATTATACTTACAATTTTGAGTAAAAGCAATATTTCAAATAATTATTTTAACAACCACATACATCATCCTTTCTAAAATTTGCTATTGGCATGCTTGAAAGCAAAGAGGTATATAAACAATACAAATTAAAACAACCAAGTGATGTGGGACTAAACCTACAAAGCAAAAACTCATTTTTAGTTTCATGTAAAGTTATATAAACTATACAACATGGTTTTTTTAACAATTTTTTTAATTAATTTTTATAATATGAATAAATTTTTAATTTTTTAAGTTGATAATATTTATTTTTTATTTATTAATATTTATTTTTATTTTTTAATATTTTTTATTATATATATTATTAAGTTAATTTGAATTTATTTTTGTTCGTTAAGTGGCTCAAGTAAAAATTATAATATAAATTATAATATAAAATTAATTTTTATGATTTGAATAATATTTATTTTTTAAAGTTTTTTAGTAAAATATTTATTTTATTTTTTAGTTAATAATAATTATTTTTTATCAAATGAATTACTCTTATGTTAAAAAATTTGTAAAATTTCAATTTTTCAACTCTAAAAATTTTTATCTTAAAAAATAAAATATTTTTATAATAAAATATTTAATTATATTTATGATTTTATATTGAGAGTTTTAAGTTTTTAAATAACTTACACTATGTAATATAAATTAACAATATTTTATAGGAAATTATATGATTATTATATTTCATTATTTTATTAATCTTATTAATTTTTTAATAATATTATTATTTATTACGTCATCCGGTTCGACCCCGGTTCAACCGATCGAACCGGTTGAACCGTGAACCTCTCTTTCTTCCGGTTCGATGTCCGGTCCGGTTTTCAAAACCTTGCTTATATTATATAATTTTTATTTTATTAATTTTTAATAATATTATTATTTATTACGTCATTCGGTTCGACCCCGGTTCAACCGGTCAAACCGTGAACTTCTCCCTCTTCCGGTTCATTGTCCGGTCCGGTTTTCACAACCTTGGTTGTAACTAAACTATATCAAGGTAGAGTAATTTTTGTAAGTTAAATAAGTCAATATTAATAGATCTAGTTAAAAATAGGCAATCTTAAGTTAATGTTTTTTAATTTTATAAATGTTAACATTTTTTAAAAAGTTTGTAAATAAATTAAATTTTAATCTATTTAAAAAAAGTAAGATAATATTTGAATAATATGAGTAGTTAGTAAATAAATGTTTGACTTATATTTAAGAATAGGAATAATATTTAAAAGAGAAATAATTTGAGTTGTTAAAATTGTATTTGTAAATATTAAATATAATTTTGATCTTTAAAAATCGAATTTACTTTAAAAAATATTAACAGCTCCTTATCGACGTTTAATCCTATAAACTTGAATACTTCAAAATTGAGCATATTACTATATGTTAAAATTAAATCACTAATTTTTAATTTCTAAGATAAGGAAATTTTCATACTTCAAAGCTGCTTTAAGTAGCAGTAAAATAGCCATCTTCAACAAAGCCTTAGACTTTATTATACATAATTTTTCTTAGAGAAGGAAATTTACATAATTTACCTTATCTTAATAGTATGTCTCGATTGATGCTATATTTCGATGGAGAGTTACGTATTTCGGGTGAGTTCACACCAACTTATATTGGCGGAGAAAATAGACAGCTCTTTATCGATGTTAATATTTCTCTTGAAATGTTAAATTTAAGAACTATGTGTGCACTAATGATAAATTCAACAACAAACACTATTAACCTCACATGTCGTCTTCGAGATAATGGTGGATTTTGTGCGACCCATGTCATCGATGATGAGGTCTGTGAGTACATGTTGATGGAGGTTAAAACACATACTGTCGTTGTATATGTGGAGGTTGAGCAAATTACTCATACCGAGCCTGCTGCCCCATCAGCTCAAGCTTACATGTGAGTTTCAACCATTAGGTTTCATAACTCTTAGAATGAACTTGTCATTACACCTCATTTAACTTTTATGTAATAGGCCCACTCCCGCATCTGAAGCCTTTATGGCCAATATAAGAGATATTCCAAGAAATGTTGAAGATGATTTACGTGGTCGTCTTAGTTTATGGGAGCGACCCAGTTATTCAATGCAACATCTTCTAAGAGCTGAACCTAGACATAGTGTCGGTGAACATCCATCTTGCGAGATAACTAACTACACACAATTACAATATATCCATCCCTTAGTGCCTTACATGCAGCGTAATTCACAAAATGAGCAATACACAGAGGAAAATTCTCATGGTGATAGAGATGAAGTTGAAGGGTATGAAACGATGAATAACGATAGTAGTAATTCATCGCATGATGGAAGCCCAAGATTAGACTCCCAGATTCCTATGAAAGAATTTAACAACACGGAATGTAATGGGCAAGGGTTCATTGAAGATCACACAACACAAAATCGTGATGGGTCAGATGGGATGAACATCAATAACGATTTTGTCAAAACTGTTCGGACAACTCAATAGTGGGATGATGATGAAAATTTTGATGATCCCTGCATAAACATTGTTAGCTCGATAGAAGCTACTACTCCAATAGAGTTATATGAAGGTCTGATATTTCATACAAAGCTAGATTTGCAATGCGCAATTAATGGATGATTAATTCTTCATAATGTTTAATTTTTAAATTCAACATCAAACAAAAGTCGATTGAGTATAATGTGTACCCAACATGAGAATCCTGATCGGCCCTGCCTTTAGCGCTTACATGTAGCACGAAGTAAAAGACTTGGTGGGTTATGAAAAATATCTACATGTGGACCTCCATATACATGTACCCCCCCCCCCCCATTTTGGCTAATAGACATCATAATTGTACATCCAAGTTTATATGAAGACATATCATTTCTATAATTAGACAACAATTAGACATGAAGCCGAAGGAGATCATAGCTATAATGGAGTCAAAATTTGACATTAAGATTTCATATATAAAGGCATGAGACGCACGTAGAAAAACTATTGAAGCCACTTTTGATAGCTACGAACAATCTTATCATTCTCATTTTTGTTTTATGAAGGCCTTACGATTATCCCAACCACGCATTGTATACAATATTCATGTCGTAGCTCCCGCACACTTCAAGGGACTTTTATGGGCATTTGGTCCATCTATATATAGGTGGAAACACTACAGGTCAGTGCTGAGCATGGATGGGACATTCTTGCTTGGGAAGTACCGAGGGACCCTCCTAGCTGTCGTAGGAATTGATGGCAATGATGGACTGTATCCACTAGCATTTGTAGTGGTGGAATCGAAGAGCAAAGAATCATGGATTTGGTTCCTACAAAACCTACAACAACTAGTACCAACTGTAGTTGATCGGGAGAAGTTGTGCATAGTTTCTAATAAGCACCTAGTACTTGTACGCGGGTGCATAGAAGTATTTTCCAATGCTGTTCATATGCACTGCCTTCGTCACTTACGTGAAAATTTTAAAAAGATTGTGCGTCGTTTAGGAACTCCAGATAATGAGGGATTAAGTAACAAAATGTATTTTGCTCAAAATATTGATGATTATTCATATTTCAATCGAATGATGGATGAAATTAAAATAATAAAATAAGAGACATTCGATTGGTTGGTACAACACGATGTCTCTAAATTGTCCTTATTATTTGATGAAGGATGTCGGTATGATATTATGACCACAAACACATCTAAATGTTTTAACAGTGTGCTTAAACATTCCAGTGGACTTCCTATTCAAGGGCTAATAATGTCAATTTATTATAACCTCATGGCGTTATTCCTCAAGAGATCAGCAAAAGCTGGAAAGTGGGTTGAGGAAGCCCAATCAACCTTTGTTCAACGCATGATGATTGTGATACAAAGAGCTGAACTTGATGCTCGTCGGTGTCCTGAACCAGTCATGATAAACAGAATGAATTTAAAGTCATTGATACATCTTCTCAAGCTAACAAGGTTGAGATAATAAGTGCAACCTCTTATACGTGCACATGTTTGAAATCACAACTGTATCATGTCCCTTGCATTCATGTCATTACAGTTGCTGGAGCTAGGCAATGGGATCATAATGCATTTATAACATCTTTTTTTAAGGTTGAGAAATGCATCATCAAGTACTCCAAATTATTCCATTTCTTTCCCTCAAAAGACATATGGCCCACATTTAACGAAGAGCACGGATTAATCCCTTTGCTTGTTACAACTTTTAGGCGTCGTGTTGGTCGACCACAAATGAATAAGTTCCGTAACACGATGGATGAGCCCTCAAGTAGGTCACACAAAGCTTGTGAATTTTACAAAAAAAAGGGCCACAATAGGTCAACATGTTCACATAATCCTTCCTCATCAAGGTAATCTATGTAGTCTACACTTATTTAATAATTTTTTTTGCATATTATAAATTTGTAGTTATAATAATATGAATTATAATGATTTCATATGGTGTAGGTGTGGCCGACAGATCTAAACGTGCTCGTTCGGGCATACGCACACCTCATCATAATGCTCCTGAAAGTGTTCCAAAGCAAAATAACATAGCATCACTGGGAGAATTACATAGGGCGCATGATCCAGATTATGTATGTAAAAATAATGTAATGATATGTTTATTATTGCATGTATAAACATAATCTCAATTTTGAAAAATTTAAATTTGCTGCCATCACCTTTGGTTGCTGCAACTCATATACGCATGGCTAGGGAATGGCTAGTTGAATACCCCGTATGATTTATGTCTTGAAAAACATAGGAATGCAAAATCTCAGACATTTGTAATTCATTAGGTTGGATAACAACCTTATCATAGCACTGGTGGAGAGGTGGTGTCCATTAACGAATACATTTCATTTGACGATCGGCGAGATGATTATTACATTACAGGACGTCCAAATTTTACTGGGGCTTAGAGTTGATGGACATGCTATGGTGGGCCCAAATATTGTTGGGCAAGGATGCATATGGCCAACATGGCCTATTTGTTGTGATGACCTACTTGGGATGCTTCCTAGTATGGATCAGGTATACCACGCTCCACATGACGAGGAAGATGTTGCGACCTTTCGGATGGGTTCAGCACAGATTGAGTCTATGGTCCCCCTACGTTGGCTCCAATGGACTTTTTATAGAGAGTCGTATGATGATTTGACCCCAGAGACTTTCCTTCAACATGTCCGAGCATACATCCTATTCATGATAGGATATTTTTTGATACTCGATACATCATAGAGTCATGTTTGTCTACAGTGGTTTCCTCTACTTGTAGATGTTGCCAATTTTAGCAGGATGTCTATGGGCGGTGCGATTCTTGCACATCTTTATAGACAGATGTGATATGCAACAAGGCCAACAAGGACATATATTGTTGGTTGTGTAGCACTCCTACAAGTTTGATATGGAAAAGATTGCACATTGGTTGACCAACATTGTGAGTCCGGCAGATTTTTGACTTGGCCGGATGACCTTTGGGTTGTAGGTTAGTAAGCTTTATTTAATTGAATTCAAATGTATTTTAGATAATAATGTTTTGTATAAATTTATAATTGGGCTGAAGATAGGATACGTGAGCTTCCTGCTGGTAACACGATGACGTATAAAGACGATTTTGATATTCTGTGAATGAGTCAGGTATGATAATATTATAATAATATAAATAATATATTATTATTCATAATTAAATAAAATACTCTCTTTCATAATTATCAGGTTATCATGACTCCATATACACAAGAAGTTTTAGATGCTCTTCTCGTACAGTGTCAGGATGGAAGGGAAGTTTGGAGGGCACGAGTACCACTGATTAGTTGGAAACGTGCATAGTGGCACCTCCCGGACCGGATTATAAGACAATTTTCAGGTGTGCCAACCATTGATATTGAACCTATGAATTAATCCTTTAGGTGCAATGATGGCCGTGGTAGAGCGGATCAGGATTGGACTGTACAATACTGTGACTACCTGCAGCTCTAGGAGGAGAGAAGGGCATACATGATACCCATCACTCCACAAGTAGGCATAGGTAATTGAGAACTAGATGCTTATCTACATTAGTATTGATCTTGGGCATCCATCTACCTTTTACAACTACAAATAGAGCATTCGGAGACTTTTTTTCCTAGATCACCTGGTGAAAGATTAATGGTACGTACTCCATTGTTATGTATTCCATATAAATTTTTTATCATAATTTCTAAAGTTATTAATAATTAAGATATAATCACTTTTTAGGCGGACTACTATATATGATCTTTTGTGATAAATGAGCCACTTGCCAGAGGAGGAGGCCAAAATGCAAGTTCATTGCAGTTGACTATAAATCAAGTTGCTGAACTATCTGTCATAGTTCAACAATTAGTTTATATCGACTACACTATGTTTGATACGTCTATAAAGGGAGATCAACAAAGTAGAGGACGTGTTGGAAGTTCTCATAGGCATCAGCATAGTAGACGATCTATTTCAGATGCTCCGTCCTAGTCGATGGGGAGCAGACACCGAAAGACTATTAAGCCTGATCTGCATCGGTATTTCATTCACACACCATCCATGTATTATGACTTCACGGAAGCAGGTCCTTCTACCCTATATTGGAGCCCGTATGTTGGACAGTCTAATCAACCAAGACATATATATTACGGCACACAATACGAACAACCCAGCACACAATCATTATTTTCAATGGCCATTCCAGAGTGGATGTCATCAGTAGGATTGACTTCTTCTCCCATACAGCAGGACATTATGTTAACAGGAGATTATCCAATAAAACAAGATACACAACATTCACAACAACATACTGAGGTTGAGCATGAGGATGATGTCTCAGAGGAGCCACAATTATAAAGGATAAGACGGAATGCACCAAATAGATAAACTCCAAGGAGTGGGACTTTACCCAGGCATCGTTAATTTGAGCTTTGACTTGTATTGATATAATGATCTTTAGGATTTGAGTTGCTTTGTGCACTTCTATTCTCATAAAATCTCAAAGATCATTATAACAATACAAGTCAAAGCTCAAACTAACGATGCATGTGTAAAGCCCCACTCCCTGGAGTATATCTATTTGGTGCCTTCCGTCTTCTCCTTTATAATTGTGGCTCCTCTGAGACATCATCCTCCTCCTGCTCAACGTCAGTACGTTGTTTTGAATGTTGTGTATCTTGTTCTATTGGATAACCTCCCATTAACATAATGTCCTACTGCGTGGGAGAAAAAAGGCAATCCTACTGATGACATCCAGTCTGGAATGGCCATTGGAAATAATGATTGTGTGTTGGGTTGTTCGTATTGTGTGCCATAATATATATGTCATGGTTGATTAGACTGTCCAACATACAGGCTCCAATGTGGGGTAGAAGGACCTGCTTCCGTGAAGTCATAACCCATGGATGGTGTGTGAATGGAATGCCGATGCGGATCAGGCTTAATAGTCTCTCGGTGTCTGCTCCCCATCGACTGGGACGGAGCATCTGAAATAGACCGTCCACTATGCTAATAACTATGAGAACTCCCAGCAAGTCCTCTACTTTGTTGATCTCCCTCTATATACGTATTAAATGTAGTATAGTCGATATAAACTGATTGCTGAACTCTGGCAGATAGTTCAGCAACTTGATCTATAGTCAACTGCAATGAACTTGCATTTTGGCCTCCTCCCCCGACTAGTGGCTCAACTATCGCAGAAGATCGTATGTAGTAGTCCGCCTAAAGAGTGATTATATCTTAATTATTAATAACTTTAGAAATTATGATAAAAATATATATATAATATACATAACAATGTAGTACGTACCATTAATCTTTCACCAGGTGATCAAGAAAAAAAGGTATCCGGATGCTCTATTTGTGGTTGTAAAAGGTAGATGGATGCCCAAGATCTATACCACTGTAGATAAGCACCTATTTATATATTACCTGTGCCTACTTGTGGAGTGATGGGTATAATGTATGCCCTTCTCTCCACCCAGAGCTGCAGGTAGTCACGATATTGTACAGTCCAATCCTGATCCACTCTACCACAGCCATCAATGCGCCTAAAGGATTGATCCATAGGTTCAATATCAGTGGTTGGCACACCTGAATTGTCTTATAACCAGGTCCGATAGGTGCCACTCTACACGTTTCCAACTAATCAGTGGTACTCGTGCCCTCCAAACTTCCCTTCCATCCCGACACTGTACAGGAAGAGCATCAAAAACGTTTTGTGTATATGGAGTCATTATATCCTGATAATTATGAAAGAGAGTATTTTATTTAATTATGAATAATAATATATTATTTAGATTATTATAATATTATTATATCTGACTCATTCACATAACATCAAAATCATCTTTATACGTCATCGTGTTACCAGCAGGAAGCTCACGTATCCTATCTTCAGCCCTCTCATAAATTTATACAATATATTATTATCTAAAATATATTTGAATTCAATTAAATAAAGCTTACTAACCTACAACTCAAAGGTCGTTCGGCCAAGTCAAAAATTTGCGGGACTCGCAGTGTTGGTCAACCAATGTGCAATATTTTCCATGCCAAACTTGTAGGAGTGCTACACAACCAACAATATATGTTCTTGTTGGCCTTGTTGCATAGCACAGCTCCCTATAAAGATGTGCAAGAATCGCACCGCCCATAGACATCATGCTAAAACTGTCAACATCTGCAAGTAGAGGTAACAACTGTAGAGAAACATGACTCTGTGATGTATCGAGTATCAAAAAATAACCTATCATGAATAGGATGTATGCTCGGACATGTTGAAGGAAAGTCTATAGGGTCAAATCATCATACGACTCTCTGTAAAAAGTCCATCGAAGCCAACGTAGGGGAACCATATACTCAATCTGTGCTGAACTCATCCGAAAGGTCACAACATCTTCCTCATCATGTGGAGCGTGGTATACCGGATCCCTGCTAGGATGCATCCCATGTAGGTCGTCAAAACAAATAGGCCATGTTGGCCATATGCGTTCTTGCCAACAACATTTGGGCCCACCACAGTAGGTCCATCAATTCTAAGCCCCAGCAAAATTTGGACGTCCTGCAATGTGATCATCATCTCGCCAATCGTCAAATAAAATGTATTTGTTAATGGACACCACCTCTCCACCAGTTCTATGATAAGATTGTTATCCAACCTAATGAATTACAAATGTTTGAGATTTTGCATTCCTATGTTTGTCAAGACATAAATCATACGGGGCATTCAACTAGCCATTCCCGAGCCATGCGCATATGAGTTGCAGCAACCAAAGGTGATGCCTGCAAATTTAAATTTTTTAAAATTGAGATTATATTTATGCATGCAATAATAAACATATAATTACATTATTTTTACATGCATGATCTGGATCATGCGCCCTGTATGATTCTCCTAGTGATGTTATGTTATTCTTCCTTGGAACACTTTCTGGAGCACTATGATGAGGTGTGTGTATGCCTGAACGAGTACGTCTAGATCTGTCTTCCATATCTACACCATATGAAATCATTATAATTCAAATTATTATAACTAAAAATTTATAATATGCAAAAAAAATTATTAAATAAGTGTAGGCTACATAGATTACCTTTATGAGGAAGGATTATGTGGGCATGTTGACTTATTGTGGCCCATTTTTTTTGTAAAATTCACAAGCTTTGTGTGAGCTACTCGAGGGCTCATCCATCGTGTTACGGTACCTATTCATTCGTGGTCGACCAACATAACACCTAAAAGTTAGAGCAAGCAAAGTGATTAATCCGTGCTCTTCGTTAAAGGTGGGTCATAGGTCTTTTGAGGGAAAGAAATGGAATAATTTGGAGTACGTGACGATACAGTTCTCAACCTTAAAAATGATGCTATAAATGCATTATGATCTCATCGCCTAGGTCCAGAAATTGTAATGACATGTATACAAGGGACATGATACAGTTGTGGTTTCAAACATGTGTACGTATAGGAGGCTGCACTTATTATCTCAACCTTGTTAGCTTGAGAAGATGTATCAATGACTTAAAATTTATTTATGTTTATCATGACAGGTTCAGGACACCGACGAGCATCACGTTTAGCTCTTTGTATCTCAATTATCATGCATTGAACAAAGGTTGATCGGGCTTCCTCAACCCACTTTCCAGCTTCCGCTGATCTCTTGAGGAATAACGCCACGAGGTTATAATAAATTGACATTATTAGCCCTTGAATAGGAAGTCCACGGGCATGTTTAAGCACACCGTTAAAACATTCAGATGTTTTTGTGGTCATAATCGCGTTGTACCAACCAATCGAATGCCTTTTGCTTTATAATTTTAATTTCATCCATCATTCGATTGAAATATGAATAATCATCAATATTTTCGACAAAATACATTTTGTTACTTAATCCCTTATTATCTGGAGTTCCTAAACGACGCACCATCTTTTTAAAATTTTCACGTAAGTGACGAACGCAGTGCATATGAACAGCATTGGAAAATACTTCAATGCATCCGCATACAAGTACTGAGTGTTTATCAAAAACTATGCACAACTTCTCACAATCAACTATAGTTGGTACTAGTTGTTGCAAGTTTTGTAGGAACCAAATCCATGATTCATTGCTCTCTGATTCCACCACTATAAATGCTAGTGGATACAGTCCGCCATTGTCATCAATTCCTATGGCAGTCAGGAGGGTCCCTCGGTACTTCCCAAGCAAGAATGTCTCATCCCTGCTCAGCACTGGCCTGCAGTGTTGCCACCCATATATAGATGGACCAAATGCCCAGAAAAGTTTCTTATAGTGTGCGGGAGCAACGACATGAATATTGTATACAGTGCGTGGTTGGGATAATCGTAAGGCCTTCATAAAAAAAAATGAGAATGATAAGATTGTTCGTAGCTACCAAAAGTGGCTTCAATAGATTTTCTATGTGCGTCCCATGCCTTTATATATGAAATCTTAATGTCAAATTTTGACTTCATTCTAGCTATGATCTCTTTCGGCTTCATGTCTAATTGTTGTCTAATTATAGGAATGATATGTATGCATATAAATTTGGATATACAATTATGATGTCTACTAGCCAAAATGGGGTGGGTACATGTATTTGGAGGTCCACATGTAGATATTTTCCATAACCCACCTAGTCTTTTACTTCGTGCTACATGTAAGCGCCAAAGGCAGAGCCGATCAGGATTCTCATGTTGGGCACACATGATACTCAATCGACTTTTGTTGGATGTTGAATTTAAAAATTGAACATTATGAAGAATCGATCATCCATTAATTGCGCCTTGCAATTTTGGCTTTGTATGAAATATCTGACATTCATATAACTCTATTGGAGTAGTAGCTTCTATCGAGCTAACTATGTTTACGCATGAATCATCAAAATTTTCATCATCATCCCACTGTTGAGTTGTACGAACAATTTTGACAAAATCGTTATTGATGTTCATCCCATCTAACTCATCACGATTTTGTGTTGCGTGATCTTCAATGAACCATTGCCCATTACATTCCGTGTTAATAAATTAATCCATATGAATCTGGGAATCCAATCTTGGGCCACCATCATGCGATGAATTACAACTATCGCTATTCATCGTTTCATACTGTTCAACTTCATCTCTATCACCATGAGAATTTTCCTCTGTGTATTGCTCATTTTATGAATTACGCTGCATGTAAGGCACTAATGAATGGATATCTTGTAATTGTGTGTAGTTAGTTATCTCGCAAGATGGATGTTCACTGACACTATGTCTAGGTTCAGCTCTTGGAAGCTGTTGCATCGAATAACTGGGTCACTCCCATAAACTAAGACGACCATGTAAATCATCTTCAACATTTCTTGGAATATATCTTATACAGGCCATAAAGGCTTTAGATGTGGGAGTGGGCCTATTACATAAAAGTTAAATGAGGTGTAAGGAGAAGTTCATTCTAAGAGTTATGAAACCTAATGGTTGAAACTCACATGTAAGCTTGAGCTGATAGGGCAGCAGGCTCGGTGTGAGTAATTTGCTCAACCTCCACATATATAACGACAGTATGTGTTTTAGCCTCCATCAACATGTACTCACAGACCTCATCATCGATGACATGGGTCGCACAAAATCTACCATTATCTCGAAGACGACATGTGAGGTTAATAGTATTTGTTGTTGAATTTATCCTTAGCGCACGCATAGTTCTTAGTTTTAACATTTCAAGAGAAATATTAACATCGATAAGGAGCTGTCTATTTCCTCCGTCAATATAAGTTGGTGTGAACTCACCCGAAATACATAACTCTCCATCGAAATATAGCATCAATCGAGACATACTATTAAGATAAGGTAAATTATGTAAATTTTCTTTTCAAAGAAAAATTATGTAAAATAAAGTCTAAGGCTTTGTTCGCGATGGCTATTTTACTGCTACTTAAAGCAGCTTTGTAGTATCAAAATTTTCTTATCTTAGAAATTAAAAATTAGTGATTTAATTTTAACATATAGTAATATTCTCAATTTTGAAGTAATCAATTTATAGGATTAAAAATTTTGCTAAGAAAGGATTGTTGGCTAAACTCAACTAATTACTTTAAATCTTTGATGTCGAAGTCCATATGCAATGAAAGATGGGTAAGGTTGTTTTTTTCATTTTAGAAATTAAGACTTACAACTTAATCACTGTTGTTAAATAGCCTAATCCTAATCAAAAGTTAACAAGCCTGACCATGAGGGGTATATAAATGTTTCTAGCTAATGCAAAGTTTTAAATTTGTTCCTAAAAAACTCTCTCTTTTATTTGAATAACTAAGTGTTATTTCTTTTCTTTTCTTTTTGCTCTTTATTTTATTAAATGCTAAGTTATGAGGATGTCACTTTTTTATCATATTTATCTTTAATTTACACAATTTTATTCTTTAGGAGTGAAAATTAAATTTAAAAAAAAATTGCATGTAGTTAAGCATGAATAATTAAATATTATCCTTAAACATATTTCAAAAATTTACTATTGTTAATGTATTTTTTATATTAAATTTTTTAAAATGTTTTCAAAAAATTTTAACTTCATATTTATGTTAAATCATTTCATTATTTTTCATTGTAATATAAAATATGATTTACATATAATCTTTAAACATATATTATGTTAATATTTTTTAAAGTAAATTCGGTTTTTAAAGCTCAGAATTATATTTAATATTTATAAATACAATTTAACAACTCAAATTATTTCTCTTTTAAATACTATTCCTATTCTTAAATATAAGTCAAACATTTATTTACTAACTACTCATATTATTCAAATATTATCTTACTTTTTTTAAATAGATTAAAATTTAATTTATTGTCAAACTTTTAAAAAAAGGTTAACATTTATAAAATTAAAAAACATTAACTTAAGATTGCCTATTTTTAACTAGATCTATTAATATTGACTTATTTAACTTACAAAAATTACTCTACCTTGATATAGTTAGTTACAATCAAGGTTGTGAAAATCGACCGGACAATTTACCGGAAGAGGGAGAAGTTCACGGTTCGACCGGTTGAACCAGGGTCAAACCGAATGACGTAATAAATAATAATATTATTAAAAATTAATAAAATAAAAATCATATAATATAAGTATATGAATATTTAATAATATTTTTAAAATTTTAAAATATATAATAAAATTTTATACATATAAATATCATTTAAAAATAATATATTTATAAGAATAATACATAATATAATATATAAATTTATAATATAAAAAATTTATGATCATTAATATAATATAAATAATTAAATATATGACCATTTAATATATTTATAAATTTAAAAATATATATAATTCAAAATTATAAATATAAATATCATTTTTAAATAATATATTTATAATTAAATATATTAATAAGAATAATATTTAATATAATATATAAATTTATAATATATATTATAGCAAATTTATAATATATATTATCCAAATTTGTAGCCCAACTAAGCAAAAAATTTGAAGCCCAACTAAGGAAAAATTTGAAGTCCAACTAGCCCAAATAAGCCAAATTCACATTCTAAACTATTAATGCTACATTTTTAGTCCCACATCATAAGGAGAGTTTGAGGATATTTCCTCCAACCCTTTATAAAGTGAGAAGTGCACTCTTTTTACAAAATAAATCATGTGAGTTATTTAAGATAACTTGCATGTATTATGATGATATTAATCATCATACTTAATAAAAAATATTTAAAAAGTATTAAAAAATTGAAATTAACAAAAATATTTTTTTTTTAATTTTAACAAAAATAAATTTTTTTATAAACTGATCGGTTCTTTTCCAACCGGGCCGGTTCACCGGTTGAACCGCCGGTTCAATCTGGTTTGATTCGGTTTGATGCAGAGCTGGTTCTGGAGCTTGATCGGACCGGCCATCAGATCGGTTCACGATTGAATCGGTTGAACTGGCCGGTCCGGTCCAGTTTTAAAAATATTGGTTACAACTTTTAATTTATTAAATAATATTCATGTAAACAGTAACATTATTTACCTGTATTATTAATATTTTGAAAATCGGTCCGGACCGGCCGGTTCAACCACTACAGGAAAACCTGTTATTACCGGCGGACAGAATCCGCCGAAACAAATGTAAATTCCGACGGAACCGTTCTTTTACGGCGCATGTTCCGGCGCAAATATCTCCGCCGGTTTTGGGTGCGTCGATAAATTTGTTCCGACGCATATGTTGCGCCGGAACCAGTTCCGGCATTGTTTCCGACGCATTACCGGCGCATTAAACGGTTTGTTTGCCGACGTGAAAAACGTGAAAATTCTGATGCCTAATGCGCCGGTATTTACCGTCGCAGTATACGACGGTAATTAACGGCGGATTTAGCGCCGGAATTGTGTCAGCGAAATTCCATGATTGTTTACGACGCAATTGTTGCGTCGGTAATTAACGGCGGAATATCCGCCGGACGTGCGAGGGTAGTTTCCGACAGATCATATTCGCCGGTACGTACGCTCGATACATTTGTTGTATCGTCGTTTCCGGCGGATTACCGGCGCATAATCCGCCGGAAACCTGTAGCATTGACAAAAAAAATTGCCTTCCCAGCCAAAAATCCCATTTCCACACCTGCAAACCTATCAATTCTAACACATACAAGTTTTCCAAAAAGGACAGTTCCACAACTTCACAATAATTTATAACAGTTTCACAACTGTTTAGTACTAAAAATTAATTGATAACATCATATTAAAAGTAATTGTCCAATAACACAAGTTCACATAAAAATAAAAGTTCATTTCAACTAAATTACACTACTCTGACTCCGTCGACTCCTCCTCAGGTGGAGCTACGTCTTTTCCACTCAGTTGCTCCCTCATCTTGCGCATTTCATCCAGCAACTGATTGTGTTGCACCTGTGCTTGCAGCTGAGCTTGAACCTGTGCTTGCACCTGTGCTTCCAGCTGAGCTTGAACCTGTGCTTGCAGCTGAGCTTGCCAATCAACTTGTGATTTCCTTACTTGTTCTAGCTCAGCTTGAAGGGCAATTATTTGTTGAGCTTGTAAGGACTCATGCGAACTGGATGCGAAGCTGGATGCAGTAGAGGAGGTCATTCCCTCGTATGCATGAGCTTGCGCACCTAAGCCATATACTCTACCATGCTGCATTCCTCCGACGGCCTGCGACCACATGCGATACTCAGAATATTCCATAGAGCCGCCAGAAGAGCCCTCACCTGCTGCGGCATGAGTCTCTCAAATCCGTGTATATTCCTCCTGTGAAAATCGAATATAAGTATATATATAATTAAACTAAAACTTATAAAATATCAAATATTTATCAAAATATACTTACATGGGCCTTCCTTGCTCTCTCATCAATCCATTGTTGATCCTCATGTTGCTTATGAGTGCGACTATGCAATTCCACAGGAGTTGGTTCTCTACCAAGTGACGCTTTCTGTTACAATTAAGAGAGTTTTATCAATACTAATTATTAAAAAACAATTTTAAAAAATAATTAAAATTCATTACCAAACGACGCCTGTGCTCAGTATGTGGAACGGAGCCTCCTGTATGAAGTGCACTACCAAAGCCCCCAACATCAGAAGCTCTGTTCTGTCAATTTTGATCCCTCCTCCTAGTGTACTCTTCGCTGCCCCAAGCTGCATTCAACTCAGCCCATATCTCCTCTCCAATCCACAATGGTCGCTTCCCAACCTTTCTAACATCTGTGAACATGTCGCGCATCCGAGTAGAGCCACGCTTCTCAAAAGTCTTTCTAATCCTGTCATTGTGTTGGGGCAGCCAACAAAACTCTTTCTGCAATAAAAAACAATCAATTAACCTTAAGTAAGAAAGAATAAATCATTTAACATAAAAACAAAAACACAGAAATACCTCAAACTCTCTAAACCACATCTCCCGGACTTCTTTTGGGACTTTCTTCCAAGAAATATAAGGAGCATCAAACCTGCTCCATATGATGTCCTGTATTTTATGTGTTGGTTGTTTTGATGGATAGAACCTACAAAAATAAAGTTATGTAAAACAAATATAAAATATAAGATAAAACAATTAGTTAGTTTAAATAAAAGTTACCATACGTACGTGTCACCCTCAGGTGCTATCAACATTCTACCATCTGTCTGCTGCTCTGCTGCAGCTGCTGTCGAAGGTCCAGCTGTTGTCGAAGGTCCAGCTGCTGTCGAAGGTCCAGTTGTAGCAGGCTGATGGGGTGGTGGGGTATAGTATGGTGGAGCATATGGTGGAAATGGATAAGTAGGAGGGGCACCAGCATAAGGTGGGGGTGTGAAGTATGGGTAGAAAGGAGTAGCCTGCCCGAGATCTGGTGAAGGAAATCGAAGGTCCGGTGAGTAGAACTGCGGGCTACTTGCTCTAGGAGTCGGTAAAAGCTGTGTAACAGGCTGAGGCTGTGTAGCAGGCTGAGGCTGTGTAGCAGGCTGAGGCTGTGTAGCAGGCTGGGGCTGTGTAGCAGGCTGAGACTGTGTAGCAGGCTGAGCCGAGGTGGTCTCCTCAGTATGTAGTGACATATGTGGTCCAATTATAGTCTTCTTAGTGCGCCTGTTAAAAATATTTTTTATCAACCCTCTACTAGGCTGCTCCTCACCTGAAGCCATCTACACATAAATAAAAAAGAAATATTAGAAATATGAGTTATAACAAAAATGGAAATTAACGCAGTGCAGTAGCTAAAAAAATTGGACTGAAGTAAAATACAGGTAAGTAAAAAAAAACGGAGTGCAGTAGTTATAAAAAACAGTGAAGTAAAATACAGGGAAGTAAAATAAAAAGCAGTGCAGTAGCAAAATAAATTTAATTTACCTTATGTTGTTAACTCATCATTTGTTGATTCACTTTCATCAGATGATACACTCCTAGCACAATCAGATTCTTCATCACTTTCCTCTATGTTTAGATCTACCTCCTCTAACTGCAACTCGCTCTCATTAAATCTGATTTTGTCATCTACATTGATTGGGAGATCTTTTAAATTAGACATAAACTCTTCTTGGTGTGCTGTTGGTATCGTACTGGTTTTCTCAATTACTCCCCTTGGTTTAGTCTTCATAACTACCAACCAATCCTGTTTGCCTCGTATTCCGCTTGGATAGTTAGTTTAATAGACTTGAGTTGCCTGACTAGCAATGATGAAAGGATCAAACTTTGCATATCTCCTAGCCTGCTTTACTTCTGTTATACCGTAAATTGGATGAACTTTCGTGCCTCTATTTGGTACTGGATCAAACCATTCACAATTGAAGAGATACACAATATTCCTCATACCGGGATATTCAACCTCTAATATTTCTTGTAATACCCCGTAGTATTCAGAATCATCGCCTGTATGGGTGTTCCCTCTTACACATACGCCTGAATTTTCTGTCTTCCTACCTTCACACAAATTTTTTGTTTGAAATTTATAACCATTTACCTCAAATATTTGATAGCATTTTACTAATCTATTTGGTCCCCAAGCTAACTCAGATAACCTTGAAAACTGGGAACTGTCTTCAGCGTGTACCTTTAAATGTACAAGATGTCATTGTTACTAATATTAATTGCAGAAATAATTAACTCATTAAGTAAGAATAATTATTCAAAATATACTGTATTTTTGAACCAAGCAGTGAATTCTTTTTCCACTATCTTCTGGACTTCTCCTTCTTCTGATATACTAAGACCATCAATGAACCTCCTACAAATTCATATCTTGAGTTTAGAAGAAAGTTAAAAGAGAACTAAAAATATAACAAAATGAAATCATACTTACTCGAGATACGGCTCAACTTCATCACAATTAAGCAAGATGTACAATGTGATAACTGTCATCTCTTTATCAGTCAAATAGCGCACGGTGCTAGCGCCTAAAGGTTCCCCAATTCCACTAAATACAGATATATTAGAGGATTTACCAACATTCTGAGATGTTGAACTTTCACCTGATTGAGATATTGTTTCAAAATAATACGAGCAAAACTGAGTAGTCTCGTATGTTAAATATGCTTCACAGATAGAGCCTTCGGGTCGTGCTTTGTTCTTAGCGGTCTTCTTAAGTTTATTTAAATATCTCTCAAAAGGATACATCCACCTATATTGAACAGGTCCACCAACCATAGCCTCATATGGTAAATGAATAGGTAGATGCTCCATAGAGTCAAAAAAGCCTGGAGGAAATATTTTCTCAAGTTGACACAAAATGAATGGAATTTGCTGCTCCATATGAATCAAATTTTCCACATTTAATTTAGAAGAGCATAAATCTTTGAAGAATACACTTAACTCGACCAAGGGCTTCAAAATCTGATCTGGCAGATAACTGAAAGCAGTGGATAGTAGACATTGCATGAAGATGTGACAATCATGACTTTTCAATCCAAATAATCTCCCTGATCTTATGTCAACACACCGGCTTAGATTGGAAGAATATCCATCAGGTACTCGTAGAGTCTTCACCCATTCACAAACTGCTCATTTTTGCTCTAAAGTTAATGTGAATGGAGCTTTTGGTTTGAGGAATTTTCCCGCTCCACCATCCTTCAATTCCAAAGCTTTCCTTCTACAAATATCCTTTAAGTCCATCCTTGCTTTATATTATCTTTTTATTTCTCTTTGATGTCCATAACTGTATAGAAAATATTATCAAAAACATTTTTCTCTATATGCATAACATCCAAGTTATGTCTAATCAAGTTTGTTCTCCAATATGGCAACGACCAAAAAATACTTTTCTTGGTCCAATTATGGTAGACACCATATTCCGGCAATCTGAACTCAGCTAATCTTGGAGATTCCATTATGGTGGGCAAGAACTCTACTCTTTCAAAAATTTCTTCACTACTGAATCTTGGTGGAGGAGGAATCATCATCATTTTATTTTTAGTAAAAGCTTCTTTATTTCGCCTGAAAGGATGACTTTGAGGCAAAAACATTCGATGACAATCGAACCAATTGTTCTTCCTACCATACTTTAAAGTGAATTATTTTGTATTTTCCAAACAATATGGACAAGCTAACTTTCCTGAAGTGTTCCAACCTGAGAGCATACCATATGCAGGAAAGTCACTAATTGTCCAAAATAATGCTGTTCTTAGTGTAAAATTCTATTTGGTGGAGATATCATATGTACTTACTCCTTCTTCCCATAATAAACTTAAATCATCAATCAGAGGTTGTAAGAATACGTCAATCTTTAATTTTAGATTATGTGGCACTGGAATTATAAGTGACAGAAACAGATAAGGAGTAGTCATACATAACTCTGGAGGAAGATTGTAAGGAGTGAGTATCACAGGCCAACATGAGTACGGTGTAGCCGACTGACTGAATGGAGTAAAACCATCTGCGCATAAACCTAATCTGACATTTCTTGGTTCTGCCATAAATGTGGGATGTGTACGATCAAAGTGCTTCCAAGCCTCTGCTTCTGATGGATGTGTGATAACACCTTCTTGTGGAATGCGATCATTATGCCATCTCATATGTGCAGCAGATCTCATGGATGCATATAGCCGTTGTAGTCTTGAAATTATTGGAAAGTAGAACATCTTACTAACAGACACATCCTTCTGCTTTCTTCTATTTCTAGATTTGGGTTTAAATCTTGGTGCATTGCAATGACGGCATACAGTTTCTGCAATATCTTCTTTAAAGTATAGCATGCATCCATTAACACAACAATCTATCTTTGTGCATGTCAAACTAAGTTTCGAAACTAACTTCTTTGTCCGATATAGATCTGTAGGAATTAAATTATCTATCAGATTGGTTTCCTTAAGCAGCCCAATGAATTGATTAAAACATTCACGAGCAACATTATATTCAGCCTTGATGCTTAACATCTTCACAGCAACAGATAGTTCTGAGTGAGTCGTGCACCATGACTAAAGCAAAAAGATTTTTCAAATTTACCTTCAACTCCCTCTCTAGTCTTATCAACAAGAAGAATACCATCAACAAAAAGCATGCACCAAGGCATATCCTATAGCAAATGTCTAGTGATAACATCCATGAATAAAGCAAAAAGATTTTTCAAATTTACCTTCAACTCCCTCTAGTCTTATCAAAAAGAAGAATATCATTAACCAAAAGCATGCACCAAGGTATATCCTCTAGCAAATGTCTAGTGATAACATCCATGACTAAAGCAAAAAGATATGGAGACTTAAGCTTACCTTCAACTCCCTCTCTAGTCTTATCAACAAGAAGAATATCATCAACAAAAAGCATGCACCAAGGTATATATCCTATAGAAAATGTCTAGTGATAACATCCATGACTAAAGCAAAAAGATTTTTCAAATTTACCTTCAACTCCCTCTCTAGTCTTATCAAAAAGAAGAATATCATTAACCAAAAGCATGCACCAAGGTATATCCTTTAGCAAATGTCTAGTGATAACTTCCATGACTAAAGCAAAAAGATATGGAGACTTAAGCTTACCTTCAACTCCCTCTCTAGTCTTATCAACAAGAAGAATATCATCAACAAAAAGCATGCACCAAGGTATATATCCTATAGCAAATGTCTAGTGATAACATCCATGACTAAAGCAAAAAGTTAATCCAACTTTACCTTCAACTCCCTCTCTAGTCTTATCAACAAGAAGAATATCATCAACAAAAAGCATGCACCAAGGTATAACCTCTAGCAAATGTCTAGTGATAACATCCATGACTAAAACAAAAAGATAGCAAAAAAAAAAAAAATGCAATACCAATTGAGAGAGAGGGAGATGCTCGGCGGCGCGCGACCAGGAGAGAGGGAGATGCTCGGCGAAGTCCGGTGACCGTCGGCGGCGAAGTTCGGTGACCGTCGGCGACGTCAATCTTCGGCCAGCGACGAACGGCGACGGAGGGCGACGGGCGAAGCAGGCGAGGTGAGAGAGAGTAGCAAAAAGAATGACGGCCCATAGGGCTCCGATTCGTATTTTAGGGCTTTTAGCGGCAGCCGTTCCGGCGGAACGTCCGCCGGTAATGTTACCGTCGGACCATGCGCCGGAACGTGTTCGTTGAGTTTAAATAAGCCGGCGCATTAATCCGCCGGAATGGTTTCGTTGAGTTTAAAAGAACGTTTCCATCGTAATCTGCGCCGGAAATAATCCAGAGCCCTTTTCACCGACATTTTTTCCGGCGCAATGGACGCCGGTAACGTTCCGGCGTTCATTCCGCCGGAAAAAATGCCGTAAACTTTACGTCGCATCATTCCGTCGAAACCTGAGCCGATAATGCCGGCGCAAAAAAATCCGCCGGAAATTCCGACGGTAATCACGTGTTTTCCCGTAGTGAACCGTGAACCAATCTAGTGGCCGGTCCGATCAAGATCCAGAACCGGCTCTGCATCAAACCGAATCAAACCAGATTGAACCGGCGGTTCAACCGTTGAACCGGTCCGGTTAAAAAAGAACCGACCGGTTTATAAAAAATTTTATTTTTGTTTTAATTAAAATTTAAAAATATATATTTTAGTTAATTAAAATTTTTTAATACTTTTTAAATATTTTTATTAAGTATGATGATTAATATAACCATAATACATACAAGTTATCTTAAATAACTCACATGGTTTGTTTTATAAAAAAAGTGCACTTCTCACTTTATAAAGGGTTGGAGGAAACATCCTCAAACTCTCCCTATGATGTGGGACTTAAAATGTAGCATGAATAATTTAGAATGTGAATTTGGGCTTATTTGAGCTAGTTGGACTTCAAATTTTTTCTTAATTGGGCTTCAAATTTTTGCTTAGTTGGGCTACAAATTTGGATAATATATATTATAAATTTGCTATAATATATATTATAAATTTATATATTATATTAAATATTATTCTTATAAATATATTTAATTATAAATATATAAATATATTATTTTTAAATGATATTTATATTTATAATTTTGAATTATATATATTTTAAAATTTATAAATATATTAAATGGTCATATATTTAATTATTTATATTATATTAATGATCATAAATTTCTTATATTATAAATTTATATATTATATTAAGTATTATTCTTAAATGATATTTATATGTATAAAATTTTATTACATATTTTAAAATTTTATAAATATTATTAAATATTCATATACTTATATTATATGATTTTTATTTTATTAATTTTTAATAATATTATTATTTATTACGTCATCCGGTTCGACCCCGGTTCGACCGGTCGAACCGTGAACTTCTCCATCTTCCGGTTCGTCGTCCGGTCCGATTTTCACAACCTTGGTTCGAAATCTACAATATCCTACCTATTAAATTTTATCTATATATGAAACTAAACTTACTTTATTTAACAAATTTTGTTCTTAATTTACTATCTAAAAATTTTTCATTTTAAAATTAAAAAATATACAAACCTGTCAAATATCAAAAAGTAAGTGAATTTGTGGTTTTTACATCAAAAAATTTTTAGGGGAATAAAAAGCTCACCCGAAGACCTTATTGATATATATTTTTAACTTCCTCCAATACCTATCAATTTAACCTAATGGCTTGCTTTAAATTTTAACACATTTTTTAAAATTATTTTGGTACAACAACAACATCAAGCCTTTATCACACTACGTGGGGTCGGCTATATGAATCCTTTTTCTCCATTGTGTCCTATTAAAGGTCAAATTCTAATTAAAATCTAATAAAGAAATGTCATTCCTAATATTTTCTAACCAAATCTTTTTAGGTCTGTCTCTACCTTTCTTAACATAAGCCAAATCTAATACCTCTACTCTCCTAACCGGATCATTGGAAGGTCGTCGTTTTATGTGACCAAACCATCTAAGGCGACTCTCTCTAATCTTATCTTCTACTGGAGCTACTCCAACCTTTTCACGTATATGCTCATTTCGTATCCTATCTCTAAGAGTAAAGCCACTCATCCACCTAAGCATCCTCATCTCTGCCACACTTAACTTAGTATTATGCTTCTCTTTTAATGGCCAACATTCAGCACCATAAAGCATTGCAGACCTCACTACCATCTTTTAGAATTTTCCCTTAAGTTTAAGGAGTACTTTTCTATCACACAACAAGCCCGATGCATTCCTCCACTTCAACCATCCAACTTGAATTCTGCTTATAATATCCCCATCTATTTCACTATCACTCTGAACAATAAATCCAAGATATCTAAAACGTGTACTCTTATTAATGACTTGATCACCCAAAGTCACAATCCCCTCACTATGTCTATTACTACTAAAATTATACTCCATATATTTTGTTTTAGATCTACTCAAGCGAAAACCTTTAGTCTCTAATATTGACCTCCATAATTCAAGTTTACTTTCAACTCCCTCTATAGTCTTATCAACAAGAAGAATATCATCAGCAAAAAGCCTACACCAAGGTACATCCTCTTGCAAATGTCTAGTGAGAACATCCATGACTAAAGCAAAAAGATATGGGATTAAGGCTGATCATTGATGTAACCCAACCAAAATAGGGAAATACTTGGTCAAACCACCTTGTGTTTGTACACAAGTAATAGCTCCCGCATACATATCTTTAATGATTTGAATATAAGCATTATTAACTCCTTTCTTTTCAAGAACCCTCCAAAGCACTTCTCTTGGAACTTTATCATATACGTTTTCTAAATCAATAAATATCATATATAGATCCTCCTTATTTTCTCTATATTTCTCCATCAAACCTCTTAACAAATGTATAGCTTCCATAGTCGACCTACCCGACATGAATCCAAATTGATTTTGAGAAACATTAGTATCACGCCGCAATCTATACTCCATAACTCGCTCCCATAGATTTGAAGTATGACACATTAACTTAATTCCTCTATAATTCACACAATCTTGTGAATCACCTTTATACTTTAAAATAGATATTAACACACTCATTCTCCACTCATATGGCATCTTTTTAGTCTTCAAAATAGTATTAAAAAGTTTAGTAAGCCAAGAAATTCCTTCATCTCCTAAGCATTTCCACACCTCTATTGGAATATCATCATGTCCACTAGCTTTTCCACCCTTCATTTTCTTTAAAGCCTCTCTAACTTCGGTTTTACTAATACGCCAATAAAAACATAAATCTTTATTTTCATTTAGGGTGCTAAGGCCACTATAGTCAATCTTATTTTCACAATTTTCATTAAAAAGTTTAGCAAAATATCTCATCCATCTTTGTTGAATCTCTTCTCCTAAGAAAAGTATTTTTTTATCTTCATTTTTAATACACTTCACTTGAACTAAATCCTTACTACTGCTACCTCTTTGTTTGGCTAATTTATACATATATCTTTCTCCCTCCTTAGTATCTAATCTATTATGCAAATCACTAAAAACTAAGGTCTTTGCATCGCATATTGAAAGTATTTTTTAAAATTATGTTGGTATTTGGAAAAAAGAATAATAGTTATTTTTATTAAATATACGGCTTCCACATTTTTGTTTCTATCAACATACAACTAAAACACCTCATAGCATAAATACTTCATAGAAGGACTATAAATTGTCTCACCACAAAATTTTAAAGAAATAACTTCAAATATGTTGAGGATGCCTCTATAAATTTGTATTTCATTTATCACTACAATTTTATCAGGATAATTATTTTATTTATTCATTTCGATTAAGCCTTTCAACTTGGCTTTAAAAAAAAAAATCAGCAAATATTTTGGGATTTTCAAATTTTAATTCAAAAATTTTTATAAATAATATCATAAATTAAATCTACTCTAAAAAAAACAAAATTAATTACCGAAATTACATAAGTAACATACGCGCATAAATAAATTTGGTCGACACATCTCCTCTAGTTACACTTGCGCATAATTACTCGTGCTTCTCCCCCTTTCGCAACGTCTCTTTTAGCTCTCTGGCAGCGATTTCCTGGCGATTCTAGGGTTTGGCCTCGGAGCTGCTCTGGAGGCATTCTTCTCGCAGATTAGTCTGCTTTTCTGGTGACCTTTAATCTTTCTTCCTTGCTGCTGCTATCTGCTTTCGCTCGGGTGGTTTTTTTTTCCTCTTTGTTTTGGTGTTCTCTTGGTTGGTCTTGTGGCTTCTCCTTTTGTTGTGGTCTTTTGGTGGTTTCTTTTCCTTCCATGTGTTCTCACGGTGTTTTGTATTGGTTGGCCTTTAGTTTCGATCTTTTTGGGGGGATGACGACCCCGTCGTCATCTAACCCTTCGGTTGCTTCGGTTCCTAATGGTAAATCCCGATCTTTTAAAGAGGCTTTAGCTGGAGAAGGTGGTTCATCTTCTAATATGAAATTTGTTTAATCTTCCTTCAAAGGGTGTCCTGCTCTTTTGATTGAGGATTCGGTGGTAGCTCAACTTGCTAAACCCTTTGCTCTTGCCCTTGTGGGTAAGTTTGTGCTTAAGAGACCCAATATTGATGTTATCCAAAAAAAAATTTATAACCTTAAACTGTATGGTACTTTCCATGTCGGTTTACTCAATCCCAGGCATGTAGCTATTCAATTGAGTAATGATTTGGATTATAGTAGGATTTTTTCTAGGCGCTCTTACTACATTCAATCTTGCCAGAAGCGCCTTCTTAAATGAACTCCCGACTTTGATGTTCGTCATGAATCTCCTATTGTTCCTAATTGGGTGTCTTTTCATAAACTTAGACTGCATTTCTTTAATTCTCAAATATTGTTTGGTTTGGCTTTTATCCTTGGTCGGCCTTTGCAAACGGATCAGGCAATGGCTTCGGTTTCCCATCCGTCTGTGGCCAGGGTTTTGGTTGAGGTGGATATTTCTAAAAAATATCCTAACGAGATATGGCTTGGATCGGAACTTAACGGATACTTTCAAAAGGTTTAATTTGAAAACTTTCTCATTTTTTGTGCGCATTGTAAAATGCATGGTCACGACTTGAATGAATGTTTTAAATTACATCCCAACCTTAAGAAGGAAAAAGAGAATCTCAGGCTTACTAAAGTGCAGGAAGCCAATACAATAAATGATAATAATCATAATGTGAAGGAAGGAGATGGTAACTTGACTATTGGTAAGGTGGTGGAGGACCAGCCTGCTTCTCTGGCTGTGATTGCTCTGCCGGTTATTCAACCTAATGTGCTTCCTGTTAGTGATGTGGGGGAAGGTATTGTTAGTGATGTGGGGGAAGGTAATGTTTCTCATAACAAGGTCAACAATATGGTTCATAATTTATCTTCTCATACTGCTTATGATTCTTCTGTTAATTATACTATTGTGGAAGAAGTTAACAACATCATGGATGTCAATACTAACTTTATTATTGAGAATTATCAGGTTAAAGAGGATGGGCTGCAAGCTTTGGTTATTTCTCCTTTAAATCATCTTGCTACTGCTTCTAATATTGACAATGAGGTGGTTGAGGAGGCGGGGCCTTCTCAGCTTATAGCCAGTACCGAGCAAGATTTCTTAATTATTGAGGAACATACTAATAGGGATCCGTCGGGTAAGACTAAGATTGATAAAGGTAAATGTTCTGTGGAAGGTAATGAACGCTTTTTAACCTCATTAGAGGATGGTGTTTTTTATATTTAAAATGAGAGGCCTTCTAAGGGGCCTTCTGGTAATTTAAATGATAAAAATAAGTTGTTATCTGATCTTTATCATTCTGATGCTTACACTGATACGGAAATTGATATTTTAGCTAAGTGCTATGCTAGAGAAGATAATGACCTTAGCTTCTCTAAGGGTCATGGTAAAAGGGGAAGGAAGCCTAGAAGTTTTATTTTATAATCCCCTAGAAGTACTAGATCGCATACCTCTCATTAATATTTTTATGTTTAACGTTATTATTTGGAATGTGCAGGGGATTGGTTGCCGCTCTTCTAAATTTAGAGTTAAAAATTTATGTCGTATTCATAATTTTGCTATTCTTATTTTACTGGAACCTCTTATTTCTGTGGATAAATTATCTAGAACTGCTAGGTTTTTGAGTTTTAACAATGTTAAGTCTAATATTGCTAGTAAAATTTGGATCTTTTGGAAATATTTTGTCAGGATTGAGATCATTGGTGATTTTACTCAAGTGTTACATTATAATATTGAAAGCTCAAACGTGCAATGTTGTGCGTCATTTATTTACGCTGCTTCTTCTCGATATAACAGGAGGGTTTTATGTGAGCAACTTTTGCATTTTAATAATGTTTGTAACCTCCCTTGGCTGGTTGGGGATTTTAATACAATTTCTAATCCGGATGAACGGTTAGGTGTGTCTCTCCCTATCTATCAATCTATAAAAGAATTTAATGACATGATTATGGCTTGTAGTCTCATGGATATTGGTTACTCTGGTAACATGTTTACTTGGCATAGGGGGCATTTGTGGCAAAGGTTAGATAGGGTTCTTTTCAATAACTCTTGGGTTAACACTTTTAATCTGACCAAAGTTGAGCATCTTAGTCACACTTTGTCGGATCATTCTCCTTTGCTTATTAACATTAAGAATAATCCTACTAGTTTTCCTACTCAGTTTAGATTCAGAATATGTGGCTTCTCCATGATTCCTTTCTTGATGTTGTTCAAGTGAACTGGAATGCTCCTGTTTATCCTGATAATTCTATTTCTGGCATGAATAGATTATGGATTAAGCTCAAAAGGCTCAAGTTAGTGTTGAATTGGTGGAATCATAAAGTTTTTAAAAATTTATTTAGCAACATTCTTATTGCTGAGACTAAAATTAACAACATTGAGGATCTTTGTCAATATAATCCCTCTGAGGCTAATATGGGCATTCTTAAAGAAGCTAAAGGGGAGCTTTCTAAGCTTCAGATTCAGGAAGAAATATTTTGGAAACAAAAAGCGGCTGCCAAACATTTAGTGGAGGGTGACAATAACACTAAGTATTTTCATTCTTTGGTTAATAAGAAATGTTCCATTAATTATATCCATAAAATTGCACGTGCTAACGGTTCTTTTACTGAAGATAAAGATGATATTGCTAGTATGGCTGTTAATTTCTTTCATAGTCACCTTAATAAAGCTTTTATTCCTGATACTAATGTGGACCCTTCTATTATTCCGAATGTTATTACTTTTGAGGACAATGGTAACCTCTCTAAGGTTCCACTAATGGAAGAGATTAAAGGTATTTTATTTAACATGAAGGTTGATTCAACTGCTGGACCGGACGGGTATACTACTAAGTTTTTTCAAACTACATGGTCTATTATTGCTAATGATGTTTTCCATGTTGTTAAGGATTTCTTTAATGGTTCTCCTATTCCTAAGTTCTTTACTTCCACTACTATTGTTTTAATTCCTAAGAACCCTGCTGTTAATTTGTGGAATGATTTCAGGCCCATCAGTTTGTGTACTGTGTTTTATAAACTGATTTCTAAACTTCCTATGAGCAGGTTATATGTTTTATTGTCTAAGATTATTTCTCCTTTTCAAATGGGTTTCGTTAAAGGTCGTGCTATTGTTGACAATATTCTTTTAACCCAAGAATTTTGTCAGGATTTGGACATTAACGTGAGAGGTGCTAACATGATCATAAAATTGGATATTGCTAAGGCCTATGATAATATTAATTGGACTTTTATCTATAAAATTTTGAGCCTCTTTGATTTTGATTTGAATTTCATTGATCTTATTAAATCTTGTATTGAAAGTCCTTTTTATTCAATTATTGTGAATGGGAAGACTCATGGTTATTTCCAAGCATCTCATGGGCTGAGACAAGGGGATCCTTTGTCTCCGGGTATTTTTATTATCGTTGTTGACTACTTATCGAGGGGTTTTGCTAATCTGTTCTTTAATTGCCCTAGTCACTATTTCAAAACTCTTGGCGGATTTCATATCTCTCATTTATGTTTTGCGGATGATTTCATTGTGTTTTCTAATGCTTCCAAGAATAGGATTAGCAAGATTTTGAGAATTTTTAATCATTTTGAAGCTGCTAGGGGCCTCTCTTTTAACAAGCAAAAATGTTGTTTTATTATTTCTAAGAATGTCATTTCTGACCGTATTTTGGACATTAGGAACTTTACTGGGTTTTCTCATAGTGTTCTTCCTTTGAAATATTTGGGTATTCCTCTTTTTAAAGGCAGAAAAAGATCTTTCCTCTTTGATGATTTAATTTCCTTGGTTCAGAATAGATTGTTTTCTTGAAATTCTTCTTTTTTTAAGTTATGGTGGTCGGCTTACTCTTATTAAAAGTGTTCTTTGTTCTTTGCATGTTTATAACTTTCAAACTCTCATGCCTACTAAGGGTGTTTGCCTTAGAATTGAGAGGATTTTGAATAATTTTTTTTGGAATGGTTTTGGGTCGAATTCTAAGATTCATTGGAAAAATTGGAAAGGGTGTTGTGGCATTAAGCAAGAAGGTGGTTTAGGCTGTAAAGATATGACTGATTTGGCTTGGGCTTTCTCTTTGAAATTATGGTTTAATTTTAGATCTAATGTTAGTCTTTGGGCCAACTTTATGAAGGATAAATATTGTGGTGGGAATCATCCTACCTTGTCTTGCTATTCTAAAGGTGACTCTAAAGTTTGGCAGTGCATCTGTTCTGTCAAATGGCTTATGGAGCCTTTGTTAGCTTGGGGCCTTGGTAATGGTGATATTTTATTTTGGCAGGATATGTGGGTTAATGGTGAGTCCATTAACTCATTACTCAACACTGTTTCTAATTCTAAGATGAAGGTTAATTATTTCTTCTCTGCTAATGGGTGGGATGTGGAGAAACTTTCTACTTTCGTTCCAGATAACATTATCCAAATTATTATTAAGATTCCTTTTGATGGCAATGTGAGGGACGTGTTACTGTTTTCGGGTTCTAAGGATGGCTCTAACAATAAAAATTACAAAATTAACAGGAAAATATTTAATATAACTAAAAAAATTATAACTTACCTTCAGAAATTGATAACCGAGAGCTTGAGGAAGAGTGGGCTTGGGGAAGAGTGGGCGAAAACGATTTGCGCCTATCCCCTTTTATAAGCTCTTTCATCTCCACTGCCCATCTTCAATTTTCATCCGCCAACCACCTGCACTCAACAAACGCCATCAATTTCCGCACCTACTTTCACGAAATTAGCGGATCTTGCCCCCAATACGTACAAAAATTCGTGGAAGTTGTGCTGTCAGCCAGCCAGTCTGCACTGAATGCGCTGGACTGAACAACTTCGACGCATTCCAGGGAGTTTGAAATAAGGTTAATCTGTCAAAACAAAATGCGCTTATTTAAATGGTGTATTCAAAGAATGCTCCATTACGTTTGGCGCGTTCTTTGAATGCGGCATTCAGGACCGCGCATTCAATGCATGCGCCAAAAACTTTGATAAATTTTAATTTTTTTTCTCCGCCACACTACTTCCGCTAAAAATGCCAACAAAAACGCTTGTTCCAAAAAATTGGCCAATTCATAACTAGTTGAAAGCAGGCCATGGAATTGGTTCAATCCAGGTCAACTTCCATTAGCGGGTTCCGAAGTTGACCCGCATCAGATCCGATTTGAAATAGGTTAAATTTTAGAACCTGAAGTCGATCCATTTGCCAAATGGGTTGATTATAACCATGAATTTTTGGGTCGAGTTCGAGTCGGATTTTGAGGTCATGTCAAATATTGGAGACTTTATTAGGTGTGGAGTCTGATGTAGAGATACGTTTGCGCTCCAATAAAATGTTGACACATTAAGTGGACACGTGGATATTCAATTATTTTTTACTCTATATAATAATGTGTCAGCGGAACTTTAAGTCAAGCACATCAAAAGTGCAACCAAAGCGCAGATAAAGTGCAGTCAAAGCGCAACAAAAAAGTGCTACAAAAGAACATTTAAAGCGCAACTAAAGTGCACCTAAATCGCAGGTAAAACGCATGAAAAAAGCACAACCAAAGTGCACTCCACATCAAATTTTAAATGGATGTCCGGACTTTGCACCTGATAATTTCTCCAAATATTGACACCAATACATATGAGTGTTCCCACCTGAGCAAAACTATAATGGTTGGCTAGTTTAAAAAAAAAAACATTTGGTATTAAAAATAATGTATTTTTTACTTTTACTAAATATTGCAAAAGAAAGTGATGGTAGGCGGTGATGGAGGCCGATGTCAACGGTGACCGATGGACGAGGTGATTTAAAAAAAAAATGTCTAAAAGATATTTTAAATATTTTTTTTTAAAATAGTTGTGATAAGGTGTTTAACATATTCATGTTAATATTGTAAAATGAATATTGAGCTTCAAACTTTTTTATAGTAGCCTTATTTATAACATACAATGATAGCCTATATTGTCTGATAAATCTTATATTTCTATAAGAGATTATTGTATAAGGAAATCATGTAACTTAATTATCTTGCAAAAAAATCATAACATGAGAAACATCAATAGTCCTAAGACTATGGTATTTTTAATGAATTTTTTACATATATTAATTCATATTCCTAAAAAGAAAGTTCACACCTAAAAATAAATAGATAACTTTATACCACAACAAATGAGCTTATTCATGTTGTTGTTTTTTAAACAAAAGTTGGAGTTGATAATCCCTTCTTCTCAAATGCTTCATAATTTTTTATTCTATTTAATTTTCTATCACATATTTTATTAAATTTATTATTTTTAAATAAAATTATGATTTATGACAACATCTTGTTCTACCTCGATTTAATCCCGTTCAAACCATCAGATCGTGAACCTTTCATTCTTACTCTTCATTGTCTGATCCAATTTTCACAACCTTAATTTGACCTTTATAATAATTCAAGAAGATTCCTAAGTTCGAGCGAAGGATATTGTTTAACATGTTAGAGATTTGAGAATAATTCCGAACCAATTGCAACAACCACCCCGGTTGAGTTCAATTTAGGTTTCGTTTGGGATGACTTTCTTAACACTTCTTAAAGCAGTTTTCTCGTATAAAAGTTAGAATTTTTATACTAAAAATTTGATTTAAGAAGCAGTAAAAAAGAAGCACCAAACGAAGCCTTAGATAAGATAATGTTGAAGCCATCTTTTGGATATGAAAATTTATTGGCTGGGATCACAGCAGTGACAGCAGGCAAAACATGTGAAATATGTCATTAAAAGATAGAATTATTACTAAATGTCATCAGAAAGGGATCAAAACAATTATTAGCAGGCTGAAAAACAAAAGGAAGAAGGCCCTATAGCATAAGCCATGATACACAAAAACTTCCCTCTGAGAAGCAAAACTATGAGAACATAGAGAAAACAAACACACAATCACTTAATAATGACTCCTGAAGAGCTATTTATACAGCTGAAGACACTAAGACTTCGTTTGGAATATCTTTCTTACTGCTTCTTAAAACAATTTTTTAGTAAAAAATTAAAAATTTTGTACTCGAAAGTTGTTTTAAGAAACAGTAAGAAATCCGTCTAAAACAAAGCCTAAAAGAGAGGAGGATGAGGAAGACCAAAGAGCAGGCAAGATAGTGATCAGCTCAAGTAGTTCTTCCACCCTGAACTGTTATCATCAATGATAGTCATCTCAACCTCTTGATGTGCATTCACAAATAAGTGAAGGCAAAGCTTTCTGGGCACTAAAGACCACCATGAATTTGCATTCCAGCAATAATCTTTTCACCCAATTCCTGCTATTCTGTATTTAAGAGAGGAACAGGAAGCGATGGAGAGATGCAACGTCGCTATTGAAAGCCTGGTTTGCAGGAAGAAGAATCTTCAAGCCCCATTTGGTGGGAGAATTTGTCCTCGGGTCTTGTTGCTATTTCATCAGAGCTGAACATCTTATCTGGTTCCCCATTACCCTGCTTCTTCCTTTTCACAACTTTGGTGGAAACCAAGCGATTCAAACCCTTGACCTCCAAATCTGTATTCCCGTTTCTGATTGGCTTAAACTGTACCTTTCCAACCTTTCTCTCACTAGCCTCTAAAATCTGCAATTATCAAATCATGTTAGACGCAATAACAGAAATTATTCTGTGCGGACACCGGATGGAGAGAACCGTCAGGATTTGCTGCCATTTTGCTGCGCTTTTGCAAAAGGGCAGTAAAAGGGCAACAAATATTCAATTATGAATGCGTTTTTACTGTCTTCTTGTTTCCCTCTTGCAAAAGCACTATAAATAATAGTAAACATTAAATATTTGCTACCATTTTACTGCCTTTTTGCAAAAGCGCAGTAAAAAGGCAGCAAAAGTGTAGCAAAGCCGGACGTTCTCTCCGTCTGGTGTCCGCACAGAATAATTTTTCATGTTTTTGAATGTTTATTGTCACTCACATGTGCGACAAAATAACTAATATGAGATGGAAGAGTTTATCCTAACTACAGTATGATAGCTAGAATTGTTTGGTTCAAAACATAGCTTATATCAAAGTCATCTATACTCCCAACTACCTGCAGAAATGTGTGAATGGGATTTAAAGAAATGCTAGTATGGGAAAATGGTTATTCATAAGAAAGGAAATCAAGATCAGATCATGCATGGAATACAGAATTTACTAAATCGCAATTGGGTAGTAAATGAAGGCTTCCATTGGAACGGTTTTCTTATTGTTTCATAAAGTAGCTTTTTAGTACAAAAATTTTAATTTTTTAACTATAAATTTGTTATAAGAAGCAGTAAAAAAACCGCCCCAAACGAAGCCTAAATGATGCAAACGGGCAATACAATGCTATTTTGATATTTCATAGTCCGTTGCGAAACAAAGAAGAGAGAGAGAGAGAGATGTATAACCGTACAGTATCAACAAAAATCAATTTAATAGTCAAAATTCAGTGTGCAAATATACCTCAATTTCAAAAGTTTGACATCTTTCCTTCTCATCCAGTTGATCAGATTCTGACTCATTGTACTCGTCATTATCCTCATGGTTTGCCTTTTCAAGCACCACGATCGTTTTTTGACCTTCTTCTGGTATATATCCAAATGATTCGCAGATAAAACCAGATACTGTCTCGTACTGATGACCCTGGATTCATAATGAAGATAAGGACGCCATAAAACCATAATATCAATAAATGCAATAGGCACCAAGCACCATTCTCTTATTGCTAGAGAATAGTTTTTAAAATAGTCTAATGGCCAAATGCATTCGCAAAAACGTGGATAAAAAATAAATGATAAATAAATCAAGAGAAGATGATGCGGTGATTGTTGGAAGAATCGGACATGCTTGAAGGGAATTCCCAATTCAGAAAACAAAGACAAGAACTAAGCTTCAAAAGCTTCAAAGAGAATATATTTTCATTAATAATCATCCTATTCTCCTACAACACTTGCATACTTATAGGCTAATAAGAACATTCTAGAAGCTACTTGTAACAAACTTGAATAAACTACTCCTAAAGAATACAATAACTAAAATGCTCCGCATCAAAAGAACTTCAACAGTTAGCATGCATATCAAGCATGCTGCACTGGTTTCTTCATTGAAAGAGTAAATACAGACTTTGTGACGGACTTCAGTAACATGTTGATCTAATTAAACAACTAAATCAAAATGAGGATGTAAAAAATCAATATAACCCTTTCCAAAGATACCATATAGCACCATCTCAGTATGTTACTGATGGTAAGGCAACGGTTAATCGTTCTTCTTGATTTGATTTGAAGGACAGGTGGGATAAGCACCAAACAAGACTAGATAGATGTGGCTTTTCAACATACAAAGTTTTCTTGTTTATGCCACTCGTAACATTTACTGAAAATAAAGCCTTTCCTCAGTTTTTGCAATGAGATTTTACCAACAAAGCATGATTAAGAACATAGATAAGTGTTAATACTATCTTCTTCCATAATTATATTTTTAAAATCATTGTTGCAAGAATTGGGCCGGACTTGCAAGTTTGGTCTGCCATAAATTGGTCCTAGTTTGATTTGCTTTAACCTATAGGGCCAAAGTACAAATAGAATCAGATTTTCAATGTTTGCACTATTAGGTTTATGCAGGCTATTTGGTATTTGTATTTTATGAATCATTTCCTCATTCATTCATGTTAAGAGCTATACTAGAATTTTTTTTTCTAATTTATACAAATATTTGTGAAATTCTATTTGCAATACTCCCCTTTTTCTTTTTATTACTTTAAAATCACTTTATCATCCATTTTATTGGTACATCTTCTACCCATTGATATACATATCAAACCTAACAGTTTTTTCCCACAATGATAACTTCAATAGATGCTATCGAACAGGAAATATTTTGTTAAATGTTATTGATTGAATATAGTTGGCTATATATAAACAAACAAGAAGAATGGAGGAAAAAAAAGGAGAATAACCTCAATTTTTAGGATAAAATACAATAATAAAACTGCATCTTTCTAATCAACTACTTTCTATGATGACAAAACTCCCCCTCAAGCCTCAGCAGCATATATATTGATAAGTTCAACTTATTACAACAACAAAAAAACACAGGACCTTGGTATAGATATCGACTGATTTTTCAACACTAAAGATGTGAGGAATGATGAACTTTCTTGACACAACTGTATCTATATAAAGTGACAATAAACTTCAATATGTTTTGTTTTTTTCATGAAAGAAAGAATTATTTGCAATACAAATAGCTACCTTTTTATCACAGTAAATGGTCATAGGATATGTAATGAAGATTCTTCTACTATTATTTTAATCCATATTATTTCGCAAGTAGAAAGAGCCATAGTTGTACATTCAATTTCTACACTAAACATAGAAACAAAAAATTTGCTGCTTCTACAGGAGAAGAGATTTCTATCCCAAAGCAACTTTTGATCCTCAATTGATCCAACATAATCAATATCAGAATAAAACCCAGTTCTTAAATGGTTGTTTCTACTAAATCAAATCTTTTCCAAGAGAATTAATGATATATCTAAAAATTGTTTGTGGAAGTCAAAAAAAATTATCCACGATCCCATCAATTTTTATTTGATTGAAAAGATCTATTTGCATCTAATTGATTTTTTTTCACTAGTGGAAGTTCAAAAATTTCCCATGTACCATAAATTTTCTATGGTGGCTTGGATTTCTACCATTACAACTTTCTTCCACTTGGAGTTTTTATAGTTTCATGAACATTGCTTGGAATTCATATTTTATCAAAAAATAGTGACAAAAAATACAAATTCGATGTGAAGGCCCTCTAGAAGTCATGAAATCATATATTTGGGTTTGCCCCATGACCTCATCCCTTTAAGATAATAGGATAGTTGAGATTAGTATTATTATCTATGAATTTATTATCACTAGTTTGCACCTTCATTTGTCCTTGAACCAGGCAAGGGTTCTCAAAGATATGTTGATTCCCCTCTCCTTGATTTTTTCTTTCCTCCTAGTATACAAATAAAGCTCATTCTAAATAATTTTGGTTTATTGACAAGCTGAAGATTTTACGGTTCTAATGAGTCTTTAGTAGGTTGGATGTACTGATAAGGTGATGATAGAGTTTATGGCTTGGTGAGGCTTTTGTAGGCTGAACAAGGGCAATGAGAAATGTTCATTGTCCATGGCTTTGATAAGAGAGGATGGCAGATGATCAACTAGATTCTAATCTTGAAATTCTTATGCTCGAATTTTCTTCCCTGAATTTAGGGTTTATATTAAGATTGGTGTTTAGAGAAAGTGATGTCCATGGAATTGTATGTAGCTTTTTTTCTAGTGAGTAGGTGCTATGCTTGATAAATTTAGGATCTAATTTACTTTGGCTGAGAATGAATGCCAAAACAGACAAAATAGCTAAAGATTTTTTGAGGAAATAGAAGAAATAATTTAAACTTGAAAATGAGTAAAGATGGGTCTGAATAAGGGTTTAAAATTTAAGTTTACCAGAAAGAATTTTATTAATGATATATATAGCCATTAGGGCAACTTCTCTCACAATATAGACACTTAAGAATATTTATAAATAGCATTAATGATCAACCCACCTATAAATGGCGTCGATTTTTCCTTTCAGAAATCCTGTTTTGTTAAGAGGTGCTGACACAAGAGCATTGATGGTTAACGCCTTCATGTTGGAGATAAATTCATAAGACCGATTTGAAATATTATTTAGCATTATCAACTATAGGAACTTGGATCTTGAACTAAAAATGAGAGTGAAAATCACGGTGTTGAAATATTTAAAAGATTTATTCCTCTTCGAATTTCTCAAGTGATAAAAATATGATCATTGATGAAGGAAATAAATCATCTAATTTTAGAGAACATTTTTTACTCTAGCTGATTCCTACACATGATTGCGGCCTAAAACAAAAGATTGGGAAGATTTGCATGCTTGCTTAGAATAGAAATTAATAATGTGTTTAGACATATCAAATTTCACACTAAACAACCTCTGAAATTTTGTTGGCATACAAAAATAATTATTTTTTTACGAATTGACCCATGTATCAAAAACGTGCAAAAGGAATGAAACCGGCGACTCAAATGACGGTCGGCAAGTGCGACACATTACTTGAAAGGTCAAACGACCTCCGATCGTCGAACAGAGTGCGATGTTACTACCAGAGCATCAAATTTGCCTAAGTGGGACCAGCTCTCAGTCGATCGGACGAGACAAGTCAAAATCAACGACCGACACCAGAAAACGATGCATGATGCCGCCTAAACGACGTCTGATCGCAAACAGACTTCGTCATCACGCTCAGAACGTCTGAATAACTCAAAAATGACTGTAATTTCCCTCAAAAAAAATCACGCAACAAAATCGACGCATATTACGATGCAATGAAGCGCGAATTTCGAGAACTTGCACGAGAATTGAGGCAAAAGTCCCCATTCTGCGTTCTGTCGGTTTAATAATTATTCTTATTATTATTTTGTAATAATAAATAACATATTATTATTATTATTGTTTATAAAAAATCAGAAAATCAAATGAAATCTCACCTGAGAACCGTTCGGACGTCAACAACGCTCCTTGCACATCGATGGCGAGCTTCGCACGACTTTCGTTTGTCCTTCTACCACGATGCTCTCTGCACGACCTCTGCTCGTCGTTAAATGAGAACGAAGCGAAGGTTTCGATTTCTATTCTTCGACTCACGACCAAACTCCAGCAGCTCAAAATCCAGCAAGCCTTTCATCTGAGGGTGCGTTTGGGACGGCTCCAGCTGTCGATAAAGCAGGTTATGAAATTGGTGTACATAAAGTTGCTTTCTGAAGTTGCTGTACATAAGTCATTATATTTTATTTGGATAATATCATTGTGAAGCTATTGTGTTGTAGATGTGCGCCCTTATATATATTGAAATGAAAAAAAAAATTATTTAAGAGAAATTTTTTTAAATCAGTATATTTAATTTGAAAATTTTAATTGTAGTATGAGAATAAATTATTTTGATACTATTAAATATAATTAGATAAAAAAATTATTTATATGACAAATTTCTTAAAATAAATATAATTTCATACTAATAATTTTATCAAAACAAATTATAATTCTAGTTGGTTTGAGTTAGGAAAATAAAAACTTTAGCAAAAAAAACTTGCCGCTCCGCTCGGTACTCCACCTCCTCTCAGTCATTCACGGCAGCACAGAGATAACTAACAAATTATCTCCTACAACATTATATACATTACAACTACTGTAAATTGTGTTATTGAGTAAAAACTAAAGTTGAAGAATTCCTTCTTCTCACTATTTCTCATTTCGATTATACAATGTTTTCAAGGTCGGAGAACACCAAGTGGCTACGGATGATGCTCTCGCTCACCTCTTTTTTTATTTTTGGTCCAGTGGGGGCACGTGCCCCCATGCTAGCTCCACCTAGAGGAGGCTTATCAGCAGCAACACTTGCCGACTGTTTGGGTCGGAGGGAGCGATCTGGAGATCGGAAGGAGGAATCACGGCGGAAGAACTCAGGAAGATCGAATCCACAGCAGAGGACACATGTTTCGTCGACCAAGAAGATGGGGTTACCGGCAAGAGACGGCCGACAGAGGATGTAGCAGCGATCAAAGAGCAGGATCGAAAGTGAAGCTCGACGAAGGGCTGAAGGCGCGAAGGTGGAGGTTGGAAATTTGGAACTGATCTGGAAGGATGAGGGTAGAAAATTTCAACATGATATCGTCCAAGGAGATGAAGGGTATTTACGCTATTTTTCATATGGGACGGAACACAACAAAACGGATACACTCCTATTTGGTCGCAAAAAGCAGGTTGCAGACGTACAAATTTTATGGCACCTGTTGAAAAGCACTATCCCAAACAGTTATATGGTTACGTCTTAAAATGTAAAGCAGTTGAGGCGGCGTCCCAAAACCGCCCTGAATCTCTCAATTCTTGCAATCGGTCCTTGCTTCCACAACCCATTTGCAGCTCATGTTCGAAGAGCCTGCCCGATCGGACGGCCCTCTGCTCCATTCAAGTGCTTCTATTCCCCTTCTTGTTTTATCCGCACACAGCCGCCAAACTCCAACAGTTCCTAGCCTGAACCCATTTCCAACATCCCGTCGTTCACCCCTCTACACATTCAATCTCCAATCCTGATGCAATCAAAAATTTGGGAGAGGGATCCAAATTTTTTATCACAAAAAATAAACTCTTCCTATAACTTAAAAGAGACTAAAATTTAACATATGACAACGCGACGACACTTGCACAAAACAAAATACAATTTTAATATTATAAAAGGACTTACAAACAAAAACTCTTACAAACGACACTTACAATTTGGACGCTTACAAACTTTGACACAAACAAAATGACACCCTAAACTTGCTTACTTTGAGAAGAAGGATACAATGGAATGGTTACTATGGAGAGAAGAAAGAGATTAGAAGCCAAGAAGAAGAGTGGAAAGAGCCCGCAGGATTTCCATAGAAGAAGAAGAAGAAATGGAACAAAGCTCTCAAGCTTTTTCCAATGAAAAAACCTTTCAGGTTTTGGCTCCAAAAATCACTCACATTACTTTTTAAAAACAGCCACAAACATCAATATTTATAGGCACAAAAAGGACAGCCAAACAGCCCAAATATTAGGGAATATGGAAGGTTAAAAGACACCTAGAAGAAGATTAAAAGACACAAAAAACTGCAGTAGAAAAACTGCATAGAAAACAGAAAAAAACTCCTGGAATTCCTCCCAAAACAGTCCCCAAAAACTGAAGAAAAGGAAAGCCAAAAGCCATAAGTTTTTTCTTGCTGAAATCCCAAGAGACACAGCCAAAATCCAATGAATAAAGCCACGGAACCAGCCAGCACAAGCCACGGTTTCAGCACAGGAAACCAGGAGGCAAATCAGGGAATTCACGGTCAAAAAAGTGATGCCAAGGCGGTAAAGAAGACAGCACCCGAAGAGGCACAACACACCCGAAGCAGCAGCAGCCGTGAGGGACCTTTCCAGAGAAGAAAAGGGCTGCAGCAACTCAATTTCAAGAAGAATGTGAAAGATCAAGTTCCACCCACCAAATCATGCTCCCAACCATTAATTTTATAACTAAACATCAGCTCATAATGAGCTACACTTCTACTAGATATTAATGAGCTTGCACAACTAATGTTTCAACTACTTAAGCTCAAACCGAAACAGCTAATGCCCTCATGAAATCAGCAAACATCCAAAAGACAAAAATGAGAGGGGAAATATGAAAAGACACCAGGCAAGAAATTACAAAAAAAACTCAACTTGAGTTGACCCCCCTTTTGTCTACATCAGACTCCCCTTCTTGCGAATTCAGCTCCTGAGGAATTATCTGTTGTTGATTCCCTTGAGGCGGTGCATACAGATCATCCAGTTCTTCGAGTTTTTCGCCAAATCTTTTTAGAATCTCTTCTTGCTCTTTTTCAAATTGCTGTTGTAGTTACCTTTTGTATTTTTCGAATTTCTGATCACATAGGAACATGTGATATTGCAGTTTGTAGAGCCGGTCTTGAAGTGGATCCGTTGAGTCACCTTCTGAAGGAATCCACCTGTCCAACGGGAGTGGGACATTTGGATCATGATGCTCGCTTTCTTCCAGAAATGATGTCATATTTTTGGGATTTTCCATTTTTGACTCAATCAATAAAAAATACAAGACTTACAGAAAGACTCAACCTAAATTTAGACTCACAACTTGACTCGACTTGACTACAAAACTTTGACAAGACTTGACTTGACAAAAAAACAAAATAAAGACTTGACAAACTACAAACCTAGGACTACCTAACTTGCTCTGATACCAAATTGATGCAATCAAAAATTTGGGAGAGGGCCCCAAATTTTTTATCACAAAAAATAAACTCTTCCTATAACTTAAAAGAGACTAAAATTTAACATAGGATAAGGCGACGACACTTGCACAAAACAAAATACAATTTTAATATTATAAAAGGACTTACAAACAAAAACTCTTACAAACGACACTTACAATTTGGACGCTTACAAACTTTGACACAAACAAAATGACACCCTAAACTTGCTTACTTTGAGAAGAATGATACAATGGAATGGTTACTATGGAGAGAAGAAAGAGATTAGAAGCCAAGAAGAAGAGTGGAAAGAGCCAGCAGGATTTCCATAGAAGAAGAAGAATAAATGGAACAAAGCTCTCAAGCTTTTTCCAATGAAAAAACCTTTCAGGTTTTGGCTCCAAAAATCACTCACATTACTTTTTAAAAACAGCCACAAACATCAATATTTATAGGCACAAAAAGGGCAGCCAAACAGCCCAAATATTAGGGAATATGGAAGGTTAAAAGACACCTAGAAGAAGATTAAAAGACACAAAAAAACTGCAGTAGAAAAACTGCATAGAAAACAGAAAAAAAACTCCTGGAATTCCTCCCAAAACAGTCCCCAAAAACTGAAGAAAAGGAAAGCCAAAAGCCATAAGTTTTTTCTTGCTGAAATCCCAAGAGACACAGCCAAAATCCAATGAATAAAGCCACGGAACCAGCCAGCACAAGCCACGGTTTCAGCACAGGAAACCAGGAGGCAAATCAGGGAATTCACGGTCATAAAAGTGATGCCAAGGCGGTAAAGAAGACAGCACCCGAAGAGGCACAACACACCCGAAGCAGTAGCAGCCGTGAGGGACCTTTCCAGAGAAGAAAAGGGCTGCAGCAACTCAATTTCAAGAAGAATGTGAAAGATCAAGTTCCACCCACCAAATCATGCTCCCAACCATTAATTTTATAACTAAACATCAGCTCATAATGAGCTACACTTCTACTAGATATTAATGAGCTTGCACAACTAATGTTTCAACTACTTAAGCTCAAATCGAAACAGCTAATGCCCTCATGAAATCAGCAAACATCCAAAAGACAAAAAGGAGAGGGGAAATATGAAAAGACACCAGGCAAGAAATTACAAAAAAAACTCAACTTAAGTTGACCCCCCTTTTGTCTACATCAAATCCTTCTTGCTCATTCGATTTCAAATCCTAGATCACGTTGATTTCATACTTCTCCTTCCTCTCGGTAGTCCTCACCTTAGTTTTAGGGTCCAAGAAAATGATTGATTCAAATCACCATACAAGTTCTCATTATGGGCAGTTCCTCCAACATATGTTATTGGAATGTAAGCTCCAATCTTCTAATCAAAATGATCAACTCAAACAAAAATTATATTTCTAAAATGTAAAGCCCAACATAGGATAGTCCGAATACCTCTGAGATTTCTCGGAATCAAGTGCTCCTACTTTACCTTCTTTGGCTCTCATTTCAAATCTGACTTTAACTTGACCCATTCTTCCTTGAAATTCCTAAAGGCTAAAACCCTTTAAACAAGACTTTCATGGATTCTCAAAAAAATAAATTTAGTCAATATCTAAAATGACTTTCAAAAGCAAGAAAACTAATAGTTTCATCAAAAATTTTCTCAAGCAACAAAGCTTGAGATGTAATTAACCATAGGAGCTTGCCCATATGGGATATCTGTACCCCAGAATAAATAAACCCCATTCAACCAAATATTGAATGGGGGAATCTCTGTTAAAATTGTAGATTTTATCATTAAGTCCATAAGAAAATGATATTTTTACCCTTCGGGATAATAAATCATCATTCTTATGTCATACTCAATCATAAAGTATGCAATCAGTTTGAGAACTACAAAATTCTCCAACAACATGCATGCAAATACATAAATACACACAAGCACATTAGCATATAAGTGGGAATATATATGTATGTGATAATATGCGCATTGTTCATACACACCCATTGTAATGCGTGCATACAGTCACTATAAAAACACATTATGCAAACTGTATGCAAAAATATATATCCGTATGGGCCCCGAAAAGTGTGTCGTAGGTACATGTGACGTTAGAGAATGTTGAGCGGGTCAAAGAAATGAATTTAAATTTAAATCTGATCCTTGTCGGCAAGTAGACATAGTCAACAAGGCTCAATAAACAAAAATGAAATTGTCCATAAAAATCTCGATGATGGTTGTGCTAACAAAAAATCTCAACCGGAGGGGACCACAAACATTTAAAATACCTCTCAAATGCCCATAAAAATTAAAATTCCAAAAATACCATAATATAAGATATTTAAAATTAAAATTAATCATCAAACACTTAAAGCAAAATATTCATCCACCCTTCGTAAAAGTTTATCAGGATAGACAAATTAAAAATCACTTTAACTCACAAAGAGTTAACGTATGGTCGAGAATATCACTAGGATTCATTCTCAATCAGGCTTTGCTAGCAAGAACGTGGCAAGTGACCTCTAACCTTTGGTTTCGCTACCAAATGACACTACACTGATGGTTTCGCCATTAAATGGCATCACAGGTAAACGGTTATGACCGGGACCCACTGATAGGGTGGTTTTGCCGTCAAATGGCAGTATGACACCATTAAATTACGGTCATGATCAAAACCCGTATGTTCCCCAATGGCATCAAATCCTTGAGTAATAAATCAATAGGATATAATCGATGGGATACAAAGCCCTATGTTAGCTAAGGTGGACTCAAATTTGTCCGCTTAGACATATATTCACCTAAGGTCTACAAGGTACCCTTGGACGAAATAACACATGGCAGCCAAAAAGGATTCTTTTGTCAGGTTGGGTCGACCGGTCGACTACCTCCTCTGACTAAGTAGACGAGGGACCATGATGGCTCAAGACAACGGAACCATGAGATCATAATCGGGTTCATCATCATTCCCCCCACCATCTGCTTTAAGCATAGGGTGGTGAATTTTTAATTTTAAATATCAAATTTTCAAATACCTAAATCATGCTGCTATTATACGCCAGATACTACGTGTTTGGTTGACAACTAGTCTTATTAAAAGTTCTCTCTCGTTATCGAGATGGGTAATTAACTATAGGGGCTTGCGCCTATAGAACTCATATTATAAAGTCCTCGTAAAATGAGGGCGAAATCTCTATATAGTGTCTTATTTAAAACCCAATCTGTCTTTTGAAATTTTTTCTTGAAACTTACTCGTTAAAACTCTCCTCAATGACCCGAAACAAAAAAAAAAAAAGAGGTCTGAGGAGAAGCTGGGGCGCGAATTTTCAGAACCCACATTAACATAAGTACTGTTTAGATGCCCTAGGCGATAGTGTGTCAAAGTCAAACATAACTATCATTCTTTGAACTGTGCTTGGAAAGACAATCTGAAGTCAGGAAAGACAATTCAACTCGCAATAGCCTTGGAAGATCCAAATTCTTACCATCTTACCTTTCTTTTCCGTTCACATTTATTTTTTCTCCATTCGGCAAAGACGGTATCTTCTGCTATTCAATGAATATGATCAAATAACTCAATGAATATGATCAAATAACCAAGTTGTTTTCCTAAAACATGTTATTGATGTGTAAAGACAACTTTGTAGCAACGCAGTCAGGAAAAATCTTATGGTTTTAAGGAAAAGACTGATACATTCTTCTTATGTAAAGATCTAAAGTACCACCTTTGCTAGAAACACATTAGCTGATCCTAGTTGCATGATTAGCGTGCAATGAGGTAATTTTATGAAAAAAATAGTGGAAGGTGAGAATCTCTCATAAGAAAACAATGTCAAGTTGATTAGTACTAGATTTCTAAAATAGAATAAGGTTAGCGATGCAGATGAGAAGGTGAAAGGCACACAAATTAATCACCAAAATAAATAAATACAGACCTCTGGTATTTTCACATTCAATTCCTCAGAAAGCTGATCAATTGATGTATTGGCATCAACATCAAATGTTCCATCCTCCTGCATTACAATATAACCCGTCTTCTTCTGGATCTCCTCCTGTATAATGCCTTCAATTTTATATCATGTGCTTCATAAATGGCATAGAAAATTCATAAATCCAAAAAATAAATAAATTCTTCTAACAGAACAATAAAATTTAGTGACTGTAGAAGGGCTTCCAATGACATTTGAAAGGCACTATAGATATAGACCAATAAAATTCTCTTTTTTCTCTCGGCACTCTATGAACCTCTCTCAATCCTATCTCAAGTGCGGAAAAAAGAGAAGGTGATCAAGCCTTGATATATGAAAAGAAGGTGATCTAGGGTTATATCCACTGTTTTTTTTACTTCATTACCAACCTGTATGGGCAACATTTAAAGGCTAAATATGTCTGTAACCTTCAAGAGACCAACATTTGAAGTTGAACTTAAGGACGCCTTTCAAAAGGCAAACTAAGAGGCAGACTATCAGGAGGCTAACCTAAAGTCTACCACAGTGATCGAACAACTTGCACATGGCTGGCATTAATAACTTTTTGCATGATGATTCAACTAGCAAGTAGGGGTCACTTTTACTTGCAACTGCAGATTTATTTATCATGATTCAATAGTTAAGTCTTTCTGAATTTGCAAAATCCGCTTTACAATAGAAACGCAACAACTAAATGGTTTGCACAAAAACTAAAGAATTTTATTAACATTACTTGCATGATACAAAATAAAAGTAAGATATCAGCAAGATCTACAAAAACAATGAAATCATCAAATGAAAGAAATGACACAAATGTAAAAAAATGTTCATCAGCAAAGTTTGGAGAAATGTTTTTCACCTTAGAATCATTTTCATCAAAAATTTCACCAACAATTTCTTCAACAACATCCTCCAAAGTCACGATCTGCATTGGGTTAGAAAATAAAGTTAAACTGACGCAAGAAAAGGTTATCTAGACCAAAAAAAAAAACACAACATGAAGCGTACATTCAACTTTAGTAACAAATTTGAGGATCTACATCACAAGCCGTTTTATGACAGCAGTTCCGTTTTCATAATGAGGAATTGGATTTACCATCTCTATTGAGTTTTCTTAATTTCTGTGTGGCTAGAGCCCATTTCCATCCTACATATTTCGTCTTGTAAAACTTTTGAATGCTAGAAGTTACTTAAAAGTCATTGGCAATATGAAAAGTAACTTTCGTTTTAAATGTTAGTCATTCAAATTTGTGACCATAGTCGAAAGAGATGAAAGGAAAATGGGTTCAAATCTTCAAAAACTGTCTCTCTCCCTCTTGAAAACCCATAAAGGAAAGGTTTCTTCCAGCGGCACATAAACTACTTTTAGGAGCAATTAATAAGTTGATGGTTGCCCTCATGTAATAAAACTCTGACTGACTGACAGAATTTGTAGTAAAGTATAATAGATTTCTTCCTAAATTTCTCATCCTTATTCTTAAATGGAATCAAAGCCAGATTATTACTTCACCAGAGGGAGATGGGTAACAACAACAGGCATGCCCTCACCAAGCCTCACTTTGATCCAAATGGTTGTACATTTGAGGAAAATTTGATATATTGACGGTACCATAACGAACCTTGATCCAACAGATCCTTTCTATACAATTGGGGATACTAACACAACGGATTAGTGATGTCTTGGCTCATCATCTACATGAAAAAGCATATTAGTTCTCAATATGTCATACAGCACAATAATGAGAAATTAGTGAAATACAACGGAGAATGGAAGATATTGGTGTGGTTAATGCATGAGCTCCTCCACAAGTATTGCATGATTGAAATATCATTATATTGTCTTGCATTTTCATGTAATCCTCACATAATCCTATTATTTTCATATTTATTTTATATGATTATGTTATTTCCTTTATGTTTGTGTTTGTGTTAAAATTACTATAAGTATGAAAAAGGAGAGAATTATAATTCTTTATATAATTCACTATCTTTTACTATTCTTATGGCTCTTAAAATTCTTCATGAACTAAATCCTATAAAGAGCCATGGAATTATATGTTGTAAAGCACTACATTTTTAAATAAATTTGAGATAACTCTCTTTTATTTCAAATTTAGCTTTGTGGCAGGTTTGCTATCTCTTCCTTTCTTAGGTAAGGTTGACAGTGATATCCATCCTTAAATGATGGTGAGGTGGTTATCCGACTACTTTAGAGCGACTGTTCTATTCCTTCTTGGGCTCTTTTTCCCCAACACTTTAAGATTATAGCATCACTTAATCAATTTAGTCTGGAAAAATGCAAAAACAATAGGGAAGAAGTCAAGATGGATTATTCTAATCATGAAAATTAAGCATTAATGTCATAATACATCTTAGAAGCTCACAACTCATTATATAATGGAGCTCAGAAATTGATCTAACGAGGTGCTTCCTTATCTTTGATGCAGAGAAGCTCACAACTCATCTTTTGAGGAAAATAAGGAACAATCATTGGTTTTTCGGAATGTGCTCTTGTTGAACTTGTAACTCAAGGTAATGGTTCTTCCCCATCAAGAAAGAAGATGAGGTTTGATCCAAAACATTCTTTGTTTGTGTAGACGAAGAAAATTATCAAGGTTAGCTAGAGACTACCAAATATGTGCATGATGATCAAAGGAATGTTCAGCTTCACGAGCTAGCTAGGCTCAAGGATTCTCATCCATGTTCCTTTAGACGAAAAGGTTAGAGTACGTTAGTGTCGAGATGGTAAGAATAAAAATTTTCTATATCATTATCATTTTGATGGTGACCATATTTTTAGTGATGTATGCTGATTTCATTATGTACTTTATTTTTTTAATAAATGGAATTCCTCAACTAATGAGTGGTTGAGGGCAAAATGAGGACAAACTAGAGGAGCCCTAAGGTGCAGGCTTGGCTGGCCAAATATTTGGCTAGCATTCAAGGTAAGTTGGCATGGAGCAAAGAAAGTATTCACCAAGTAAAGATAGATTGAATTCATCTTTAGCCTGAATGAGTCCAATTTCAAATAATAGAAAAGTGAGGAAAGCTTTAGGAGGAACTGGCTAGTTTTACCAAAACACAAGAGGAAGCTCTTTGTCATAAATTAGGTATATCCCATGGTGACTTAAAGTTACAAGAACCTTCATTTGATAATTTGGAACTCAATTTTAATGAAATGGACATAACTAGTGTACAAGCTACTTATATGATAAGGGATTATCTTTCATTGATAATAACTGTGAAAAAATTTCACACTTAGTATCTCCTAGAGAATCATTCCTTCTAAATATTTTAGTTTATACATTCCATGCTTTATGATGGTAGCAAAAACATAATGATCTCTATAAAGAAAAAAAAAGCTTGTTCTAGATATATCTTTACACACTACTTCCAAACTACGAAGAACCAAGCCTTCAACTAGGATATGTCAAGGTTTAAACCTTAAATTATATTGGTGAGGTGCTGTTTTGAACAAAATCACATATCATGACTCTAGGAGTACAACTAGATTTTGACAGTTTTCTTAATCATTGTTGGTGGCATCAAATTTTTACCCACTAAGCTAGGCATCTCAAGGTCCATCAAGATGATGACTTTCAAACCAAACCAAAAGTTTAAGGGCATTTCTCCTGTTGGGGTTTATTTTGTTGTGAAATGGACCCAAATAACAAGAAATAGCTCCCAGACCCATTGCCCGTCCCCAACCTATTCTAAGCATGTTTTGATATCTTTTGAAAGAGTGCAGTTGGTCATTTCCATTTGTCCATTTGTTTGAGGATTCGTTATAATCATGTAGGCATGTATAATAACTTAATGTGTTGTTCTTACCAAAATTTAGTAAACAAGTTTCCAATAATTAATTAAAATAAAATTATCGATGATAAGGGTTACCATGAAGCCAAAGCAAAAGGCAATTATTCCAAATAAATTGCTTGGAATTAACTTATGACATGTTCTCCAGCAACTTAGACTTGACCCACTAGGTAAAATAGTCTCCTCTGAGTATTATACATTTTCAACATCCATGGGTGGTTGTAAACTTAGACATAATGTTCATTTTCCATTGAGTAAAAGGATAAAGGTTTTGAATGAAGTGTGCCATGGATGGAATATCAATAATAATTGAATGAATTTGATAACTTTTGCTGAGCTCAATTGAATTTTGTTTGAGCAGATCTAAAACCAAATACATGGAGTGTAATTTTAATAGTAATAGATTTATTGTGGGGATTGTGACTTTGGGCGATCAAGTCATTAAAAAGAGTACACATTTTAGATATCTCTAGTCTATTGTTCAAAGTGATGGTGAAATATGGGATATTATTAGTAGAATTCAAGTTGGATGGTTGAGGTGGAGGAATCTATCAGGTCTATTGTTTGACAGAAAAGTACCTCTCAAACTTTAAGGAAAATTTCTATAAGATGGTGGTAAGACCAGCAATACTTTATGGCACGGAATATTGACCATTAATAGATAATTATAAAATTAAGTTAAGAGTTGTAGAGATGAGGATGCTAAGGTGGATGAGTGGCTTCACTATTAGAGACAGAATCTAAAATGAGTATATATGTGTGAAGGTTTGAGTAGCTCTGGGGGCAGATGAGATTGGAGAGACTCTCCTTAGATGGTTTGCTAACATAAAGCGTTGGACTTTCGATTACCCGGTGAGGAGAGTAGATGTATTAAATTTAACTTGTATTAAGAAAGGTAGAGGTAAACCTAAAAGGCTTGGTTAGAAAGTATTAGAAAATGATATTTTTTATTAGATTTAAATGGGAATTTGACTCTTAACAGAACAATATGATTTTGCCCCTTTAGTGTGGCACAAAATATCTCCCAAAGTGTGTGGCTCAATGTGAATGCAAAATGGCTGGATTATGGTCCACACACTCGCCGGGATACATGGATCAATCATAGGTGTCCAAATGAGGCATCTTGAACTCTGGAAAGATTTAGTGAACCATATGAAAAAGGAGAATTATGAAGCTTTGTGAAGAACCCATTGGGGAGGAACCTGATTTATGCCCACCAGGATAACTCTTCTCGTGCAAGGCGTCACAGCTCATCCCAAAGAAAATCACATGGAATGCCCTCATTACAAAGTGGGGATGCTTTATGATTCTCCAATGAAAGTTGATGAGTTCTGAATCATCTGGTTAATTGGAGTTGAATACATTGAGTCTAGGTGGTCATTGCCCCATAATTATAATAAGGAGGGTGGTTGCATACTTGCATCTTAAAATATGACAATAAGATACTGTGATATTGGTATTCTCTGGATGCACCCCTCAACATGCCATGGGTTGATGGGGAGATGGTTCACAAGAGTGGGATTGTTAACTTGTAGTAATCTTGTCAAGTGAGAATCCCCAAGTAGGCATAGGATCTCAATTTCCACCTCCTCAAGCTCCTGCATGTGATCTTTAAAAGAAGATGCTGAAGTGCCTTCTTGTATGATGTGTCATCTTGATCAACGGTAGAAATGTGGATAGAGTCATGGAATACAAAAAATCAAATAAAAATGATAGCCTTGCTCGACCCTGAAAAGCACTTCGATGCTGAAACCAACAATCAAAATTGAAAACGGAAAAGAAAAAAAAAGACATAATCGAGTCTTCCTAAGGAAATATCAAATAACCAAAATGGATTCAAGTTGCTTTTAATTTCCAAGAAGAACACGATTTAATGAGGTGAGGATCAAGGGTAGTTTGATATTTTTGTTGGAATTAATAGTTGATGGATGAGACATTTTGTTTCAATATTTCTTTTGAAAAAAAATGTCCCTGATTGAGGGATTCTTTTTTTCTTTCAATTGATCTGAGGATTAAATATCAAGACACCTCTTATTTAAGATTCATGCCAGGTTGTTCCACCCTTGAGCGTAATGGATGATGTATGAGACCTTTAAGCTTTTAAATCAATCTAGTGATTAATATCATGTCATACGATAGCTTGAGCCTTGAGATTGGTGTTGGGTGTGATGTAATCTAGATCATCATATCTCAATTGGGGCTTTGAAAATGGTGCTCAATTTATGGATTTGATAGAATAACCTTCATGCATCTTGAGGTGATCTAATGGCCAAGATTTGAAAGCATTGTGATTTCATCTTACCTTCTTGGAGATTATAAAAGCACAAATCATGGTGGCACTGTCTAGACTGGTTAATTGGTTATTTTATTTTTATAGGGTCGTATCACCAAATTTAAGTACAGATGTATTTATACTTATTGATCTTCTACCATTCATCAAATATTTTGAGTGCATATGATTTAAATAGCTAAAGAAAAAATACCTAAAAGTTATCTTTTAGTTAACTGAAATCTTATATAAATAAAGAGGCCAAAAACATATTCCACACATATTATTAATTGAAAGTAGGGACAATGCATTTAAAAATAAATAGGCATAATATCAATTACAGATAGAATTAAACACAAAAAATTATTAAATATTTAAATTTAAAAAGATCACAAGCTGAACTCAAAGTTATGATATCTAATTATAAGAACCAAGGAGCATGTTGCAGGAGCTAGAGCTCCATTGATGTGTATGTGTATAGATAGTTTTTCAAGCATACATTCTAAAGGAGAATTATTATAAAAATATAAAAAACTATGGGTTAGTATATCCTTGCATTCCGATGAAAGGTCAAGCTAAGGCAAAAGTAATAACATAAATGATGGATTAAATGATTTTTCATTGCAGAAAAATTTCATAGCGCATGTAATGCATCATCCAAAGCAGATTAGCCACATCAAAATGACAACTAAGAAACTTTGATCAATAACATATTGCAGGAGTTCTGCAATAGTAAATTCATAAAGAGACGATGAGGAATGGATTGAGAAAGTAACAAAAAATTTGAAGTTAAACATGCAAATTTAAGAGAATAAAAAAAAATATTTCAAGCCATTTGATGTAGATGCATACTCCAATGGTTCCACCGTATTCATTTAGCACTACAGCCATGTGAACTTTTCTTATCCGGAACTCTCTCAAAAGATTCCATACTGACATCGAATCTGCAGTACATTTGAAGATAAAAATAAGTTCCAATTGCTAATATGGAAGAATATAATCACCAAAATTGAACATTTTAAATTCAGAGTAAGTGATCAAGATACAAGGGCCAACATCACTGCCAATACTGCAGCTCCTAATTCAGTGGATGTCATCGGGTCCAAATAAAAGGCCTGTTGTTCACTTTTATTTTTATTATTTAATACATAAGTAAAGTTTAACTTCAATTACCAGGAACGAAGTAGGTCGGCATGTGTGCAATCTCTCTGACAGTAGATTCTTTCAATTTCTCAACCTACAAAAGAAAACAAAGGACACTATCAAATAAAGAACGTCAAGTGCAATAGACAAAACAGCAAAATTATATTAAATTAAGAGAAAAATTCACATTGACTCTAAAAGCTTACAAAAATGAACTTTGTAACTTAACTAACCTTCTCAACATATTCAATCATATCCATAGCATATGCAATTCCAACTATATTATCAATACGCTCCTCAAAAACAGGCACCCTGAGAAAAAGTAGCCACTCGCATAAAAACAAATGATGAGAATAATATGTGGAATGCAGTAGCACCTTTAAGCTTACCTGGAGTATTGATGGCTCTCCCATAGCTTTTTAAAATCAAGTAGAGTAGCACTAACATCTATTGCAACCACATCCACGAGGGGAGTCATCACTTCCCGGACATACGTCTCTTTTATCTCCAACACATTTTCAATCATGTCCTATAAAAGATTGACAACAAGGAGCATAAATAAAATTTTAAAGATATAAATGATTAATAGAATCAAATCTAAAAACCATTATATTTTTTAAAGAAGCTCATAGGAGCAAAACAAAATTATAATTTCCTTCCTCCGTCAATCTATAATTTTCTTATATCAAATGCTTGTGAAATAAGAAAGACTTATTTTCAGATCACACGTCATTTTACAATGTTTCTAATTTAATTCTTAGAAGATAAAGGAGAGAGGTAACAGGAAATAGGAAGAAGAATAGGAATAGCTCTCAAATTTAATTCATACGAAGAGGGCTTTTACACTGGTTTACATCCTTGTTTATAGAATTAGGAGAGTAAATTTAGGTTGATAGGTTGAGTTTGGGAATTACCCGAAGCTAACCTGACCCAAATCTACTTAACCTGAACCCAAACCATTTATTATATGGGGCAAAATATTTTATCCAAATTCAATGCAACTCAAACTCACCAAACTCGAACCAGGTCCATCTAACCCGTTTATTATATGGATTAAGCAAAAAATTTTAATCAACATGAACCAAATATGACCCGTTTAACTCAATTAATAAACCCAAACCCGAATAGTAATTAGATCAATTTCAGCTTAATTTTGAATAATTCAGGTTGACTCAAATGCGACTCGTATAATAATCAGGCCTATAATTTAGACCTAAACTTGATCAAAATAGTAATCAAGTCAACCCGAATTTTTCAAGTTGAGTTCAAATTGAGTTTTGAGACTAGGTCATTTATTAACATTCCAAATAAAAATAGGGTTATGTAGCTAATTCAAATTCAAATTAATTTAAATTTAAAACTAGATAAATCTTAATAAAAAGAAACCATTTCATCCTATTAAAATAAACTAGAATCTCAATAAAATTCAATTGATTGTTTATGACGGCATCCAATACATTAAAATTTTAATAAAATAGTAGAAATAATTAAAAACTAGGTAGAATAAGCAAAATGTCATCTTGATGAAGTCTTGTACAGCTTCACACATGCCCAGCCTAACCGGCTGATTTATCAACAGTTTTAGAAGTATTTGATTGGATGGTATGAAGTTTGGACACAGTAAAAAAGATGGCCCATGAATAGTTTCAATGTGATATAAACAGGAAGATGGTGATGCTATGGATAAATACCAAGCTCATGATTATGAACGATCATCACCTGTTCCTCCTCTTCTATGGCACCACTCAATTCTGCCCCCCTCAACATCAGCTTCAATTCATCCTCAGTGACATATGGTTCACTAAATAATGGTCAGGAATGTCAAAGACCAGCAATAAAATTCACAAGGACGACAATGTCAAGGGGCAAAAACAAATAAATAAGAATGAAATCTTGCAAACTAAAAGCGAAAAGTAACTATTTATTATTTTTTAGTCAAGAAACAAATGCAGCATTAGTTCAAATTGCTTTAAATCAAGGATAGTATCAAATATAGCTTTTCTTCCAAAAAGGAAATATCGCTTCTGATGCATGCAAAGGGGGGGTCAGCTCAAAATATTAATGAGCTAGCAAACCCAAGAGCAGTCAAAATCAAAATTTAGGATTTGATTTGACCCCCCCTTTGCATGCATCAGATAAAAATATTAATGAGCTAGCAAACCTAAGAGCAGTCAAAACCAAAATTTAGGATTTGATTTGACCCCCCCTTTGCATGCATCAGCTTCAGGAAAAAATCTGTACAGGTGTGTTTGGACATGATTACCAATATACAGAGCATCAAACTCTGATTTTGTACATCTGAATTAGCATTCCTAGTCTTCTTTCAAAAAAAAAAAAAAATTAGCATTCCTAGTCCTACACAGTCCAAATGGTTTAATAAACTAATTCTTCTAAACAATCAAGAGAAAAGCTTGACAACAAAGAACATAAGAGTTTATCTTCTGGGAGATGGTAAACACCTAATCCTGATTCTACAAGGTCTAGATATCTTCTTGGTAATTTACATCTTCATTCTCAACGCATTATCAACATTGATCACAAAGTAGAGTGTCGCCTTGCTTCAATAAAAAGTATTTCATAGGTACTAAGAGCTTCTGTAAAGAAGATACTTGCCAATTAAACAAGCATCTGAATCAGAATCAAGATGATTATAGTTTCAAAGCAAGATCTTTATGCTAACTGCGTTTTCTTCTACTATTTCATGAACCTATAGTACGTAGAACAAATAATAGTTCTAAAAGAACAAAGTGAAATTAAAGTAGTCATTGAAATTATAGAAAGCATGAACCTGCAAGTACTTTTTAGTTGCACCTAATTTCTTATCCATCCAAAAAACATATAGATATAATTATTTTAAAAGAAGATAAATCTAACACCTATAGCAAAAGCATGAGCTTGGGTATCTTTATGAAGTCTCTGGATTGAGTACCTAAAACATCAAGGAAGTGAATTCATGCCTATTTACACAATGAAGTTAAGCATTTGTGCAATTACGTGATTACTGACCAATATAATATAAAAAGCAAATTTCCATAAAAGAACAAAAATTATATATATATATATATATATATATATATATATATATATCATAAATAAAGCATAAAAATATATGATGCTGGAGTGCTATGTACAGTACCTACCTTCTGCCTTTCAATCCTAGCATCTTCAGCATTCCCATGGATAGGAAAGTAACAACTCTTCCTACAGGATACAGGACCAAAGAAAGCCATGCAACAGGCCTGACCTAGTTACATCACATGAAATTTGACAAGTGAACCAATTTCAATGCATTCTTTCAAGTAGAAAATTCTACAAGTTACAACAAAGAAATAGAAAGATATCTCAAGTAAAATTCTACTATTCCTCAGAATCAAAGAGCAATTTCCACACCTGACAACAAACCTAGCAACCTCAGTAGCATTGTGTACAGCTATACTTTTTGGGGTAATTTCTGTAAGTAGTAAGATAGCAACCTGAAATTGATATAGTAAAAACATGTCACTAAATAATTCAGAAAGCTAACTGGACAGACAGATTTACAAATATTTAAACTTAATTTAAACTTAAAAGAAAAAGGAGGCAATTTAGTTTCATAATGCTAGTCTTTGTGGAGAAAGTGCTGAGATGAGTGTGAAATCAAATAAGTGCCTTAGAATGGATTATCATTGAAAAATGCAGAAAGAGTGATCTGATATGGAGCGAATTTAACTTTAAAGTAATGCTTAATAAGTGAAAGAAACAAAATAGTAAAACCAGTAAACAATTTTCCACACTCAAGCGCAACAATCAATTATCCTCACAGTTGAAAAGGTAACTGGTAGGCAAGTTATATTTTGCTTTGATGGCTATCAATCACGTAACCTTCTAAGATGGGGATGAAATACTAGATGTTCCTTAGCATGGACTATCAAAGAGATGTAGAAAGAGTGATCGGTCATGGAAAATATTGAAGTTCAGAGTATGAGAGCTTGAGTGAAGAAACGCAAGTATGAGGGAGAAACAAAATATTAAAACTGGTAGACAAGTTTATGCTTCTGCAGCACAACAGCCAATTATCCTCCCTACTCACAAGTGGAAGGTAGACATATTAAACATGCTTTTCAAATCAATCAAGCATCAACAAGATTGATTAAGAAAATAATCATCTATCTCCTTTATTTGGAAACTAAAGAAAATGAAATCATTTTTAGGTGATTGATAAAGTACCACTCAGAATAAACTGCAACTAATTAATTCAAGATGCTGAATACTTAACTAGTTATCTATTTATCTTACCCTCGTCAAGCTATGTAGTGTCTAACACTAATTCATCATTCAAAAAAAAAATTTAAATGCTCATCTCATTATCAAGTATCAGATATCTCGCTATCATTGACAAATGATTGTTAACGTGCAGTTAAGAAGACGGAAAATATTGAATCCTATATATTTGATCAGTTTGTTTTTGACAAACTGGTCGATGAACATCTGTGGTGCCACACACCTCAGGTTTTGGCAGCTGCCGACCTGCAAGGAAGGAATCCATATCCAAAGCTTCGAAAGCTATCTGAACCCAATTTCTTAAGTTTTTTTGCACTGCAGGATAAGCAGTCTCAATAAAACTCACTCTTGCAAAATAAGTTTTGTGCGTAGTCATACTTGATCTTATTAAGCTTTTGCATTATTTATACAACACATTATAGAATATGTACCAACTAATGATCTTCCGATCACGTACAAAACTATTTCACCATATGTTAGGTCAAATATAACATGCTAGGACAAGGACTAGTGTATACTCATACATGATCATATAGGACTTTTATGGGTACCTAACAAGTTAAGATAGGAGAACTCAAACCTAATAGGTTCTGGTGACGAGATCGACTGAAACGGTCACCTCGCCTTCCATAGGCACTTGCTAGTCAGGGAATGTGACTCGCCAAGGTCTAATAAGTCAAAAAGTGGTCCCCAGCAACAACTACAAGAAACTTGTACAAATCCATTCATATTGTAAAAATTTCATCTCAATTTAGCAAGGAACAACTCCTCAAGGCTACTCACCCTGGCCCAAATCAACAAGTCACCATTAGCACTTCAACATAGCTACAGGAGGAGCATCTTAAGAAGTCAAAGGTCAAATCCTTTTGGATTGACCTGATCTCAACTCGCGATTATCATAAACCAAAGGAACTCGCCCTTCACATCTAATGGCTTGAAAATTGTGTAATATAGACTCACCAACACACATAGAGGAGTCCCCTTGTCAACTCACCAGCTCGCTCAGGAGACTCCCACAGAAAACTCACATTGAGACGAATGATTGAGCCAAAGATAAAGAGCCACATGGGCACCTAACAAAACAAGACACATCTCATGTACAATCCACAACGGGCAATAGTTAATGATGTGTTTTTTTTATGTAGCTTTCCATGTAGCCTCATATCCTTATAGATAAAAGGTTAAAAGCACATTTTGGAGCTTTTTAAGGCATTACTTATCTATTTGCATATTTTTCTAAAATTTTCTAAGTCTTTTCCTAGATACTTTGAAGTTTTTCCTTTCTTTCTCATACTCGTACAAAGTTCTCAGATTCTTGTCTCTTCAGATTGCTTGCTAGTACATTTGGATCCAACAACAACAGCAAGGCTTTATCCCACTATGTAGGATTCGCTACATAAATCCTTTTTTTATATTATATCATATTAAGAGTTAAATTCTTATTTAAATCTAGTTAAAAGAAAATATCATTTTTAATATTTTAAGCCAAGCCTTTTTAAGTCAGCCTCTACATTTCTTAATATGTGGCATATTTAATACATCTACTCTCCTAGAATGGTAATCAAAAGGCCGACGTTTTATATTACCAAAGCATCTAAGACGACTCTCTCTAATATTATCTGCCATTGGATCCAACAACTAGATAAATTAGATCACTAAATTATAACTAGCCTCGTGCAGTAAAATAGCAATAAATAGTCTGGCACCATGGCCATTGACAAGACCCATAAATTAAACAGGAAGCTTTTGAAATTATTCAGTAAACCAGCTCTTTTCCAAAGAAAATATTAGATAGAAACCAATTCACCGATTTAACTATTCCTACACAATTGATGCATGGCAGCAACCAAGTAAAGCATCAATAGCGTAGGTACGTATTTACTAACCATGCTTGAAATAAGAAATATAGTAAAAACACATACTGAAAAGAAGAAATTTAAATAAAAAAAAAACATAAGGCGAAATTTGAAAAAGTGCTATGCCATCAGGGTATGTGCCTTAGAATGGACATTGTCTAGTAGAATAAAGAATGTTCTTATATCTTTCTTTCCTTTTGCTAATAAAGAATGTTCCAGTCATGCCAGCTTCCTTGAAATCCTTCTCCATATCGCATGTGAAACAATTTACTGAGTTAACTTAAGTGATAAAGCAAAGACAAGTCATTGCACATAAGTTCCAATATGCTATGATAAAAATCTAAGCAGCAGATATCACACTTCCAAGAAAATATGAGACATACAGTCATAACTGCTGTAGCAGCACTAACTCCAGCTTCACCAAATATGGTTGTTGCTGCTTCAGTGGCGAGGGCAGTCGCACCAATATTGACAACTCTAAGAAATTTTAAAAAGGAAAAAATAGATTGTCAGAAAAAGTATTGGGAATCACTTTATTAAAAGAATTTAATCATGAGAAAATCATAAAACAAATATAAATCAGTACGTGGTTCCAATAAGAATGGTAGTCAGGAATCGTGTAACATCACTACTAAGCATTCTGAAGACACCATTTTCAGGTTCTTTGTCAGCCAGCTCACGAACCTGATGAAATAGAAGGATATGGAGATTAATAATAAATTCTTCAATAAAGAAATTTCATCAAAGACAGCATCAAAAAACAGTATCCAAATGCTAAGAAGCAATTTATTGACAAACTGAAAAAGTAACAATTACTTCAAAGATATCCAAAAAAAGTAAAAAGAGATTCTTGCATCTGCATTCTAGTTTAACACAAGAAAAATAACCACTAGCAATGGGTCAACCAAAAAGATATATCTGATATATAAACAGAAACAACATAATTTGTCATGTCATACATAGAACAAAAACAGAATTTTAAAATTTGAATGTATCATGGAATAATATATCAACTAGCAAGATCAATTGCACAACGGAAATTTATGAAGGAAAATTGAATAAGTTTTAAATTACGTAACTAATATTTAAATAATCAAGCAATTCAAACTAGTTTGAACCTTAAAACAAAGTTAACCGTACAGTAAAATTATTTTTGGATTTACCAATTAAGCTTATTACTCTATGTAATCAATTTTCAATTTTAATTGTGAGTATGTACAAATTATATTAACATCACCAACATCTGAAATTATACTAACTTAGGGCATCTCCAATGGATACGCAAACGAGTGTTTGCCATGCTCAATGTTGCTCCAACGGATCGCTATTTTCTACAGCATAAGGTCGCCAGTGAACAGTCGCATTGTTCACCCGCCATTTGCTTTTTTTTTTTTAATGATTAAAAATATGTAAAATGAAATATGGAGAAGAATATACTAGGAATATTCTATTTTTGGTGTTAGAAAATAGAGTTCGGTTGGAGACAAGTTACTGCATTTTGGAGTGAAAAATGAGTTTTTCGGTTGGAGATGGCCTTATGACTCAAAAAATTTTAAAAAAAATGTTTTGCACTTGAAACTTGCTCTTTTGATGGTGGATGGGTTCATTCAAGCTAATCGAGTCATTGGCTTTACTTGAGTCATAAATGCACTTCAATGTATCATTAATCATGATTTGCAATTTTAAGCTTAACCTGAAATAATTTAGCTCACTCAAGCTGGCACTAACCTTATATAAAATTGTTAGAACTAACTAAATAATATATGTGGTCATCAAAATCATAATTATAAGCTTAAGCTAATGGGATTCACAATATTACGTTTATTGGACTTGGTCATGAAAATCCTCTACTTAAAAGCCCTTAAACTTCAAAAAGCCTTTCGATAAACTCTAAAACACAACCCAATAAATTTGCATACCCCTTGTAATCAAATCTAAAGATTCAAACGCACACCATTCATCAAGCCAGGTTTTCAAATCCAATGATAGTGCTCGCAAGTTTGGCCCCATTTTTTAAGGATCGACTGCTGACCAGTTCTTCAAGTAGCCACCTCTGTAATCCACAACAAATAGTCATTACCACATCAAGGGCACACTAGTACAGCTATTTAGAGCCTTGGGTCATCACCATTCCAAGGCTAAATCAAATACTGTTACCACTTAATGAAGGGAGGCAAATGACGACTCAGTTACAAATTCATAAATAGCATAAATAAAGTCCAGATTATTTAGCAATAGTAACAGCACAGTTTAAACAAATCCCTAGAGTCAGTATCACACTGTCAATGTCTTATGTGATTTTAACCACTCCGTTCTTTGTGGTGAAATCAGGAAAAGAAAAATATCGGTTGCAAAATGACTCCTAGATGGGGTAGATGGAGGGAAGAGAAAGATGACCGGGAGTTCTATGTCTAGTTGATTGCCCTCATCGGTGCACGGACAAAATCCCAATGACCAATCACAGTTTTTCCTCATTGAGATAATGCAGGCTTACCTTCCACGGCCACAATGTGGTTATGGACGTCTCCGCCATTGAAAAGAAAGCAGACAGACCCAACAAGGCAGCTAGAATCAATCCCTGGTCCTTGAAAACCTGAAGAACCTGCAAAACCTTGGGCCATGTTCCTCTAAGCACCAATTGTACATATCCCAAAAACCCTACATCAGCACCTGCCACGCTCAAATTCGCCGCAACAGCCCTCTGAGATGCTATCGCAAGAACACCGCAGGCGGCGAGCGCACTGAACGCTAGAACACGGAAACTCTGCAGCCAGAGTATGGCATTAACCGCTCCGGAAGCAACTGGTTCGGTCGTCTGAGCCTCCCTGCTCAAAGAATTGCTCATGTCAGTGCAGTTCACGTATATCTTGGCGGCCAGACATGGCAAGCGGGGTAGTGGAGACGCAATTTGTGCTGGAATTACACGAGGTCTTTCCCAACTGCGATCTTTTCTGAAGAAAAAAGATAAATTTGCAGTTTGTCGGTGGAATAACGCAGACTTAGCGACGAAATCCATGGATGGTAAACAAGGAGGAGGCCGAGGAGAATAAATCGAGGGTGAGAGGAGAACCATCTTCTGTTTGTCAAACTTCCAGTAGTCGGGATTTCAAAGAGGCATCTAATTCGAGCAAATTGAGGAGAAGGAGATTGAGACCCTGAGGGCATAGATGCCTCTCAAGCCTAAGCTTTGAGAACGGAGAAAACAAACCTAAATAGGGCGAAATGGAAGAATTTGCAAGGATGTACACTAACGACTATTGAGTTTTGATTAGAAAGAATGAGGTAATAATTTATTAAATAAAAGTTAGCTTCACATAAGTCTAAATAGAACAAATTTAATAAATATGTTTACTGTATAGCTCAAATCACTTCTATTGAAAAAAATATTCTATGAGGACATAGAACGTCGTACGGAGATCAATCAGAATACGACATGTCACTCCTGTGCTCGGTATCGCGGCTCGATATTGCTAGGTAGCGCGTCTCGGTACTGCTGACGTGACGGTGCGTTCTAATTGGTCTCCGGACAGTTTCTACGATCGGTTTCCGCATATAATAATTTATCCTCTTATTGAGCTCTAAGTTTGGACACGGTGGAGAAAAAAGATTCATGTAACCGACCTCACATAATGGGATAAAGCCTTGATGTTGTTGTTGTTGTTGATGTTGTATTGAGCTCTAAATTTGTTGACCAACCAAAATAGATTGATCTCGAGAATCAATTAGATCGGACCAAATTAATCAGTAGTTTGGTCTATCATACATATAAAAAGCCTTACCACATATCTAATATGATTGAAATATACAATTAACATATCAAATTTTTGCATTTTTTTATTAGGCTGTATTGTTGCATTCAAATTTATATGTAGCAAGTCATTGCTACATTGGAGCTAAAAAATTAGATGTGTTATTGAAAAGCTATATTATCTATGTGTATTCTTGAAAGCGTGAATGAAATATAATAGAGGTTCTAAAGAATATCTCAAAAAAAAATCTTAAAAAAAAGTTTCTAATCACCTTTTATTTGTAGTATTAAGATGGCTACATAAAATACTACACAGTGTGTGTATATATATATAGGTGTGTGTGTGACTGGCACAAACTAACAATGATATGTGGATTGTTTGGATGATATATACATGGATCCATGCCTCCACCATAGCCCCTCATTTAAGGTTGGTGCCAAGGGAGAATCTTTAAGGGTTAGTAACTTGGATAAGCATTCAAAATATGGGTTTCAAAGTAAGACTGTGTTGGCAAGTTCTTAGGAATGAACATCAAGTTCCTGGGTGTGACCGTGCGAGGGACGAGTCCCCTGGGTGATGATAGTTGCAGATAAAAAATGAGTCCAACCATCAAAATTGTAAGCATGAGTTTCAGAGATGTGTACTCTTTATAATTTGACCGGGGATGTTTGGAATGTGAGAATGGACTTAGTCTTGGGGCAGCTACTGTGGGAGAGCTAGTACAAAGTTTAGGCAAGTGATCTTAGGGCATGGATATGTATAATATAAGTAAAGGTACAATTCTATCTTGTAATGTCTTCATAATACCATATAAATGTTAGTTTGCTTTGATTTTTTTTAACATAGATGCATATTTGATTAATAATTATGCTATAAGATAGCTCTTAAAACCTATTTCAATTATTTTAATGTTCATATGATAATACAAAAATGTTTTCTAATGATAGTAGTACAATTACTTTGAAATTTTAAAAGAACAAATTTGATCGATAGTATTCAAATATATTTTTTAGACTTGAAATGAGCTCGATTTATAAACCATATTACCTCGTCATAGAGAATATTGTACTCTATCTATAATATTTTTTCTTTATTTTTATGAGCACTATAGATATGAAAAACAAAAGGTAGCTTATTCAAGTAGAATTTTTTAAGAAATTAACACGTGTTAGTACAAGTGCATTTTCTAGGATCATCTGGTATTCATTTTGTAAAACGTTTTCATAAAATCATCATAAACATTATGTGTTGTTTTAATTTTATTTTTCGTAATTTATAGAGCTCTATATTACGAGTTATAAAAGGATTTTATATTAAAAACTAAATAACTTCCATAATTATCATTATATTATAATTTATTAATTATAAAAAAAAATCCTTGTAAAATATAGTTCCATTAACTTAACTAATGTCATGCCTTCTTCCTATTTCCAAAATAGCAGAAGCTATAGAGAGAAGGGTAAATTTTTAGAATAATTATCATTAATAATTTAATTAGTTATTAAACCAACAAAAATATTAAATTTAAAACTAGGCAAAGTCGCCCATTGAATGGGCGACTTGCTCAAGTTATAAAATATTAAAAAAAATGTTTATCTTACTTTTTCATTAAATTTAGAGAGTAACTTAATTTTTATTAAATACAAATATAAAACGAAGTTATATTTTTTCATTAAATTTAGAAGTAACGTAGTTTTTTTAAAAAATATATAATTTTAATAAAATCACTTTATATTTATTAAAATTATATTTAGTATTTATTAGTATTAGTTGTGAAATTCATTTTAATTTATTAATGAAAAAATAAGATAAATATTTATATAAAATAATATTTTCCTTAAAACAAGATAAATTTAAAATAATAATAATAATAATGTATTATGAATAATTTTTTTTAGAAAAATACATATTTTTAAATTGATTATGAAAAATTAAATTGTGAAAATTTTTGACACATATTAACTCATAAAAAATATTTTATTCTATTTTTTTTTAAATAAGAAAAAATATTTGCATTTATGATTTTAATAAAAAATAAAAAAGTTCTGATGTACCTCATTTCCAAGACACGCTGGAAAAAAAAATTATTTTTTTTTGAGATTTTTTATTTATCTCTCATATTTTATTGGCCAAATTTTCAGAACGAGCATTTCAGGAGTTTATTTTAGCAGAAAAAGCTGGTTTACAAATTAATTTGAGAAGCAGCCGATACGCGCGTGGTAATGACGCATTCACTGAATGCGCTTAGTGATATGGCGCATTCAAAGAATGCGCCGAATGATCCGGCGCATTCTTTGAAAGCGCCTAATAGGTTCGCGCATTCATTCAATTTTCTTTCAGTACGCCATTTGCGTTGGCGTATTCCTGCTTTATCGTTTTCAGTGCATTTGCATGCGAAATCTATCCTCAAATTCCGTGTGATCAGATGTTCCTAAATTTGGAGAGCTGATAGTTTGTAGAAATCGGAGTTTATATGCTTATGAATCTAGTATCGGTAGTTTCCAACTCGATTTTGCCTCTTGATTCGTGCCCGATCAAGATAATTTTTTGACAGATATATCACTTATATATTTTAAGTATGCTTTATATAAATATTTCTTAAACAAGTGGTTTGTGAGCTATTGAGTTGAGTTAGGATTACCTTAAATTTGATTTGTTAAGTCATCAAGTTCGACTCATGAATAATTTATCGAGCCGAGCTTGAGGAGCCGCATAAATTGATTTGACTCAATTGCAGCTCTAATTAATTGACGTGGATGTGGCAAACAATAAAATTAGTTAAAGCAGAGGACAATAATGATTAGGAAAGAATTTCATATGAACTTAGCGTGCTTAAAAGTCTATACGAATTGATAGAAGTTAATGACAGTTCAACTCAGAACTTTTAAATAGGGACTTATATGCTCAATTCAACCCTATTGAAACATTTCCAAATCTTCAGTTACAAAATATTTCTCAAGTTCATTATTGACTTTTCTATGAAAGATTCCATTATCTGTGACTCTACAAACCAAAAAAGAACACACATAAGCAGTGGCCGAGCCAAAAAGATTTATTAGAGGGGGGCACAAATTTATACATTTTAAAATATTCTTTTTTATTCTTTTACCCTATTGATTAATAGTTCATAATGAAATAATATTTTGAACTTTCAAAATATTAAATTTGTTTTAAATATATTATAAATTTTATATTCTATTGAGTTATTACATCCTGCTTGGCGGGCGAGTAGATGGGGGTGCTGGATGTTCTCTCGAACGATCGGGGTTCGAATCCGCACAACTTTGGTTGGCTTTTATTCCTGTTGTGTAAGCAGAATAGTTTTTATTTGGCAAAAATTTTTATGGAGAAATAAAATTTTAATAAAGGTAGCAATGAGTAGGAATAATTTTTGTATAGAATTTTGCTTAATTATTATTTGGCAAAATTTTATACAGATTTCAATGAGTAAGAATAATTTTTTATTTTTTAAAAAATGTAAAATTAAAATACAATCATTACAAAACAATTTTGTTTGTATAGAATTTAAAAGCTTGTTTTTTTTTTAAATAATTTGATGTAAACCAATGTGTTACCAAAATTTGTATGAGATAATAAAATTTTAAATAAATTTTTTTTAGATTATTAAAATTATTGAAAATATCATATTTTCCATGAAATATATAATTAGAGTGAATTAGGGTAATATTTAACTGATCAAATGAAAAAGAAAGTGTTAAAAATTTTAAATTTAAATTTCTTTAAAATTAAAGTATAGTTAGAGTGAGATGTATAAAAATAATTAGGATCTTAAATTTGGTAGTTGAGATAGACTGTTTTTAGAACAACCATACTTTAGCGAATTTATAACTTAGAAATTGGTTTAATTGTTTATTTTAAAATATCACAACACGAACCAAACTTAGAAATTCTTCCATAGGACATTTAGAGAGTAACTTAATTTTTATTTGTTGAGATAGACTTAAAAAATGTTTATCTTACTTTTTCATTAAATTTAGAGAGTAACTTAATTTTTATTAAATACAAATATAAAACGAAGTTATATTTTTTCATTAAATTTAGAAGTAACGTAGTTTTTTTAAAAAATATATAATTTTAATAAAATCACTTTATATTTATTAAAATTATATTTAGTATTTATTAGTATTAGTTATGAAATTCATTTTAATTTATTAATGAAAAAATAAGATAAATATTTATATAAAATAATATTTTCCTTAAAACAAGATAAATTTAAAATAATAATAATAATAATGTATTATGAATAATTTTTTTTAGAAAAATACATATTTTTAAATTGATTATGAAAAATTAAATTCTGAAAATTTTTGATTATTTTAGTTTTATTTATCTCTCATATTTCTAAGACACGCTGAAAAAAAAATTTATTTTTTTTTGAGCTTTTTTATTTATCTCTCATATTTTATTTCTTTATCTTTTAGTTTATTTCTCTCTCTTACTTTCTCTCTCCTGAAATTTTTTCTTAACTTTATAAGTTGAGCAAGTCGCCCATTTATTGGGCGACTTTGCCTAGTTTTAAATTTATCTATTTTGTTGGTTTAATAGTTAATTAAATTATTAATGATATTTATTTTAAAAATTTACCCTAGAGAGAAAGGGTGAGAAAAAGATAAAAAGTTAATTTCAAGGGCTTTCAATCAAATTTTGTCTATTAGGCTAGTTAGAATATAATCTAGCTTGGGGTTGGCTACATTTAATTTCAATTTATATATTTTATTGTATTTAAATCAAACAAACTTGAAAAGAATTAAGACATCTCAATATCTAGAAAAATTTTAGTTTTTATCAACTATTTTTTATTATGTCGTGTTTTGGGTATTTTGACAAATTTCAAAATTTGAAAAAAAAAACTATGTAAAGTATTTATATGTAGCAAGTCATTGCTACATTGGAGCTAAAAAATTAGATGTGTTATTGAAAAGCTATATTATCTATGTGTATTCTTGAAAGCGTGAATGAAATATAATAGAGGTTCTAAAGAATATCTCAAAAAAAAATCTTAAAAAAAGTTTCTAATCACCTTTTATTTGTACTATTAAGATGGCTACATAAAATACTACACAGTGTGTGTATATATATATAGGTGTGTGTGTGACTGGCACAAACTAACAATGATATGTGGATTGTTTGGATGATGTATACATGGATCCATGCCTCCACCATAGCCCCTCATTTAAGGTTGGTGCCAAGGGAGAATCTTTAAGGTTTAGTAACTTGGATAAGCATTCAAAATATGGGTTTCAAAGCAAGACTGTTTTGGCAAGTTCTTAGGAATGAACATCAAGTTCCTGGGTGTGACCGTGCGAGGGACGAGTCCCCTGGGTGATGATAGTTGCAAATAAAAAATGAGTCCAACCATCAAAATTGTAAGCATGAGTTTCAGAGATGTGTACTCTTTATAGTTTGACCGGGGATGTTTGGAATGTGAGAATGGACTTAGTCTTGGGGCAGCTACTGTGGGAGAGCTAGTACAAAGTTTAGGCAAGTGATCTTAGGGCATGGATATGTATAATATAAGTAAAGGTACAATTCTATCTTGTAAAGTCTTCATAATACCATATAAATGTTAGTTTACTTTGATTTTTTTAACATAGATGCATATTTGATTAATAATTATGCTATAAGATAGCTCTTAAAGCCTATTTCAATTATTTTAATGTTCATATAATAATACAATAATGTTTTATAATGATAGTAGTACAATTACTTTGAAATTTTAAAAGAACAAATTTGACCTATAATATTCAAATATATTTTTTAGACTTGAAATGAGCTCGATTTATAAACCATATTACCTCGTCATAGAGAATATTGTACTCTATCTATAATATATTTTTTTTATTTTTATGGGCACTATAGATATGAAAAACAAAAGGTAGCTTATTCAAGTAGAATTTTTTAAGAAATTAACACGTATTAGTACAAGTGCATTTTCTAGGATCATCTGGTATTCATTTTGTAAAACGTTTTTATCAAATCATCATAAACATTATGTGTTGTTTTTATTTTATTTTTCGTAATTTATAGAGCTCTATATTACGAGTTATAAAAGGATTTTATATTAAAAACTAAATAACTTCCATAATTATCATTATATTATAATTTATTAATTATAAAAAAAAAATCCTTGTAAAATATAGTTCCATTAACTTAACTCGTGTCATGCCTTTTTTCTATTTCCAAAATAGCAGAAGCTATAGAGAGAAAGGGTGAGAAAAAGATAAAAAGTTAATTTCAAGGGCTTTCAATCAAATTTTGTCTATTAGGCTAATTGAGAATATAATCTAGCTCGGGTTGGCTACATTTACCCTACTTAAAGTTTTTATAAATTTTAATTTATATATTTTTTTGTATTTAAATCAAAAAAACTTGAAAAGAATTAAGACATCTCAATATCCAGAAAAAATTTAGTTTTTATCAACTTGTTGCGTCCAGGAGTATTCGTGGCGGTAGAGAAATATAAAGTTTATCGTCTTAGCGTTGTACGAAAATCCGGCACGCAATCAGATAAGAAAGAAGGTCTAGCATTTATGAGACACCAAGATTTTTACATGGAAAACCCCTGAAAAGGGGGAAAAACCACGGGCCTAGCCCAGTTTGAATGAATCCACTAGTATTGCAGTCTATTACAAATGAGGCCCTTCCTTGGGAGAAGGCCTTAGCTTGATGTACATTTTATAGAGTACATTACATGATATGAATACAAAGAATCACTATTCACATGTTTGTTTGGTCAGGAGGACCAAAATCGGCGGGCGATGGAGGTCAGAGGGCTTGTAGTCGGTGGGCGACGTAAGTCAGGAGACCGTAGTCGACTAGCGATGGAGGTCGGAAGGACTGTAGTCGGCGGGCGACTAAAGTCAGGAGAACCGTAGTGGACGGGTGAAAAAGGTCGGAAAAATTGTAGTCGGTGGGCGACATAAGTCAGGAGGATCGTAGTTGTAATAGCTCGTTTCTTTGATTTCCTTCTGGGATCGTTCGGGACGATGTTGAGGTCGTCCAGAACGATCAGAAATGGCTGATTTCTGGGTGGATCGTCCGGGCCGATTTTGGATCGTCCTGGGATGATCAGTTCATGGCACAAGTCAGTGAGCAAGGGTTTTTATAGTCCAAGGAAAATTAGTTATCGGCCTGAAATATCGTCCTGGACGATTGGATTTTGTTCACATCATCCTGGACGATGTGGCGATCGGCCAGGCCGATAAGTTCATGGTTATAAGAAAATCAGCTTGTTTTGAGGAGAGAGAAAATCATTTTTAAAACCAAAATATCTGAGGAGAGAGAAAGAGAAGGAAAGCAAAGGAAAAGCTGGTTTCCGGAGGCCGCGGAGCGCTTTTCGTCCGACGCCGCTGTTGGGAAAAGTGTTTATCTCGTGGTAAGGACTCTGAATCCTACTTCTGTTTTTGAAGATGTTGAGTTTTGGTCGTTTTGTGCACAGATTTGTGTTTTCGTTACCGATAAACGCGCCGCATTTTGTATTGACGAATCTTTCACTGCACAACTTCTGATATGTTATTGATATGATTATTCTACACGTTTTGAGTCTTTTCTGAAATGATTCTACCGATTATTTTGGGTTCTGTGCGATTTTGATCGAATAGAGAAATATCATGTTATTGATTGATGTTGCTTCAGTAGTATAGAAGTCTTATATTGTTGTCGTGCATGTTCTGTATTAATTTGGTAACTTGTGATTTTTTAAGAATTTTGTGTAAATTTTGTATACTGCCGTTATGCCGCTGGATTTTCGTACGATTTCCGATTTTCTGAAATTGAACTAATATGCATACGAATGTGACTATATGATTATTACTGAAAGACAAGTGGAACCTGGTTGAACGTTGGTTGGAGATTGATTGACCTGTAAAGGATGGTGGGCCGACGGGCTTTCCTTTAAACTATTGATCATTGATATATTGATTGGGAGGCATAAGAAGATTCTTATGCTGACGGGCACAGAGTGACGACTCTTATTGAAACCAACATATGGATATCTACAACAGCAATATGGATTTCTACAACAGCACTATTGATAGCCAGTTGTTTGTACTTGTTCAGTAAGACTATTGTATGAAATTGCATGTATACGATATTGCAACGTATGGATTTTCCTGATAGGCATGACCTATTAATTTCCGATTGATTTATTGATATTGACGGATTTATGGATTTACTGCTTTATTGATTTGATCGGATTTATGGATTTACTGTATCATACGATTTCATCGATTTCATTGATTGATTGCTGAGTATTGATACTACTGAGCATGAATGGATGATATGGATGGATATAGATATTGTATTGATTCATTGATGTTATGGATATGGATATTATAGATTTCATTGATACTATTGTTTCTGCACCATATTAACCTGATGCATTTGATTCATTGCTAGTATAGATTGAACTTTATTGTATTGCTTTTCTAATCAATTTCATTAACTAGATAGTATTTATTTGATTGATTGATTTGATACGATTGATTTGACCGATCGATTGATTTTCTTATGTGTACGGATTCTTCTGAGATTGACGTATTGATTTATTGAGTTTGATTCATCGATTCTTCTATCGCTGCATCAACTATTGATTTCATTGACTATTGATTTCCGTATTGCATAGACTCATTGACCATTGATGTTATGGATTTGATAGACTGACATGCATATTGTTTCTAGTATCGTGCTTTGATTTCAGTTGTAGGCTTTGGTGACCTGCTGGGCTTTTTAAAGCTCATTATATTTGGTTAAAAATTTCAGGTCCGAGCAAGGCAACTGGAATGGAGTTCGATCAGAATGTCAGACGATTCATTTCACTATGGATGCCTGGGTTGTTACAAATTGGTATCAGAGCAAAGTGTAGTGAAAGGATTTGAATCATAGTTTGATAGAATGGATTGTTTCAAGTGTCTCATTTTGCATACATATTGAATGACATGTGATTGATTGAAATGTGTGATTTGTATGATTTTCGCCGAGTTTTGATTTTGATTCGAATTTGATTGGATTTGTTTTGTATCGTTTTTGTTTCGGACCTTTAGGGAAATATCGGGACGACATTTTTCTAAGGTGGGGAGATTGTAATAGCTCGTTTCTTTGATTTCCTTCTGGGATCGTTCGGGACGATGTTGAGGTCGTCCAGAACGATCAGAAATGGATGATTTCTGGGTGGATCATCCGAGCCAATTTTGGATCGTCCTGGGACGATCAGTTCATGGCACAAGTCAGTGAGCAAGGGTTTTTATCGTCCAAGGAAAATTAATTATCGGCCTGAAATATCGTCCTGGATGATTGGATTTTGTTCACATCGTCCTGGACGATGTGGCGATCGGCCGGGCCGATCAGTTCATGGTTATAAGAAAATCATCTCGTTTTGAGGAGAGAGAAAATCATTTTTTAAAACCAAAATATCTGAGGAGAGAGAAAGAGAAGGAAAGCAAAGGAAAAGCTGGTTTCCAGAGGCCGCGGAGCGCTTTTCGTCAGACGCCGCTGTTGGGAAAAGTTTTTATCTCGTGGTAAGGACTCCGAATCCTACTTCTATTTTTGAAGATGTTGAGTTTTGGTCGTTTTGTGCACAGATTTGTATTTTTGTTACCGATAAACGCGCCGCATTTTGTATTGACGAATCTTTCACCGCTCAACTTCTGATATGTTATGGATATGATTATTCTACACGTTTTGAGTCTTTTCTGTAACGATTCTACCGGTTATTTTGAGTTCTGTGCGATTTTGATCGAATAGAGAAATATCAGGTTCTTGATTGATGTTGCTTCAGTAGTATAGAAGTCTTATATTGTTATCGTGCATGTTCTGTATTAATTTGGTAACTTGTGATTTTTTAGGAATTTTATGTAAATTTCGTATACTGCCGTTATGCCGCTGGATTTTCGTACGATTTTCGATTTTCTGAAATTGAACTGATATGCATACGAATGTGACTATATGATTATTACTAAAAGACAAGTGGAACCTGGTTGAACGTTGGTTGGAGATTGATTGACCTGTACAGGATGGTGGGCCGACGGGCTTTCCTTTAAACTATTGATCATTGATATATTGATTGGGAGGCATAAGGAGATTCTTATGCCGACGGGCACAGAGTGACGACTCTTATTGAAACCAACGTATGGATATCTACAACAGCAATATGGATTTCTACAACATCACTATTGATAGCCAGTTGTTTGTACTTGTTCAGTAAGACTATTGTATGAAATTGCATGTGTACGATATTGCAACGTATGGATTTTCCTGATAGGCATGACCTATTGATTTCCGATTGATTTATTGATATTGACGGATTTATGGATTTACTGCTTTATTGATTTGATCGGATTTATGAATTTACTGTATCGTACGATTTCATCGATTTCATTGATTGATCGCTGAGTATTGATACTACTGAACATGGATGGATGATATGGATGGATATAGATATTGTATTGATTCATTGATGCTATGGACATGGATATTATAGATTTCATTGATACTATTATTTCTGCACCATATTAACCTGCTGCATTTGATTCATTGCTAGTATAGATTGAACTTTATTGTATTGCTTTTCTAATCGATTTCATTAACTAGATAGTATTGATTTGATTGATTGATTTGATACGATTGATTTGACCGATCGATTGATTTTCTTCTGTGTACGGATTCTTCTGAGATTGACGTATTAATTTATTGAGTTTGATTTATCGATTCTTCTATCGCTGCATCGACTATTGATTTCTATATTGTATAGACTCATTGACCATTGCTGTTATGGATTTGATAGACTGACATGCATATTGTTTCTAGTATCATGCTTTGATTTCAGTTGTAGGCTTTGGTGACCTGCTGGGCTTTTTGAAGCTCATTATATGTGGTTAACAATTTCAGGTCCGAGCAAGGCAACTGGAATGGAGTTCGATCAGAATGTCAGACGAATCCTTTCACTATGGATGCCTGGGTTGTTATAGTAGTCGACGGGCGACGGAGGTCGGAAAGACTGTAGTCGGTGGGCGACGTAAGTCAGAAGGACCGTAGTCGGCTGGCGACAGAGGTCTAAAGGGCTGTATTCGGCGGGCGACGTAAGTCAGGAGGACCGTAGTTGGCGGGCGACAGAGGTCGGAAAGACTGTAGTCGACGGGGACATAAGTCAGGAGGACCGTAGTCGGCGGGGACATAAGTCATGAGGACCGTAGTCGGCGGGCGATGGAGGTCGAAAGAACTGTATTCTTACGTCGAAGATCAGAAGGACAACATCAGGTAGAAATCCAACAATGGAAAGAAATTCATCTTTGCGTACACGTCCAACGAAGTCCGATAACCGGTAGAAGTCCGGCGTCGGGTAGAAACTTGGCGAAGAGTGAAGGTCCGATGTCGGGTAGAAGTCCGACGTCTGTTGGTGGCAGAGGAGAACTCCAGAAGTTTAGGGGATTTTCCTTCCTCCCCCTGGCTTTCTGACAGTTGAGGCTTCCGTTATTTTCGAGTGGGAAATTTCCCCTGCTCGACTTAGCGCCCTCCTATTGTGCAGAAGTTTAGAAGATTTTTCTTCCTCCCCCCGGCTTTCTGACTGTTGAGACTTCCGCTATTTGTGAGTGGAAAATTTCCCCTGCTCGACTTAGCGCCCCTTCTCTAGTGCAGAAGTTTAGGAGATTTTTCTTCCTCCCTCCGGCTTTCTGACGGTTAAGGCTTCTGCTATTTGCGAGTGGGAAATTTCTCCTGCTCGACTTGGCACCCCTCATCTCATGCAGAAGTTTAGGGGATTTTCCTTCCTCCTTGCAGCTTTCTGACGGTTGAGACTTCCGCTATTTGCGAGTGGGAAATTTACCCTGCTCGACTTGGCGCCCCTTCTCTCGTGCAGAAGTTTAGGGGATTTTCCTTCCTCCCCCCGGCTTTCTGACGGTTGAGGTTTTCCGCTATTTTTTAGTGTGAATTTTTCCTGCTCAACCTAGCGCCCCTCTTCTTGCCCAGAAGTTAGGGGATTTCTTCTCATATTCTTCTTGCATTGGAGGCATTCCACTGTTGTAGATAGGCAGCATTCTCCTATCAAGCTTCAGTGTCCTTTCTTGTGTAGAAGAAGTCGCAATGAGAGGCTATCTTCTTAATAGATAACCCTTGACGGAAGAAGATCAATTGCTGCTTGTATGCGAGGGTGATTTGTGAACATCTGGCAGTGATAGTGTCTTGGAGGAGAACCAGAAGTGATGAATAGATGGGGCGAATTTCAACGTCATTTGAGCGAAAGTTTGTCAGCGATAGACGATCAAGTTGAAGCTCATTAGCAGTCAATGACCGAGTGTAGAGCCAAAGGAGAGAGTTCGAGGGTGCGTTGCAAGTAGCAGTCGAGCGAGAAGTCGATGATGACTTAAACGAAGTAAAGGACCGACGATGAACATCAGGCAAAGAGCCGATGATGATGGTGGTCTAGTTGCATTTTGCAAAGATAGTAAGCAACCATACAAAAGTTTGCTGTCATCAGATATCCCTGAGTCAAGGGGTTGGAGCGGTGTGTTATGCCGACATTTTGGTAACACATGTATAGTGTTAACTGAGTTGAGGTCTGATGAAGATCAAATTGTAATTTTTCTTTGAAGAAGATGTTGTAGGAGATGCTTGTGTGCAGTAGAGAAGAAGCCTTTCAGATCCACTAAGGATATGTGACTGTCTTGAAGTTGCTTGTTTTTTTATGATTGTAACTTGTACAGCTCATATCAAAGTACTTTTTACTTTCAGATTCTTACAAAAATGTACTTTTTGTACAATTTTTGCAATGTAACTCCAGTGATATTAAATATGAAGTTGAGATGTTATCCCTTAGAGGAAATTGAATTGTTTATGCATTTTTGAGTCATGCTCTGATATATTGCATAATATACTTTTTAAAGCTTTTTAGCCTACTAAGAATCTATGTAGAAGATGCCGAAAGAATCCACAAAAGAGGTGAGACCTATCCGAGGTTATATGTCAGAGCCTTTGCTCGACGACGTTAATTTGTGTGGAAGAGGTCGAGAGAATCCATCAAGGATGTGAGACCTATCCAAGGTTGTATGTCGGAGCCTTTGCTCCACGACGTTAACCTGTGTGGAAAAGGTCGAAAGAATCCACCAAGGATGTGAGATAATTTTTGCATGAAGTACCACAACTATTTTTTATCATGTCGTTTTTTGGGTATTTTGACAAATTTCAAAATTTGAAAAAAAATTTATGTAAAGTATTGAGAGCACCATTATGAAGTTGTTAATACTATATGTGGTCATGTTTATACTTTAGGCATATTTAGTTGAATATATTGATAAATCTTATAAATTTTACTATTTCTTATAATTATAACTTTTTATACATTTTTACATACTGCTGTAAATTATTATCAATTGTATCAATGTATTAAAAATCATTTGCTAGAAAAACATTAAAAGATTCATATGTTATTGTGGATTATGTATACATATTTATAGAAAGATATAATGAATAAATAAAATGAATTGTGTTATGCATAGAGAGGTATAAGGGAATGATTGGTTGAATGAAAATCTAAATGCTTGATAGTATACATGTAAAGTACTTAGGAGGTAAAATGGCCTAATAATGTACATGTGAAATACATAGGAGGGATAAGGGCCTGAGGGAAATTGATGTGATATATTTTAAAATATTATTTTATTTTAGTTATATTTAATGATATGAATACATATAAAATCAAATTTGCATATTACAATATGACTTGTGCTTTTAATATTAAATTATGTGTTGACATTCGACTCAATAAAGAAAAATATTTGATGTGCTAAGACAATATATATGGTATTAATGTTATGAGTATTATTGTAAAAGTCTCTATACTTATAATATGCTTTACTATTACTAACGTAATGTTTAAGTAGCATGCTTATTTACATTCTTTTTGGTATATTAAAAATTTAGGTACCCTACAGAAAAATTGTCTATTACGAGCGGATTTTTCGGCGGCTTTTCAGCGGACTGATTTCTAGCTGATGTTCCGGCGAATTTCCGGTGGATATCAATGAGATACTTCCGACAAATTTTTTTGCAGATTTTCCGACGGATTTTCCGGCGTATTTCGGACGGATTTTAATAATTTCTGCAAACTAAAATATTTTCATAATTTAATTAATTACTAATTTAATAATTTATTTCAATTAATTATTTACTTAATAGCTTATTTAATCAATTATTAATTAAATAACTTATCTTAATTATAATAAATTTAATATTTTATTTTAATGTATTTATTAATTAAATAATTATTAAATTATTAAATTAATAATTAACTAAATATTGATTTAATAATTTATGTTTATTAAATATTAATTTCATAGCTTATTTATTGATTTTAATACATCTAATGTTATTTAAATATAAAATATATATCATAAAATAAAATTTTGCTCTGCAGCAAAGTGGAAGACTTTGTGTAATCCTTTGAAGAGGTAGGGGGTTCGAATCCAGGCGGGGACGGGTGCGGGCGGGATCGGTCTGGTAGGCGCATTGGCGGGCTCAAGTTCGAACTGACTGCAGCTCACACGGGTGGGGCGGCAGGGTTCGAGCTCACGCTGTCGGGCCGGGCAGAGCGAGCTGGCAGGCACGTTGGCGGGCTCGTGTTTGGGTTGACAGCGGCTCATGTGAGTGGGGCGGTAGGGTTTGAGCTCACGCGGCCGGGCCGGTGCGGTTCACCACAAGCGAGCCTGCCGGGCGTGCGCTCTTATGGCCGGGCCAAGCAGAGCGGTTGGCTGTCGGCTTTGATGTATAATTTTTTTTTATTATTCCGGCATAGAAGTCCGCCGGATAATATTCCGGCAACAAAATTCTGCCAGGAAAATTTTCTAACATATTTTTGCGCTGGAATTATTTTTCCGACACTCGTTTTTCCGGTGAAAATTTTTTTGCCAGAAATCCGTTGAAAAATCATTAAATTCGCCGGAGAATGATGATTTTTAGTCGGAAAAATCTGCCGTTAATAGATGATTTTCCTGTAGTGGTAGGTTTCATTTAACCTACTTAGGGTTGGAGCTTATTCCAACTCTATCTACATGTGTTAATTTCACGACATGAAAAGGGAAAAAAAGAGGACGTGACAAATTCTAGAGCTGTCAATATTGGACCCGACCCGAATCCGACCTGAAAAGTTCGGGTTTGGGTTGACCCGAACCCGAAACGGATCGGGTTCGGGTTGACCCGGGAACAACATGAAATGACCCTGAATGCATACTATACGTAACCCGAGAACAACCTGAAATGAACCCTGCCCGCTTCCCGGCTGCCCCGCCTGCCCAGCGCTAGCCTGCTCGCCCGCCCGGCTGCATCACGTCGCGGTGCGTCCCGAGGCTGCCTCGCATTGCTGGGTCGCATCCACGCCAGTTCCGCGGCAGTTCCGACGTCCGCGCCTCAGTCGCAGTTCGACGGCCAGCGTCCGGTGTCCGACGTCCGCCCCAGTTCCGCGGTAATTCCGGCGTCCGCGCCTCAGCCGCAGTTCCACGGCCAGCGTCCGCGTCCGGCAGTTTCGCGTCTATTGCTGCGTCCGCGGCAGTTACGCGGGTCGGGACGGGTTGACCCGAACCCGAAGCGGGTCAGGTTCGGGTCCATAAAATCGACCCATTTGCAAAAACGGGTCAGGTCGACCCTAACCCGAATAGTGTCGGGTCATTTTCGGGTTCGACCCGTAACCCAAAATTGACAGGTCTAACAAATTCCTATTTATAGGTATGTTTGTTGTTAGTTTGTTATATATTTTTATAATTATGACAATATTATATGATGATGGCCAACGATAGATATACCATCATCATCATAAATGAATATTTTTTGTTATATACACATTTGATATAAGTTAAAAAAAGTTGGACAATTTTATTTATCATGTTTTAATGACATTAGTGTCACTTTATTATTGTTGTTGTTGTCGTCGTCATCGACATCGTTGTTGTTGTTATTATTATTATTATATAATTTGCCTCAAATATAGCTTACGTTAGGGGTGCAAACGAGTCGAGTCGAGCTCGAGTCAGGAGGTGTTTGAGTCGAGCTCAACTGTCAAATACCGAGCTCGAGCTCGAGCTCGAACTCGAGTCGAGCTAAAAATCGAGCTCGAGCTCGACTCGTTCCACTGTAATCGAGCTCGAGCACCTCGTCGAGCTCAAAACGAGCCTAGTTCGTCTTCCAACGACACACATGGCACAATCTTCAAAAAAATTAATTCTCATTTTTAATTTGACTTAAAAGTAAAATTTAGGCTGGACTGCAGGAGGGAGAGAGAGAGAGAGAGAGAGAGAGAGAGAGAGAGAGAGAGAGAGAGAGAGAGAGAGAGGTATTGAGATTTGAGCTTTTTTTTTTTTTTTTTTTGCTTTGTCAGAAAATGAAATGAGTGTTAGCCGTTTTTGCATTTATTATAGATAAGAGAGGTCAAATAAGACTATCAGAGAGAGAGTGAGAGAGAGAGGCGTTTGAAATTCAAGCGGGATTTTAAAATTTCAAATGGTAAAAATTTAAGTTATCTTTATTTCCCATTATTAATTTTTTAAATATTTAAATTTATTAAATTCGAGCCGGCTCGCGAGCCGAACCTTATCAAGCTCGAACTCGAGCTCGTTTAATGAACGAGCTCGAACTCGAGCTCGAGCTCGACTCGTGAGCTCGATAAGCTCGGCTTGCGAGCCTATAAACGAGTCGAGCTCGAGCCGGCTCGGCTCACTTGCACCCCTAGCTTACGTATTAATTGTTGTGTATCTAATACGACGTGTCCCATTAATTGTCCCATATGATTATATTATTATTATTATTATTGTTGTTGTTTATTATTATTATTATATTATTATTACTATTATTGTTGTTGTTGTGTCATTTTAGGTCATGATAGTGGGTATGAATGAGTCATTTGGAGGAGCTTATCAAGAAGGGTTGTATTTGTCACGCTCGAGAATCAAATTTTTTAAGAATTTATATCAATGCCAAAAAAAATGAAAAAAATTAAAAGCCTACAATATCTATATTATGGAGAATACATATTGTGATTTGGACTTATAGTGAATCCTGAAAAATTTATTTCATTGTGTAAAAATATGGATTATGACTATATCATTGATATATTCTTTCATGATGAGTTTGCATGTTGCAATCTATATAAAAGAATGGCCATTTGACTATGAGTTGGTGCTAGCTACTGTTCCACAAAGTCACACTCCTTAATAGGAACCTATTAGACACATTTGAGTTACCTCTATAGGAATGTATAAGTGTACATGTATTAGGTAATCTATGTATTTTAATTTTAATATAACTTTCTTATATATTATTGTCCTTACTTGAATATACAAACAGAGAGTTATAGGGAAAGTTTATGGATACAACTTATTATTTCAAGATTTCTACTTTCTAGCACTGCAGGAAAAACGTCATTTTCCGGCGGCCATTTTCGTCGGAAAATGGTCAAAAATCCGTTAGAAAATTGCATTTCCGGCGGAAATATTTTCGCCGGTTTCACACGCGTCGTAAAAGGACTTCTAGCGCAAAATTTTCGGCGCATTTCCGACGAAATTTTCGCTGTAAAAATATTTCCGTCGAAAATTTTATGCAAAAAAAAAATTCATTTACACACAACAGCTGCTCTTCAATTCCTGCTCCACCAGCCCGCCAGCGTGCGCGACCCGACCAGACCCGACCTAATCGACTGAAAGCAGGCCCAACCCGCCGCGACCCGCCTACCCGCGCGGATCGCCCAGGGCTCAGCGGGATTCGAACCCCGCCCTCCTCTACAGGACGTCAAGGCTTCTACCAACTACTCATGAAACCAAAATCTGTTAGGTAAGTTACTTTTTTTTTATTTAACTTATTGCCTCTTAATTATTAAAATTTGTTAATTGAATTTAACCAAAAAAAAAAAATTAATTAACTTAAAATAGAAAATATTTAATTTTAAAATAATAAACTTAAAATTGTTACCGGCATAAATAAAAAATATTAACTTAATTAATTCAATAATTCAATAATTAACTTAAAATTAAAAATTAAAAAGTAAAAATTAAAATTAAAAATTCAATAAGTAACTTAATTGATACCGGCAGAAACAAAAAAATAAAAAATTAATTAACTTAATTAATTTAATAATTTAAGTTATATTTTAAAATAAAAAATATTTAATTTTTAATTTCCGTCGGAAATCCGCGGAAATTTCATTGAAAAAAATCCGCCGGAAAAATAATAAAAAATTATGTTGGAAATTCGTTGAAAAAAATCCGTCGGAAATTCGCCGGAAAATCCACCGGAATTTGCGACGAATTTATTTCCGCCGAAAATTCTGTCGGAAATGAGTTGTTTTCCTGTAGTGTAGAAATAAAATGAGCTCTATCTCTATCTCTCTCTCTATATCTGTTTTCTACTTTTCATAAACAATATTGAGAGTAAGGTCAAGATATCACTTACAAACAAACTTAGTCAAAGAGCGTGGTTCAGGGAAACTAATCGGAGATCTCACTCCTTTAGCCTTTCTCTTTTTCCCTCCCTCTTCACCAAGGGATTCTGATGTAGCGCATCATTGGAGCCGGGACCACTTACCGTTAGCTTGCAGCTCCCACCTCCACCTTTTTGCTCCATTCGGTTATGGCCAGTACTAGTTTATCTTTTGGGCTGTTAGTCCTCCTATAGTATTTCCTACTTAATGTTTTATTTGAGTATTTTAGCTACAGGTTTGATATACCCTGAGATGCTGCGGGAGAAAGGCAGCCTTGTCATTACACCAAAGTTATTTTTCTTCAATAGAAAACCATCCCAGGCTCATCACCGCCTGGGGTCTTACTGTTCCATTGGTTGCCCTTTGTTTTCATAGTTTTTCTTGCAGGGCCTTCGCGGAAGCCTTCTCGACGGACGACGATCTCGGGTTGCATCAGCGTGGTATCAGAGCCAGAGTTCCAGAGATGGCAGATAAAGGCAAGGAGCCGGCCGCCGAAGACGCAAGGAGTCTGGAAGCATTGTGGAGGAGCCAGGCCAACATCACTCGGCAATTGGAGACATTGTCGGCCGATGTACAACGCCTCTCTATCGAAGTGCGCCGCGAGTTCAATCTCACTCGTGCAAGGAATACACCCCATCCGCTACGTCGAGAGCCATAGCCGCCGATGGTTGTGGGGAGGCGACGTGGTATGGGCCTTGGACGGATTGGGAGCCAAAATTCCCATACCATTTCTGATTATTCCGAGTCTGAGGAGGAATCACAATTGCAGAGGGAATTTGAACCACTGGAATCTGAAGAGGAAGAGGAAGAAGTGATTCAACCAGCTGAAGCCCGCAGACAGCACCGGCGACAAACACAGTTCGGTAGCCAGCATGAATTCAAGGTGAAAATCGACATACCTTTTTTTGATGGACATTTACACATAGAGGACTATTTAGATTGGGAAAGGGCCGTTGAGAATTTTTTTGAATACATGGAGATCGAACCAATGAAGCAAGTGAAATATGTGGCCTGTCGTTTGCGAAGCGGAGCTAGTGCGTGGTGGACACAGGTATTGCAGACGAGGCAACGGGAGGGCCGAGGACCCGTGCGCACTTGGGCTCGGATGCGGCAGCTACTACGTACTCAGTTCTTGACTACGGACTATGAGCAAATCTTATACATGAAATACCAACAATGTCTACAAGGAAATCGTTCAATTAACGATTACACGGAGGAGTTTCATCGCCTAAGTGCCAGAAATAATTTACACGAATCGACTAATCAGTTGGTCGCTCGTTACATTGGTGGGCTCAAATACAGTATTCAGGAAAGGCTTGAATTGAATTCCATTTGGTCTCTTGCTCAGGCCATTAACTTTGCTCTAAAAGTGGAGATGCAGCAGAACAGAACTTCCCGGTTTATGACTCCTCGACGGTCCCCTGCAGCTGTCTCTGGCGACCCGAGCAAAGGTGCATCGTCCTCTATCAAAATCTCTAACAATGAGTCTACTCATCCGGAGAAACAACCAGCTCCAGTTCAGGAAGTAAGACAATTACCGAAGACCAAGTCTGCCGCTCCTAGCAATCCCTATGCCAAATCATCATCCCTCAAATGCTTTCGTTGTTTTCAACCTGGACATAAATCCAATGAATGTCCCCAACGACAGCAACTCCAATTGTTGGAACCGGAAGAAGGTGAATTGGAAATCCCGTCCAAAGCAGAGGATGAGCTAAATGTCGAAGACGTTGAAGGAGATGAGGGAGACCCGCTACTATGTGTATTGGAGAAACTGCTCATAGCTCCCCGCCTGAATACTATGTCTCAAAGAAATGCCATTTTTAAGACACGTTGTACTATCAACGGCAAGGTGTGCGACCTACTCGTGGATAGCGGCTGTACCGAGAATATTATTTCTCGATCCATTGTACAAGCTCTTCAACTTAAGACGACACCAAATCCGCAGCCATACAAGATCAGCTGGGTAAAGAAAGGGATTGATATCTCCGTCTCTGAAATGTGCCAAGTTACCTTCTCCATTGGACGACAATATGCTTGCGAAGTGCTGTGCGACGTCTTGGACATGGACGTATGCCACTTAATCCTGGGGCGCCCTTGGTAATTCGATGCTGGAGTGACTTACGATGGGCGAGCTAATGTCTACTCTCTAGACTGGAAAGGAAAGCGCCTCCGCTTATTACCGGGTTCCCGCGACGGCAAAACTTCAAATTCCAATACATCCTCTGCTGCCATGATGCAATTAGTCACTGGCCATACTCTTTTATTAAATTGGAAAGATGAATCGGCTATGTGGGCCTTAGTCACTACTGATGTCCTCACTCCCCAAGTAACACCTGCTCTGAAATTAGTTGAAGGATTATTGGAAGAATTTTGGGATGTATGTCCAAGTGAGCTACCAGCAGCACTTCCCCCTTTAGGCTCCATCCAGCATCAAATTGACTTCATACCGAACACCTCCTTACCAAATCTTCCGCACTATCGGCTGAATCCGACAGAACAGAAGATCATGCAAGGCATAGTAGAAGAACTAGTGAACAAACAGCTTATTCAAGAGAGCATTAGCCCCTGTGCCATCCCGGCCTTATTAGTTCCTAAAAAAAAATAGTGAATGGCGCCTATGTGTCGACAGCCGTGCAATAAACAAGATAACGGTCAAGTACCATTTTCCTGTACCCAGGATTGATGAACTCATAGACAAGCTGGTCGGAGCCTCCATCTTTTCAAAGCTAGATTTGCGTAGTGGTTACCACCAAATACGCATTAGGCCCGGTGACGAGTGGAAGACGACCTTTAAGACTCCATTGGGGCTCTACGAATGGCGTGTGATGCCGTTCGGATTATGTAATGCACCCTCGACATTTATGCGAATGATGCAAGAAATGTTGAAACCAGTGTGGGGCAAGTTCTGCATCTCCTATTTTGATGACATCCTTGTATACAGTGAATCCATGGAAGGCCACCTCGATCATCTCCGACAACTTCTTGTTATCTTGCGAAACAACAAACTATTTTTGAACCTTACCAAATGCGAATTTGCCAGTTCTCAGATCCTTTTTCTCGGGTTCGTGGTGTCCAAGGAAGGCGTCCGTATGAACCCAAGCAAGGTGGAAGATATCCTCAATTGGCCTGCCCTGCGTTCCTTTTTCGAGATCAGGAGCTTTCATGGCTTAGCTAATTTCTAGCGGAAATTCATTAAGGGATTCAACATCATCATGAGTCCGCTGACGGATTGTCTGAAGCTGAAGGAATTCCAGTGGGGCGAACAACAGCAGCGCAGTTTCGACGCCATCAAAGCCGCCTTAACTTCGGTGCCCGTCTTAGCCATTCCTTGTTTTGACAAGTTATTTACGGTGGAGACCGATGCCTCTAGAATAGGCATAGGGGCTGTTCTATCCCAGGAAGGCCGTCCGGTGGCCTTCTTCAGTGAAAAATTGTGTCCATCCCGGCAGCGATGGTCAGCATACGAACATGAATTGTATTCTGTCATTCGAGCTCTTAAAGAATGGGAGCACTACCTATTACACCAAGAATTTGTGATTTGCACAGATAATAGAGCTCTACAATTTATAAACAGCCAAAAACATGTCAACCGGATGCACGCCCGATGGGTATCCTTCCTTCAGAAATTTTCATTCCTCCTCAAGCATCAGTCCGGTAAACAGAACACTGTTGCGGATGCACTCAGTCGAAAGAGTATGTTGTTAACTCAACTTCAAACAGAGTTCACTGGGTTAACGTCAATCCAACAATTATATGCAACTGATCCCGACTTTGGATCGATTTGGGAACAATGCCAACAAGGCCAAACTGTTTCAGGTTTTGGTATTCGGCATGGCTTTCTTTTTCATCATAATCTCCTCTGTATCCCATTATCTTCGTGGAGGCAGCACCTGATCAAAGAAGCACATTGTGGAGCCCTTGCCGCCCATGCAGGGAGGGATAAATCTCTAGCACAATTGAAGAGTCGTTTTTACTGGCCGAGACTTCGCAGAGACGTGTTTCGGTTCGTCGACCGCTGCTCAATCTGCCAAAGTTACAAGGGTGGTGCTCAAAACACAGGTATTTACTTACCTCTACCGGTTCCCGATTCAATTTGGGAAGATCTCAGTTTAGACTTCGTCCTCGGCCTACCACGCACGAAGAAAGGTAACGATTCGATCATGGTAGTTGTCGATCGTTTCTAAAAAATGGCTCATTTCATCTCTTGTAAGAAGACGTCGAATGCTTTGCATATTTCTCACCTTTTTTTTCATCAAGTGGTACGCCTTAATGGCATTCCGAGAAGCCTCACCTTGGACAGGGATGTCAAGTTCATTAGCCATTTATGGCGAGAACTCTGGAAACGATTGGGAACAGATTTGAGCCTTAGCTCTGCCTATCATCCCCAATCTGACGGTCAGACGGAGGTCGTCAACCGCACCTTGGGTAGCATGCTCCGCTGTCTTGTACAAGAGTACCCGAAGCAATGGGAAGAAGTGCTAACCACCGCGGAATTTGCATACAATTCGATGGTGAATAGATCCACGGGTAAGACTCCCTTTAGCATTGTCTTCACTAAAGTCCCAAACCTTGCTTTGGATGTAGCAAATTTACCCAAGTGTAAATCTGGAGCTGCAAAGAATTTTACCAACCAATACTCACAAATGCTGGCGGATGTACGCCTTCAATTGGCGAATGCCAACCGGAAATACAAGGCTGATGCTGATTGTCACCGAAGACCACTTGTCTTTAATGTAGGTGATCTAGTTATGATTCGGCTTCGCCGTGAACGATTCCCACCTGGCACTTACTCCAAATTGAGTCGCCGCAAAATTGGTCCTGTCCCGATCGTTGCCAAGATTAATGACAACGCCTATACAGTTGAATTACCTCCTGGGTACACGACCTCACCTATCTTCAATGTCTCCGATTTGTGGCGATACCACCCTCCAGATCAGTCCCCGATTATCATCAGCTCGACGGAGACGAGCTCTTCCGAAGCCGGGGAGGACTGATGTAGCGCATCATTGGAGCCGGGACCACTTACCGTTAGCTTGCAGCTCCCACCTCCACCTTTTTGCTCCATTCGGTTATGGACAGTACTAGTTTATCTTTTGGGCTGTTAGTCCTCCTATAGTATTTCCTACTTAATGTTTTATTTGAGTATTTTAGCTACAGGTTTGATATACCCTGAGATGCTACGGGAGAAAGGCAGCCTTGTCATTACACCAAAGTTATTTTTCTTCAATAGAAAACCATCCCAGGCTCATCACCGCCTGGGGTCTTACTGTTCCATTGGTTGCCCTTTGTTTTCCTAGTTTTTCTTGCAGGGCCTTCGCGGAAGCCTTCTCGACGGACGACGATCTCGGGTTGCATCAGATTCGAGGCCAACGAACTCATGTATACATGGGTTATCAGTGTAGGTATACAAATTAATTCTGCTTAAGGAATGAAAAAATATATAACACCACTCTAGTCAAACTTATCAATAGAATTTGCAATGAATCGATGATAACTGCTTTAAACCAACAGTTTGACATGTGAACCAATAAATTGTTCTCGACTCTACCACTAGGTCCCTCTTTTATGAGAAAATCACCATCTATTCTAAATCTAAAGGCTTTAACTTAAAAAAATTTATATTCTTAATTAGAAACCTTGGTATAAATATGACAATATCATACATAATCATAACAAATTTCATATCTTCTTCAACTTGTGACTATGTTCACAAATTGTTGTGCAGTTCTCAATTGGCCATTCATATGTAGTTGGCTAGATTTGTGCATGTTCACCACTTCGTCCATCTCCTTCGGCTCCATTTAACACTATGGAGTTTGTCTACCATTTATCACTTCAGCGGTTCATCCATTCACTAACCTATATGATATATTCTCAAAAAGTTATCTTGATCGAGCACGAATCTCGAGACAAAATCGAACTGGAAACTTCATAAATTAAATCCGGGAGCATCCGAACTTCGATTTCATTGAGCCTATAGTCAAACTGAGCATCTCAGAAATACGAACCCAACGACACCAAATTCAACTCAATCCGAGCCCAAATAAGCCCAATTCAAGCACCTGAAGTGCTGTTGGAAAGTTCACATCACAATTTGAGTTACCAAATGGTCTCCGATTTTGACGAGCTTATAGTCGAATCGAACGGCTCAACAAGACAAATCCAACGAGCCCAAGATCGCCAAATTTTGATATCATTAAGACCTTCAAATGTCTGATGAATGGTGCACAATCAAGGGATTCAATATCAGCCGTCCATTCGACCGCTCCCTATTTGCCCATAGTCTCACACCTATTTACAAGCTATGACACTCCAGGAAATCTATAAATATAACCCTCATTTTTCATGAGAGGGGACCCAAGCAAGAAGAAGAGAAGAAGAGAGGAGAAGGAGAGGAGAGAACAGCTCATCGACCACCGCCGGAGTTCTTCCCGTCATCAGAACGACGCCAAAATCCCGCCGGTAGCTCGAGTGACGCCAGAACTCTGCTCGACTTTGTAACTGAATTTCAATTCAGAAGAAACTCATTGTAGTCTGATCGTCATAACTTGTTGGACGAATCAGCCTATTGTATCTCAAACTACACTAGTGGAACTTTTCAACTGGGAATGACCCCGTGGTTTTTTCCCTTTTCAAGGTTTTCCATATAAAAATTATGGTGTTCTTTTATCTTCTGTTTGTGTATGCTAGATATTCGTGCAACGCTCAGACAAAAATTTTCTAACTCTACCGCCACGTATATTCTAGATCGCAACACTATAAATTCTCAAGCAATTCAATGTTATCCTTTACCTTATTTAATCTTAAGGTTAAGAGGGCAAGTCCAAACTTATTTTAAATATTTTTGTGCTATAGTTCAATAATTATTTGGTCATCTCTCCAAAAGCACCATGTAGTAAGTTTCAAGGAAGCCCAAATATATTTTAATGAGTAGTAATCCCATCTCAATTTAGAAAAAGTCAACTTAAGATGTCCTTAATAAAATTATTGAAAATCCACTAAGGACATTGCATCTCTTGTGAAGTACTATTATTTAATTAGTTTTAATTGTTCATTATATTGTTAATTATCTCATTAATCATTTAATTATTTTAATACTAACTAATTTTAATTATTATTTATAAAATTATATAGTAATTATTCTTTTTGAAGTTATATTTAATCCTACTAATGATTTAAGTATTATTTAGTTAGTTCTCATTATAAATTATATTAATAATTATTTCATTAATCACTTAAAAATTCAACAACTCATTAATTATTTAATTAGTTTTTACATTAATAATTATGTATTTAATAATTTATATTTTAAATTATATTAATTAAGTTTATTATATTAAATTTAATTACTACTTATATGACTAACTATTTAAATAAGTTAAATTAGATAACTAATTTATGTACTAATTATTCTATTACTTATTTAATTAATTCACTCAATTATTATAGTAATTAAGTTAACCAGTAATAGCTTAGTCGGCTAGGGTTTGCTTTTGATCTCGTCGGTGCTGTTCGGCTTCGTTCCGCTAGAGGTGTAGAGATTGGACGAATCGTTTCTTGCAGTTCGACTTCGCTCCATCGACGGCGTTATCGGAAGTTACAACATTTTGATCGGAAGCAACGACGGGAGCTCGCTCACTGTGAAGGTAACTTTCTCCCTTTCGCGCGCATCTTCGGCCAAATCCCGTAAATCCGCCGAACTACCGGATTTAATAAATCCGGGATTTAGTGATTTACTGCAAAAAGAGGGAAACAAAGGTTTTATTTCGCCGTGAGATTTACGTGGCGCTCAAATCCCGTTTGGCAGGATTTAGGGGGTGTTTGGTATATGATTGGATTCAATTTTAGTAGGATTTACTAAATCCTGTAAATATGGATTTAGTAAATCCTGAGCTCTTAAATACTGAATTGTGTTTGGTATGACAATTTTTAAATCTTGTTAAATCCAGAAAGATGTTTGGCAACAAATAATAGGATTTAAAACGGTTGGAGATTTAAAATTGAATTAACTAATTATTTTGAAATAACTTAGTATTTAAATAATATTTTAACTAATTATTTAATTACTATTTTATTAGTTTAAATTATAAATTTTATTATTAATTATCTCATTAATCACTTAAGATTTCTATTGCTCTTTAATTATTTAACTATTATTTATATTATTAATTATATGTTTAATAATGTATAAGATAATTATACTAAATTCTAATTACTAATTATTTTATTAAGTTAAATTAGATAATTAATTTATACACTAATTCTATTATTAAATATTTAATTAATTTACTTAGTTATTAATATTTTAAATTATATTAATTAAGTTAAATAGTGATGGCTGAGGCGTCTAGGGTGTCCTTGTGTTCGGCATCGTTGCTTCGCAGGAGGTGTCGCTTCTTCGGCTCCTTCGTCGCTGTTCGACTTAGCTCCTTCGACGACGTTCCCTTCCTGTCGGATCGGACGTTACAAAATTTTGATCTGAAGCAACGACGGGAGCTCGCTAGCTCGCTGTGAAGGTAAGTTTCTCCCTTTCGCGCGCCTCTTCGGCCAAATCCCGTAAATCCGACTTCTAGCGGGATTAGGATTTACCGGGATTTAGTGATTTACGGCGTAAATCCGCAATCCGGGATTTACGGATTTGCCGGATTTACCGCGATTTTTTTTGCGTTTGGCTGGATTTACCCTAAATCCTACTAAAAACTCGAAATAAATCCGATACCAAACACCCCCTTAGCATAAATCCTGCTCAAATCCTGTTTGCAAACAGCCCCTAATTCAACGCTCTGACCGGATTCCTGTTACAGGAAAGCTTGCTTTTTTCTACAATCCCACCGAAGAGGGGAAACCAGCTGGTTTTACATTTGGGCATTGTCTTCTTCATTTGGAAGGAGAAAAAGGTATGTGAGATTGAAATAGAGAAATATTTCTTTCTCTTGTATTCACTTTACCTAGAAAGATTCTCCTCTTGTTGTTTGAACATATCTTGCATGGATCTTCCGTGATTCTTGCGTGTGTTTGCTGTTGGATTGAAACGCATGTCTATTTCTAGTTGCTGTTAGATGAAGTTTATTAGGCAATGATATTTTGTAAGGTTTAAAGATTGGCTTCTTCTTTATTTTCCAAATTTTTTGTTCTACCTTGCCAATCAGGGAATAAAATATCACGAAGTAGATGCTATGTTTTCTATTTTCTCCTTTGTTTCCTGTACAAATTTCACGTAGACCACAAATGTCTTTGATTGTCTAAATTTAGGCCCCCTAAACAAATTTTCTAGCTCCGCCACTTAATATGAGTTATATTGTTATATTCCTTTGACATATTTGAGTAAAATACTTCTATTTAGAATGGAGCCATCTGAATCTCAGTTTTCTATCTTAACACATAATATGCATTCAGAAGTAGATCCATCATGAAATCATTTTAGTGAAATTAAAAGCTCTGATGAAAAAAAAAATTATAGTGTATGTATTTCTGTATAATATACCAAGGTGGAGGTAGAAACTACATCTTGGTTTAAGGGAAATATTGTTCCCCATAAGAAAGTTTCAAATGATATTTGTTACTAAATACAAGAAAATTTAAAGGAAACAATTTTAAAAAAGCAAGAAGCATAAGTAGAAAGAGAGAACGTGCAACCATATGATGATTAGAAGGTTGAAGATGAGAGAGTTTCTTCTCGTACTAAAAATACATAGTTCAACATTACACACCAAGTATTAGATAAAGGGAAAAAGCAAAGTTAACGAGATTGAAAATTATTTTGCTCCTAAAACCAAGCTAGGATCACAACCATCTTTAAAATCTATGTTGACATCTAAAAAGTTGTGCATTGTGTTGACGTGGCACTTGTAAGTTGGTTTTTTATAGTTGTACACCCATGAATGTATTAAATTCATCTTTGGCATAGAAACCATTGATATGATAATTATTTTTGGGCTTGGATATAAACCTTCCTATTATTAAAGAACAAAATTTAATTTTCTAAGGGATATAAGGAAGAATGTAAGCTATTAGTTTAGAGTTACAATCATAGTTGAAAAAAAAAAGCAGGCTACACCTTGATTTATGATGGTCGGAGAAATAACATAAATGGAACTTTGATTAACTTCCTACTCCTTTTTTTAAAAAATGGTTTTGTCATTTCCAAAGTTTTGTATATACTTCTAATATCACGAAGAATGCTGATACTTTATGTTTATTGTTTACTAAAGTGTTTGAGTGGGTTGGTCCAAAAAAATATTGTTAAGCTATTTACTAATAATGCTGCAAACTATAAAAAGGCATTAGAGTTATTGCATTAAATGTATGGTAAACATCTATTGGTCACTTTGTGCAGTACATTGCTTGAATATTATTTTAAAAAGCATTGGTACCATTTCACATATTGTTGATCTTGCCAAAAGTAGTTCTATCTTTCTATCGTGGTCAAGGACAAGACTTGGTTTGAAAGGCCGAAAGAGATTGTGTGGCCACAAGCCACATGACATGTAATAACTTTTATTACTTTTAAAAAAATTTAGTGATCATAAGTGTGATTTGCAATCAATGGTAACTAGCAAATACTTAATTGATTCAAAATTTTTCAAACACAATGAAAGGGTAAGAGGCGTCTTTTATAATTTTGAACTCTTAAGTTCTAGATTGATTTCTTGATAAAGTCAAAATTAGTAAGCCCGCTCATAAGATTATCACAAGTGGTTGACTTTGATGAGAAGCTATCATTCGATTGTCTTTATGATGGAATATATACAACAAGGAAGGCATCTAAATTCTTGTTCAAAAGTACAAAAAGATTTTATAAGTCAACTTCATTAAGTATTCACTCTACTATATAAAAAAAAAAGTATTCACTCTACTATATATTTATTTAACCCTCATTTTCAATATAATCAAGAAAACTAATGCCATATACTTGAGGTCATGAAAGGATTGGTGTGAGTCATTAATAATAAAGATATATATAATAAACCAAAATTTACAATGAATGCAGTGAGAATTTATCAAGATATCTTCAAAAGCATTGGGAGGCCAATTGCTCTTCCAATGTCTAAGTAAATGTAATATAATAAGTTCTTTATTACATAATTTCTTGCATTTATGATTTTTATAGTAATTAAATAACATATTATTTTATGATATATAGATAAATGGTGGATGATATTTGACTCTAGTGCGCCAAAATTGCAAAATTTTGTTGTTCAGTTCCTTAGTCAAACTTCTTTTTATAGTTATAAGAGAAACTAGAGTTTTTTTTAAACAAATTCATACTAAGATAGGAAATTATTTAGAGCATTAAAAGCTGAAGGATCTTATGTATGTTTGATATAACTTAAATTTGAGGAATATTTATGCTCTTTATCAATAAATCATATGATAAACAATTTGTGTAGTATGCATTTCTCATGTTTAGATATGCTGATAATTCACACTAAAATAAACTTATATTTACTTTATAGGACACACCTTAAGAAAAAGAAGTTATGATCCATTGTACTATATCCATTGTACTATACAAGCATTGAGACGATAGACATTAGGATAGCTAATGAAGAACATACTTTTGAATTTTATTATGTTGATATAAAGAATGAAATTTGTTGAGAGGATGTTATTTTATCTTCTGAAGAGGCCAGTATGACATCCAATATGCAAGCTTGGCTTAAGTTTCCTGTTTTCTTATAATACATAAATTTATTATTATAGTAAAAACATTTTATTATATGCCATGTTTATACATGAAGGTGGCTTCCGTTGTCATGCCCCAAGATCTATAGTGAAAGAATTTCTTTTTCTTTTTTCTTATCAATCTTATTATCTTGTCAATTTGTTCTATTCATTTATCAATTATATCAATCTCAACATGCATAGCTGATTAATTGGATTAAAGAAAATCAATAAACAATGGAAAATATCATTCATATTTCTAGAGTCTGGAATTACATCATATTGATATAGTTTAAACAATATATACAATAGTCATACTGGTCACAAAATAATAAAAAATAAAAAAACTGAAATAAAACTACTCTAATACAATTGCATACATAGTCTTAAGCTGCACTCTTTAGTTGAAATCATTTAAACCACGTAATGAGCGAATAATCTAATAAGAAATCAAAATATTATAACTAAAATTAATGTAATAAAAAGAGAGTCTCTTGCAAATCATGCAAAGAAATCTATACATATATATCTATACTGATTATCTATATCAATGCTCAGTTTATTATACATTACATCTTAGTTTATGATATCTTCAGTAATAGTATCAATAATAGTGATCTATATTAGTAATAGTGAATAATCTCAATAACAATAACAATATTAATAGTAACGGTACCGTCACAATGGTCGGTATAATCAGTAACATTAATGAGTAATTGATAACAATAATTAAGATCAATAATCATTAATTAGTATCAACATAGTGTTTATAAAATCAGAATGTATCGTAAGAGTATTTTTCTCCTACACTTATAACTCCCTATCTATCGTCTCCTATAACTCGTAACAGTCTTCAACCCCTTATAACTCCAAATCGATCAATCATATCAATATTAAGATATATGTAATATATATCAATAATGGTAGCACTCTTATTATTGGGGTATCAATACCGACAATACTACTAGTAATATATCAATGCTAGCAATACTCAATCATTGGTGTATCAATACTGATATCACCATCAATAATATATCAATGCTGACGGTACTCTAATCTTGTATCAGATATCATCAATATTATATTTACTCTTATCTTTGAAGTATCAGTACGATCATCCATAATCTTATCGTTATCATTTCAATACATCATTTTCATACATATTAATTATTTCAGTTATTTCATCACATATCACATTTTAGTATTATCATATCAAATCACATTACGCTTTTTTCCCTATTAATTTCACCCACCCAAAAATTACTATTCACACATTTAACTAGTGAAAATGAAATTAAATCATATCAAGTAGTTCAGAATAATTAAATCTATAATATATCAAGTTACATAGTGAAAGCTTATAAAATTAGGAGATTATGTATTTTTAGTTGATTTAGGAGATAAATCCGTAAAAAATAAAACCATCGAAAATAAAAATAAGATGATAGTTACTTATGACAAATTGATTAATTTTTAGAACAACAAAGGCAGATGAAAATGATCAGAAATGGGCTTTCTATCTCCTCCTCTCTTCTTCCTCTCCCACTCTTCTCCCTTCTTAGCCAAGCCACGCGAAATGACACGGTGGGGGTGAGAGTGTCACAACCCGACTCGATATGACACGATATCACACATGTCATACCGTATCCGATTGTGGCAAAACTAATCCCAAAATCTGGTTGGAGAAGTACTAAAACAAAACTTCCAATTTATATGATACAAAGAGATAATTTGAATGTAATATAAAGTAAAAGACTACTGAATCTCAACATGATTTTTTTCTATATATCATCCAAAACACATATAATCTGAAATCTATATTCATCAGTGCTTGGCAAAAGATAACACAACAAAAATAAAAACCAAGCCTACAAAAAATCAAAACTAACCAAAACATACATATAACACTGATCAGAGACTGCTATCCCAACTTCTCAGCTCGCTCCTTACCCTTCATTGGGTCTGAAAACAAAAGCAAAAGTAGGAATGAGCTAACACGGTTCAGTAGGCTGTCATAGCCTAAAACAAAGATCAATAATCAAAATCGAAAGAACTAAGAACATTGTGCATAATCATATATTGAAATTAAATACAATTAGATAAATACTGAAATGAAGTGAATTATAAGCAAACACTTCATAATAGAATCCCACCTCGGTAGCCCATTGGCTCTAGCATAACAACACTTAGGTAATAGAATCTCACTAGCATAACAGAATCCAAGGCTTTTAAAATCGGACCGGTCAATGAACCGGAAGGAGGGGTTAGAGGTTTGATGGTTCGACCGGGGTCGAACCGGATGACGTAATAAATATTTATTATATTTAAATATTATAATAATGACACAACTATTTATAAATATATAGCAAAAATTGAAGAAAATTATAATACTTTTACTTATCTAATAGTGAAATGTTAGTCAAATAAATTCAAACATTTAAATCTAAAGGATATAAACTATATTACCATAGATAATACTAAACCCAATAGTTTTTAAAAGCAGAATCACATCTATTTTCGTTCCAAAAATATAACAGATCTGTAAGATCAAACAAGTTCCATATGAATCAAACATAATAGCATTTGGTAATAATTAAGCATGTAACAACGAAAAACCTGAATTAACTAAAAGAAATTCAATAATAAGACATGCATATACCTGCTTCAAAAATCCAGCTCCAAAAGCTCTTGTCTGACCAGAAAACTGAAAAAGAAATACAAGATTTTCTGATTTTACAAAGTTTGCTATGACATATTTTAACATGTAGAAACTCAAAATAAAATCTGAAAGGAAACATTGTAAGCAGTCTTGCATACACTTGATTGCTTGTACAATTCTTTAAATAGCTTGCAACTGATGGAACCTTGAAGAACTCAAGGTTTGGAGGATGAGTTTCAGATTTCAAGAATTTTGCTTAAGGTTATAGACAATCGACATGTTGAGGACTTCATAGAAAATCTAGAAACCTAATCATGGAAACCTTTTAGTTGTTGGAAAAGCATTTAGAAAACATACGGCCTTGGCTTCGTGAACGATCAGGCACACCGAGGAGACGATGTTGGCTTCTTGCTTCGCGATTGAGCAGAACGAACAACGGAGAGTCGGAGACGGTGATGGTTTCGGCGCTCCGCAGGCCGTCGTGGAAGATGATAAGTCCCGAATGAGGGTTATTTTTTCGTCTGGCTTCTTGCTTCGCGACCGCGCAGAACGAACGAGGATTTATTTCCTATATACCGCATACGTTTCCCTCCCGAAATCTCGGCTGTTTGATTTGGCTAATCGGCACATTAGCCGAACCGACCGGTTATAACAAATCGGAACCGGTTTTCCGGTTCGGCGGTCGGACCGCCGGTTCGGGCGGTTTGACGCTGGTTTTCTGCGAAACCGGGTCCGGTCCGATTTTAAAAGCCTTGATTGTGAGGACCCCATCAACCGCATCATAAATTATTATAAGTTATCATTTAAAATGTAAAAAAATTATGCAATATGCTTGAAATTTCCAAAGAATAACAAAACAATCTAAGTGTTGTTTGGTTTGAATTAAAAGGGGTTAAATATTTTAAGTGCTGTGAATTTAAAATTATTTGGTCTTAAGTAAAAAAATACAGAGTAAAATTTTGGGTTATTTTGAATTTATCTACTAGTTCAATTTTAATGCATTTAAGAATGTTAGATTATATCGATTTCCTAATATATTTAAGTTCTCTAAAATTTCCGCCGCCACCATCAGTTGGTTGCTAGCTTTATTTATCACAATTCATATTCATTGAATAATGGAGCAAAACTACCATGGATTGATGTGGGGGATAAATATATTCATTTGATTGTACGTAATATGTTTTTTTGAAAATATATTTGTAATATACATGTTCAATGCCAAAGTTCTTTCTCACTCGTGATGGAAACCAATCTAGTATACCTGAGAATTATTGTAAGAGATATTTTCCGAGAACTTTATTATAGAAGTTGGAAATTTCTCGAGATTAATTATTCTAAAACATTATATTTGGGAAGTGCGGGCAGCTCAGGTGGTTAAGCGCAGGCGTTGCCTGCCATCTGGCTCCCATTCGATCCCTAACGTCCCAATATATACATTATATTATATTCTACTTGACTATTTCTCTTATGATTCAAAAGCTTAGTGCAAAATTTGACATGAAGCAGCTCGGCGAAATACGTGAGTTTCTCGGCATACATATCAAACGTACGGATCACATCTATTTTTTGTATCAAAAACCTTATGCCATCTCCATACTTCAGCAAGCTCATATGCTCAATTGCAACCCTCTCTCCAACCCAAATTGCACCAAGTTTCCCGATTATCTCCAAGTGGATCCTGTTCTTTTCGATCCCATTGTTACTGACATATTACTGGCTCATTACAGTACCTCACACTAACAAGATCGGACATTGTGTTTAGCATAAATTAGCTCTCACAACATATGCATAATCCGCAACCACAACATGTCTACCTTTTAAAACGTCTCCTGCGATATATAAAAGGTACGTTGGATTTCGACATTCCTATTATCAATTCTAATCTTGTTCTCACCTCCTTTTCAAATGCCGACTGGGCCGGAGATCCCATCACCCGCAAATCTACTTCTCTATACTGCTCTTTTCTTGGCAAAACATTAATCAACTGGACAGTGAAAAAACAGCATACCGTCGCAAGATCCTCCAAATCTGAATACAGAACACTAGCCGCTCTTACCTCAGATATAATTTGGTTGAGACGACTACTAGCTGAGTTCGGTATCTCTCCTGATCAACCCACAGATATGCATTGCGACAACACGTCTGCTATCGCTTTAGCTAACAATTCGGTATTCCATTCCCACTCTAAGCATATTGAGATCGATCAAAAGTTCATCAGAGATAATATTCAACACAATAACATTCGTCTCTTACCCATAAGTACTATTGATCAGGTAGCCGATATACTCACCAAGCCACTGTCCACAAGAAGATTTCATCAACAATGGCTCAAATTGGAGAGATTATTAGGTGCGGAGTGCGGACGGGGAGAACCGTCCGCACATAAGTATAGGGTACCCAGCTAGGTACCACTCGATATCGCTGGGTACCGCTTGGCACACTGTGCTTGTGCGAACGGTGTGCGGATGGTCCACACTCCGCTCCTAATAATTTTTCCTCAAATTGACGGTCATTCAAGACCCATCACTTTGCAGGGGATATTAGAGCATAATTCCAAATAACAATTATATTGTGTAAATACAGATGGCATTTTCCTATTGGATATACCTGTCTTTAGTCTTGTCTTTTTCCTATTTATAGGGACCTATGCTGTACTCGTGCGACAATGAAATAATTACATCTCCTTCTTTCTTGCTATTATCTATTTTCCCTTTCTTCCTGCATTGCATTTCTCTTGTTCTTGGTTTCTTCAGTACTCGGCATCCTTTAAAGTTTTTGTTTTTCCTCATGTACTCGGCTTCCAGTGAAGAGATGGTTTACCTCTTAGACCAGCAGCTGATTGTCTTCTACGTCCTCACCCTCAAGCTCAAGGAAACCATCGAGGCTAATCTCTGCATACCCAATGCAAAGTCGATAACCAGGCCTATTCACCTTGGCTTGTACAAGTACAATCCCGCGTTCAAACCCCTGCTCACGTCTCAGCCGCTGCCGCCGCCTCCTCCTCTGCCCTCGCCATCGCCTCCTCCACTACTGCCTCCTCCGTCGCCGTCGCCTCCGTTTGACTCCCCAATGATCATCTCGATATTCCTCGAAAAGATCGATCAGGCCCGACAAGACGAGGCTTCCTCCACTTGGGATACCCAATCCATATATCGCGTCCCCAAATGCCTCCGTGACATTGATCAGACCGCCTACACTCCTAAGATCGTCTCCCTCGGCCCCTACCACCGCATACGCTGCCGCTTCCGCACCATGGATCGCCACAAATGGCGATCCCTTCACCGCGTTCTCAATCGAATTGGCCACGACGTCCGCCTTTACCGCGACGCCGCCCGCTCCCTCGAAGATCGTGCCCGCTTTTGCTACGATGCTCCCATCTCCATGTCCTCTGACAATTTCGTTGAAACCCTCTTCCTCGAATCAATATTCGCCCTCGAGCTCTTCCGCGGCGTCCTCGAGGGCTTCGAAGATCTTGGCTACTCTCCCAATGACCCCGTCTTCGCCTTCAACAACATCAAGCACTCGCTCCAACGCGTCATGATAATGCTCGAGAATTAGCTCCCTCTCTTCGTCCTCGACTGCATCCTTGCCCTCCAGCTCGGCTACAAGCCTTCTCGCTCATACCGCGTCGCTCCCCTCGCGCTCCGCTTCTTCAACCCCCTTATGCCCACCGACGAGCTCCACCGTCCCACCGCGTCTTCTGATCCTCTCTACGAAGCCGGCAGCGGCGGAGCCCTACATTGCCTCGACGTCTTCCGCCACAGCCTCATCCCGTGTCCCACACCAGCTTCTATTCCATTGCTGACCTGCCATGACAAGCAATCTGCACGGCCCGTTGCCGCCGCTTACTGGTTTCCAATCGCCGACAAGTGGCGTCGGAAGCTCATTCACTGTGTTGCTGATCTCCGTGACACCGACATCAAATTCCGGCGCCGGACAGGCGTCTAGTTTTGGGACATTGAGTTCAAGGACGGCGTCCTGTACATCCCTCGCTTTTTTATCCACGACGGGACAAAATCACTCTTCCTTAACCTCATAGCGTTCGAGCAGTGCCATTTGGAGTGCGACAACCACATAACCTCATACCTTACCTTTATGGATAACCTCATCAACTCGGAGGTGGATGTCGGATATTTGCATGACAAGGAAATTATCGAGCATTGGCTCGGGAGCGATGGGGAGGTGGCTGATATGTTTAACTGGCTTTGCCAGGAGGCGGTGTTCGACCGTCATGATTGCAAACCCCAGGCAAAGCTGATAGCCAGGCCTATTCCCCTCAGCTTGTACAAGTACAATCCCATGCTCAAACCCGTTCTCACGCCTCAGTCGCCGCCGCCGCCTTTGCTTGACTCCACATGGATCATCTCGATCCTCAAACAAAGGATGATCCACGGGATTATCTGAAGCATCCAAAGGAGCAGCAAAAAAAACATTTTCAGACCTATTAGTATTTTCTTCTACACCCAATTTTTGTGTAAGATTGAATTCAAGTTTTGAATTCTGAACTACCAATGGCTGAAGAACCGAATCAGACGATGGGGGAGTAACAAATTCAGTTTCAGCAAAACTGAATTCCCACATTTCGCTTAACAGAGCATCCGATCTACCATAATTCTCGGTATTAACAGCAGATGTAACAACGTTTGGTTCAGCCTTATACCGAGTAACAGCTTCCACTCCAATATCCTGATTCAATTCCTTTAACAATTCAAATTTTGAAATTTGAATCTTAACTGAGTCCTCTACTCCATCCTGATTTTGAGCATTCTCTACTCCTTCCATGAACCGTGAATCAATTTCTGAATTAGCAGAATCAGAAAATCGTATGGCTTGATCAGCATTTGATTCATTAGCATTTTTTTCTTGTATATATACATAGATGTTATCATGTTAAGTTAATTTCGTTTAGTATGTCCGTAGCTAAATGTTCTTTAACTAATATGTTTTATTTCGCTTGATCCATGGGGGTGATTTTAAGTAGCACGTGCTGAGAGGTAGCTTATTCTTCTTGCCAACAGGAATAAGGTACTCGGCATCCTTTAAAGTTTTTCTTTTTCCTCACGGACTCGGCATTCAGTGAAGAGATGGTTGCCCTCTTAGACCAGCAGTTGATTGTCTTGTATGTCATCACCCTCAAGCACAAGGAAACCATCGAGGCTAATATCTGCAAACCCCAGGCAAAGCCGATAGCCAGGCCTATTCCCCTCGGCTTGTACAAGTACAATCCCATGCTCAAACCCGTTCTCACGCCTCAGTCGCCGCCGCCGCCTTTGCTTGACTCCACATGGATCATCTCGATCCTCAAAAAGATAAACCAGGCCCGACAAGATGGACTTCCTCCCCCTGGGAGACCCTATCCATCTATCGTGTCCCCAAATCCCTCCGTGACGTTGATCAGACCGCCTACACCCCTAAGATCGTCTCCCTCGGCCCCTACCACCGCAGACGCCGCCGCTTCTGCAGCATGGATCGCCACAAATGGCGCTCCCTTCACCGCACTCTAGCCCGAACTGACCACGACGTCCGCCTTTACCTCGACGCCGCCTGCTCCCTCGAAGATTGTGCCCGCTCCTGCTACGAGGCTCCCATCTCCATGTCCACCAATACATTCGTTGAATCCGTCTTCCTCGACTCCATATTCGTCCTCGAGCTCTTTCACGGCGTTGCCCGCGAGGGCTTCCCAGGTCTGGCTACTCCCCCAATGACTCCGTCTTCGTCGTCCGCGGCATCATGCACTCACTTCAGCGCGACATGATAATGCTCGAAAAATAGCTCCCTCTCTTCGTCCTCGACTGGATCCTTGCCCTCCAGCTCGGCTACGAGCCTTCTTGCTCATACCTCGTTGCTCCCCTCGCGCTCCGCTTCTCCAACCCTCTTATGCCCACCGACGAGCTCCTCCCTCCCACCGCGTCTTCTGGTTCTCTCTACGAAGCCGGCAGGAGCAGAACCCTACATTGCCTCGACGTCTTCCGCCGCAGCCTCCTCCCGTGTCCCACGCCAGTTTCCTGTCCACGCTTGAGCTGCCGTGGCAAGCAATCCGCACGGCCCGTTGCCGCCGCTTTCCCAACGCCCATCTCTGACACTTGCTTGCTTCCAATCGCCGACAAGCGGCGTCGGCAGCTCATTCACTGCGTTGCTGATCTCCGCGACGCCGGTATCAAATTCCGGTGCCGGACATGCGTCCATTTTTGGGACATTGAGTTCAAGGACAGCGTCCTGTACATCCCCTGCCTTTTTATCCACGATGGGACCAAATCCATCTTCCTTAATCTCATAGCCTTCGAGCAGTGCCATTAAGTGATTAAGGAAGATGGATTTGGTCCCATCGTGGATAAAAAGGCAGGGGATGTACAGGACGCCGTCCTTGAACTCAATGTCCCAAAAATGGACGCATGTCCGGCACCGGAATTTGATGCCGGGGTCGCGGAGATCAGCAATGCAGTGAATGAGCTGCCGACGCCGCTTGTCGGCGATTGGAAGCCAGCAAGTGTCAGAGATGGGCGTTGGGAAAGCGGCGGCAATGGGCCGTGCGGATTGCTTGCCACGGTAGCTCAAACGTGGACAGGAAACTGGCGTGGGACACGGGAGGAGGCTGCGGCGGAAGACGTCGAGGCAATGTAGGGTTCTGCTCCTGCCGGCTTCGTAGAGAGAACCAGAAGACGCGGTGAGAGGGAGGAGCTCGTCGGTGGGCATAAGAGGGTTGGAGAAGCGGAGCGCGAGGGGAGCAACGAGGTATGAGCAAGAAGGCTCGTAGCCGAGCTGGAGGGCAAGGATCCAGTCGAGGACGAAGAGAGGGAGCTATTTTTCGAGCATTATCATGTCGCGCTGAAGTGAGTGCATGATGCCGCGGACGACGAAGACGGGGTCATTGGGGGAGTAGCCAGACCTGGGAAGCCCTTGCGGGCAACGCCGCGAAAGAGCTCGAGGGCGAATATGGAGTCGAGGAAAACGGATTCAACGAATGTATTGGAGGACATGGAGATGGGAGCCTCGTAGCAGGAGCGGGCACAATCTTCGAGGGAGCAGGCGGTGTCGAGGTAAAGGCGGACGTCGTGGTCAGTTCGGGCTTGAGTGCGGTGAAGGGAGCGCCATTTGTGGCGATCCATGCTGCGGAAGCGGCGGCGTCTGCGGTGGTAGGGGCCGAGGGAGACGATCTTAGGGGTGTAGGCGGTCTGATCAACGTCACGGAGGGATTTGGGGACACGATAGATGGATAGGGTCTCCCAGGGGGAGGAAGTCCGTCTTGTCGGGCCTGGTTTATCTTTTTGAGGATCGAGATGATCCATGTGGAGTCAAGCAAAGGCGGCAGCGGCGACTGAGGCGTGAGAACGGGTTTGAGCATGGGATTGTACTTGTACAAGCCGAGGGGAATAGGCCTGGCTATCGGCTTTGCCTGGGGTTTGCAGATATTAGCCTCGATGGTTTCCTTGTGCTTGAGGGTGATGACATACAAGACAATCAACTGCTGGTCTAAGAGGGCAACCATCTCTTCACTGAATGCCGAGTACGTGAGGAAAAAGAAAAATTTTAAAGGATGCTGAGTACCTTATTCCTGTTGGCAAGAAGAATAAGCTACCTCTCAGCACGTGCTACTTAAAATCACCCCCATGGATCAAGCGAAATAAAACATATTAATTAAAGAACATTTAGCTACGGACATACTAAACGAAATTAACTTAACATGATAACATCTATGTATATATACAAGAAAAAAATGCTAATGAATCAAATGCTGATCAAGCCATACGATTTCCTGATTCTGCTAATTCAGAAATTGATTCACGGTTCATGGAAGGAGTAGAGAATGCTCAAAATCAGGATGGAGTAGAGGACTCAGTTAAGATTCAAATTTCAAAATTTGAATTGTTAAAGGAATTGAATCAGGATATTGGAGTGGAAGCTGTTACTCGGTATAAGGCTGAACCGAACGTTGTTACATCTGCTGTTAATACCGAGAATTATGGTAGATCGGATGCTCTGTTAAGCGAAATGTGGGAATTCAGTTTTGCTGAAACTGAATTTGTTACTCCCCCATCGTCTGATTCGGTTCTTCAGCCATTGGTAGTTCAGAATTCAAAACTTGAATTCAATCTTACACAAAAATTGGGTGTAGAAGAAAATACTAATAGGTCTGAAAATGTTTTTTTTTGCTGCTCCTTTGGATGCTTCAGATAATCCCGTGGATCATCCTTTGTTTGAGGTACCGTTGGAAGCTCAAAATTCAAATTTTGAATTCAAACTTAAACAGATATTAGATGAAGGAGCAGATGCTGTTAATACTATAACAGAATTGGCTCCTGTACCGGATTTTCCTTCATCTGACTTTGTGACTGAGTCAAAGGTAGTTGATGAACCAAATTCTATATTGCCTTCAAATATTGCTATGAGAACTATTGAAATAGAGGCTACTAATGATGGAACGGGTGGTGTTTGTGGGGAAATTATTACTCCTACTTCTTAAATTAGTTTAAATTTTAAAAAAAGGTTGTATTAATCAAGGTTGTGAAAACCGGACCGGACAACAAACCGGTAGAGAGAGCGGTTCACGGTTCGACCGGTCGAACCGGGGTCGAACCGGATGACATAATAAATACAATTTAGATGATATAAAAATCATATAATAATATAACTTTTTTATTAAAAAATAAATTGAATTCATGCATTACTAATATCTTATATAATCTTAAATTTAAACATATTCAATATTTAAATTTAATTTTAATTTAACAAAAAATTAACTTACAAATGAATTAATAAGTTTAATATAAATAATTCTTAATTTATGTTATATATTTATATAAAATTTATATTTATAATTTATATATTAGATGCATATTATTATTTTACATTTATAAATTATTGAGGTTAAATTAAATCATTTATTATAAATAATAAATAAAAGTACATAAAAAAATAAACGATGAATATAATTTATTTAATATTATTAATTAAAAATAAATATTATTTTATCATAAAAATATTATTTAAAAAATTTATTTTAAAATGAATAGTGTATGTTGTAAACTTAAAAGTTAAGAAGAAAGACATAGAAGCTTTAGATTTTTTAGTGCCACATCAATTGGGAGACTTTCCCTTAGTGAAACTTTTACTATATATTGGCTTTGAGCTTGAAAGAAGTACATGTAAAGAGATGAAACTTCATGAACTGCTTGTTTGGAATTTTTTAATTTAAAATTAAGCATTTCAAATTTGAAATTAAATTACAAATATTTTTTAATATTTAAAATAAGTTATTTAAAATTTAAATATTAAAAAATACAAAGTTGAACCGGCCGGTTCAAGAGAACCGTGTCCGGTTCGCCGGTTGAACCGACGGTTCTGAACAAAACCGGTTGGTTTGAAGCTAAGCCGGTTTTCAGGTTGAACCGAACTGGCCTTTAGACCGGTTCACGGTTGAACTGGTCGGTCCGGTTTTTAAAGCATTGACAGAATCCCACCTCGGCCGCCCATTGGCGCCGGGGTAACAGAATCCCACCTCGGTCGCCCATTGGCTCCGGCGTAACAGAGCCCCACGGTCGCCCATTGACGTCGACATAACAGAATCCCACCTCAGCTGTCCACTGACGCCGACATCACATCACATCACTTTACAACTTACTGTTCAATGCGTTTCATTAATTAAAGCATAATAAGACTGAATTCATAAATTGCCAAAAATGTCCCAATTGTAGACAACAGAAACACTACATAGTAAAAATTTACAATTTTCAAACATAACCAAATTACCACAATTTGTGTAAAACATCATTATGAAGATTTAATTGAACCGAAGCACTATTTCTGAGTAGGCAAAAATCGCAACTTTTTCAAAATCACATGGCAAAAATTTTCAGAATATACTCAAAATGTTCGTAATCACATATCCTACAACATATAAAGCGGTGAAAGTTTTACCAAAACAAAGTTATTGTCGTTTTTCGGTAACGAAAATACATATATGAGCGGAAAAATACAAAAAAAAACACAGAATTATTGAAATTTGAAATAAACAAAACGTAACCTACCTCGAGACGAGCAAATTCCCCAACTGGGCCGACGGACGAAAATCGCTTTATGACTGCCAAAACCTAGTTTCCCTCTCTCTCCTCTCTTTCTTCTTATTTCTCAAAAGCATTTCTCTGTTAACCCGAAAAGCAGGAAATGGGAAATTGGTTTTAAGATTAAAAAGTAAGTGCTTTTAGATATTTGTTTTTTTTATATAAATAATAATATTTTAATACTATAATTATTATTTTTCAATATAAAATTCATATAAATACATATTAGGCTTCAAAGTTATAGAAAAATATTCTAAGAAAGCATGGGCTCGAATTCCAAGGCACATTCGATATTAATGAGCAATATCTCACCTCTCATTGTTATCAGTAAGAAAAGATTCACTCCCACACAAACTTACTCATCCTACGATGAGTCGCTATCATGCCAAAAAGTGAAGAGTGGTAAAAAAATAAAAGGGTCATCATAGGTGAAAATAATTAAATGTTTCGGTGATCATATGATAAAAAACTGTAAGCTACAAACATAAATCATCAGTACTTATGTCACAAAAACTTTTTATTGTTCTTGCAGTAATAATTTTATATATGTTATTATAAGGACTTGAGTTCATTTTAATCGCCCCCCTTAGATTACACATGAGCTAAAAGGAGGTTGGAAGGCACTATACCCCTTTCCAAAAAGTAACAAAAATTGAATTACCTCTTGTAAGAAATTGGCTGCGACAACTCCAAAAGCTTGAGTCACCAACACCTCAGCCTTTTGGTCTGACACCTCCTTGCATAACACAATAACCTTGTCACTAACAGTAAATAATTGGCCTTCTCTAAGGTATCTGACCTCCATTTATCTTCCTCAAAAATCAAAATTAGCATTGACTTATGCAAGCTCCTCTCTTCTAAGGCCTGGATTCACCCCGACAATGCTTATAAGGTAAATGGCACAGGAGCAGGGATCTCAGCATCCGACTGACTAGGCGGACAAGTAGGCTCACTATAGGAGGAAAAGGAGAAGAAGTAGAAGTTTTTGAGTGAGTGGATGCTATACCCACTCCTTTGTACACTCAACCTCTACAAGATCAATGGCTTTCACTACATAAGAGGCTTGTAAGGAAATTATTATCTATTGGCCAACAATATCCTCAATCACTGAAATGCCCCGTCATATGAAGTGAAGGTTCATAAGGAGGTAAGTCCCTATCCAAAAATAAAAGGGGAACCTTGAGCAATCGATCATGTAGATCCCAAATCTTAGTATGCAAGTTAGGTGCCCACTAAGTGAGAGACAACACCTTGAACTCGCTTGATGGATAACGTAACAGCTCATTTGTGGTCAGGAGGATCCTAAGATCATTAGATATCAGTGACATGTAACCCCCAAACATAAACTTTTTAAGAATAGGACCCTTCATACCACCACTAGTTAAATGTTGTCGCCCAACCTCCTCCAGCATAAGGTCATGGTTACCTGATGGTTTCACAAGAGAATGAGTTGGTGTTATTGTCCTGACTTCCTTATGTGCGGGGCTCACCATTGATGATGCATTACTTATCAAAATGGAGACCTATCAAGCCCCCCTAACATAGAAACTTGCATAGCATGCCTTTCTGCAAGAGGTATACTGTCAGAATTTGAAGAACAAGCCGCCTTCACTTACTTGGCTCAACCATAGCTACCTTCTTCTTCTTCTTCTTCTTTTACTCCTCATTCACCTTGCTAGACTTCTACTACTTTTCCTTACCAAATGAAGGCCTTTTAGATTTTTTGGCTGTCAACCTCAACATATTTTGGAATATGTGACTTGACCATCTCTAATATAAGTAAGAACAACTAAGTTATAGTAAAGAAAATTAAGAAGTGTGGCCCTATCAGTGCCTCTCGCCTCTAGTCATAACCAAGGATAATATATAAGTCAACTCAACATAATTATGAGAATCTTTGATAAAGGCGTCTTCTGAAAGCAATAGTAAAAATAGGGTAATACATTTTTTTTTACTTTCTCCTAGTTATTTAGTTGGGAAATAAAATGCTTTCGTTCTTAATTCTTTGTCCTTTTTCCCAATTGAACTTTAAATGAGCAAGTGAATTGAGGAACTAATTATATGTATATAAAAGTCTATGTCGGATGCTTTCATGTACCAAATAGGTCCACCCTTGAGGAGCTCGTCTCCGAAGAGCATCTCTCAAATAATATCTAGGGACCAACAAGGGTCTACTCCAAGTGAAACTCACATCATTGGAGCTCTCCCCCATAGAGCTCAATCAAGAATGCACATATTCTGAGCAAGTTAAATCAGACAACCTGCCTTGACAAGTATTCACTTAAAGAGGCATTTGAGTTATGATGAATAAGCTCTTCCAATAGTTCTCTCCAACTAAAATCATCAATCTTCCATGAATACCCTCGTTCAAACTACACTAGGCACACACCTACAAAGCTCGCAATTATGGCTCCATCAACTATGTTAGTTCTAGCCCCTCTTAACTACTCTCATAAGACACTGACCACTGGATTGAGGCATTCACCCTTATGGACTCACTCATCCAAGATACTCATTCTGAGGACTCACCCACCGCACTCACCCTTGAATATTGGCCTAGGATACTCATCCTTAAGATTGTAATAACTCAAATTTTGATTTAGGCAAATAATATTTCATGAGTCATTATATATTCAATTTACAATTTATTTTCTTCATAATATAGGTATTATTGTGCTTTAATTATAATAATTTTTTTTAAATTTTATGTGAAATGTAGATTAAAAAAAAATCAATTGTAATTTCTTAAGAAATTAACACATTTCAGTACAAATTAGTTTTTTTGACCGTTAGGTCTCCATTTTGCAAACAAATTTCACTAGTCTTCTAGAAATGTTGGGCAATTTTATGAATATTTTTCTATCTTTTTAGAGCTACAAGTTTGAAGATATAAAATAATTTATAAGAATTTTGTACTAAAAATTAAATAATTGGCTTAATTATCTATATGTCCGTAAGATATTTTATTAACAAAAAATATTTATCCGCTTAATAACTTAACAAAATTTACATAAGTCATTTTCCTTCATTCATTTTAATAGAGAGCAGAATAGAGAAAATGAGAAGAAAAGCGAGGAGAGATATATGAGAGAGAAACCTAGGGTTTAGGGGTCGTAGAGCCTTTTTTCCAGTCGATCAGACTCGGTCCAGTCATAAAATTTGTTCATCTCGAGGTAGACTACTATCATACTATATTTGATTTCAATCATTTATGTATTTTGTATTTTATGAATTTTAATTTGGTTAAAACTTATAAAAGTTATGTTATCTCCATCTAGCAAACTTTCACCATGTATCTTTTAGAATGTTATAACTCTCGTCATTATGCACATATTAATAAGAACATATTGAATTTTCACCCGATATTTTTGTATTTTGAGCGAGATTCCCTAAATTTGAATTTTTTTTGATAAATATAAAAATTGATTAAACAATTGTCAAATTTCATAATATTAGTGCATGATATACATACGTACTATTCATTTGTTGTGGTCATAAACATATGAAAATGAGTACATTAATTTTTCTTATGAATGTCTCTTGTCATGATTCATATTTATATTTTATATGCACTAGATTGATGCAATAAGTTGAATATTTAGCATAATATCACTTGTTTACTATGTTATATATGCTATGAAATATGTGTATGTAAAAATTATTATACATAAATTATTGATTGATTTTGGTTGGCTGGGCTGGAGACATGTTATCATGTACTAGAGGGTAGGTCAATGAGATTTTTTTTAAAAGTAAAGTTTGTGGTGTAATCCTTAATGATATAAAAAGAAAGTCGTAAGGAGATAGATTGATATGATATGATATACCGACGGTGGGAAGTGACGACTTCTAATATGAAAGCCACATAACCTAAATAACTTGTGATATGATTGATTCCTGGAAATAAAATTCATATGATTGATATTGATTCCTATGTAGTTGGCTTCTATGGTTGGATACATAAAAATACTAAGATAGCTGGGTGCCTTATCTTGCTTACAGTACTCGTATATACATATGAAAGAAATATATAAAAAATAAATTGCATGATTGACATGGCATGATTTGCGTAAGATATAAATTATGATTGATATAAGTATGTGATAAGACTTATATAGAGGAATTTAATATTTATAAATAATATGATTTACATGATATACATGCATAATATAGAAATGGATGTAAACATGCCCCCTCCCCCCAATTAAGATGATTTGGGGGATGGCTGCTGGCTGCTTGGTGGCTATTCGATTTTTGTTCTCCCGGCTTGGCTGTTCCGGTCCCCTTGGCCTTTGGCTGTTCGGTTCCTGCTCTTGGTTGTCTCGGTTCCCCTTGCTGGCTGTTCGGTTCCTGCTCTTGGCTTTCCCTGTTCCCTTGCTGTGGCTGTTCGGGTGGGGGTCCAAACAGTGCCTTTATTGCTTCTTTTTATCTCTTTTTGGTTGGCTGTGGTGGATGGTTGGACATGGCTGTTGGCCTCCCTTTTCTATCCTATTTATAGGGGAGTTTGGGCTGTTTTTGAGAGAGTTTTTGTGATGCTTTTTGGAAAGAAAACCTTATGTTTTTTTTTTTCACTAGCTTGCGAGCTAGTCTCCTTCTCCTTTAAACTTCATCTCAATCTTGTTATCTAATTCTTCTCTCCATGGTAACCCTCCCATTGTATCTTTCCTCTCTTTAAAGAAAAAACTTATATGGTAGTTGTGTTGTTATTACAAGCTTGTTATGTCCTACTTAGTATTTCTGTTTTAAAGGAAGATGTTTAGTTTGACTATTTTGCATCGAAATGGATACATCATCTTTGTTTGCAACCTTAGATTCCTATAAATTTGGCTGCATTAAATTGGCATCAGAGTTTAGGTTTTGTGTCTTCCTTCCTATTTAAAAAAAAAAAAAAATTATGGACCCTCATCAACAAACGAAGATCCAAAGCAAGAGTCGAATATGAAGTTGGAGAAAATCGACCAAGTTATCTTGAAGAAATTTTTTCAAAGAACAGATGGATTCCGCCGCAAGGAACTTCTACCAATCCCATCCAGAACGACTTATACAAAATTCAATATAAAATGTACTCGTGTACAGAAAAAAACGAGAAGAGAAAGAAACTTCTGCAGGCCCAGTTTAAACAAGAAAGAGAAACGATTAAGAGAAAAATATGCGGCCTTAATATAGGAGTTGGATGTAGCCCCTTTGACACGTCATGAAAGTTCTAAAGTCATCTCATCAGGGGATGAAAACTCTCAACTAGGGTAGATTTGATGTAAGCATGGCCGTTCCCCCCCCCTCTCTCTCTCTCTCTCTCTCTCTCTCTCTCTCTCTCTCTCTCTCTCTAATTAAGATGATTTAGGGGATGGATGCTGGTTGCTTGGTGGCTATTCAGCTTCTATTCTCCTTGCTTGGCTGTTCTGGTCCCCTTGGCCTTTGGCTGTTCAGTTCCTTGGCTTTTCCGGTTCCCTGGGTTGTGGCTGTTTGGTTCCTGCTCTTGGCTGTCCCGGTTCCCCTTGCTGGTTGTTCGGTTCTTGCTCTTGACTGTCTCGGTTCTCTTGTTGTGGCTTTTCAAGTGGGGGTCCAAACGGTGTCTTTATTGCTTCTTTTTCTCTCCTTTTGGTTGGTTGTGGTGGACGGTTGAACATGCATGTTGGCCTATCTTTTCTATCATATTTATAGGTGAGTTTTGGGCTATTTTAGAGAGTTTTGGTGATGATTTTTGGAAAGAAAACCTTATGGTTTTTTTCACTAGCTTGAGAGCTAGTCTCCTTCACCATCTCTAAATTTCGTCTCAGTCTTCTTATCTAATTCTTCTCTCTATAGTAACCCTCCCATTGTATCTTTCTTCTCTTTTTAAAAAAACTTATATGGTTGTTGTGTTGTTATTAGAAGGTTGTTGTGTCCTATTTAGTGTTTATGTTTGTTATGTTTTAAAGGAAGACGTTTAGTTTGACTATTTTGTATCGAAAGGGAGACATCATCTTTGTTTGCAACCTTAGATTCCTATAAATTTGGTTGCATTAGAAATTGTGTGGCATACATATGATAATAAATGATGTAATAAGATGCTATATAAGCTATTTTGTAACTGTTGGGTATAAGATTAACAAATCTTATTGATCACAATCCACTTAGTTACTTGATCACTGCTCTTAAGATATATAATTTGCACTCTTATGATAGATAGTGGGAGTTCTGGAAATTTTGTGTCTCAAAAATTGGTTGATAAGCTTAAAATAAAATCAACACCACTTGCCAAATCCTATAAAATCTCTTGGTTCGAAGAAGGGGGTGAGGTTCTAATCACTATGCAATGTACTGTCAATTTATCAATTGGGGGTTCTTTCAAAGATCAAGTTGTTTGTGATGTTGTGCCTCTTGAAGTTTGCCATATTTTGTTAGGACGACCTTGGCAATATGATCACAAAACTGTTCACAATGGAGAGAAAAATACATATACTTTAGTGCAAAATAATGAGGAGTTTACTCTTCATCCACAAAAAAATGTGTCGAATTTGCCTGTTAAGAAAAACACAGTTGCCAAAATTACTTCTCCTGAATTACTTTTAAATGCTAATGATTTGAAAAATTTTGTGGTTGCTTATTTGGTTTTGGGAAAAGAATCTTATCTTGTTTTTCATATTCCTAAAGAAATGCAAGCTTTAATTGATGAGTTTTCTGATATAACTCCTGATGATTTGCCAATTGGGTTGCCTCCTATGCGAAAAATTCAACATCAAATTTGGTATCGGTAATGAGCAGTCCAAACCATCGTCCCATGGGAATCTCAAGTCAAGAGCCGACAGAAATTCAAGATGAATATGATCCTGCCAATGTTGAAAGTCAAACATCATTGCCCAGTACTCATGAAGTTGGCATTCCAACAGACATCAGTCTCTCTCCCATTGGAGATTCAACATATCTGATTCAAAATAAACTGTACAAGATACAAAGATTGAAGAATTGGAGCGATCAAACAAAGAAAATTATGAATCAAACTCATCAGGGGATGAGGTTCTTCCACCAGGGGAGAATTAATGCAAGCAAAATGGGAAGAGCCGGCTGGTTCTTGGTTGCTTGGGTTGGCTGTTCGGATGGCTGCCTATTGGCCTTTTGTCTCCTCTTTTCTGATTGGTTTGAGTGGGCGGCTGATTTGGCTTTTGCAATTCCTAATTAATGGTGACTTTTGGGATTCCTAATTTATGGTGACTTTTGGAATTCCTAATTAATGGTGACTTTTGGGATTCCTAATTTATGGTGACTTTTGGAATTCCTAATTAATGGCGACTTTTGGGATTCCTAATTTATGGTGACTTTTGGGATTCCTCTTCAACAACTTATGAGGGCTGTTTTGTGGGCTTTTGGACTTCTTCTTACCTCCTATATATAGGATTATTTTGGGTTGTTTTAAAGTATGTTTTGGTGAGAAAATATTTGGAGTGTGAAACCTGCGGGTTGCGTTCTAGCTTGCGAGCTAGTTCCCTTTCTCTTCTCCTCTCTTTGATTTCGTCTCGGGCTTCTTATCTACTTCTTCTCTCCATGGTTTCCACTCCACTGTATCTTTCTTCTCAACTTATCTTATTATCAATGCATTAGGTGTTTAAGTATCTTTTAACGTGTCTTTGTTATCATATAATCTATAATTTGTAGTTTTGTCGTTAATTCTTCCTATTAGTCGTCTTTTCCGTATATTTGGTTTGAAATAGGTCAATTTTGGAAGACTTGCAAATTTTGTATTTGTAGGCAATTTTTCTTGCCTAAATCAATGTTTTTTGGGTCTTGAGAGTTAGAAAACCTTTTCGTAGGTGTATATGATTTTTGTATTGATTAAAATTTGGTTTTTAGTTTCGTATGGGAGATTTTGCTCCTCTTTAGAGCAATATTTATTATGGACCATGATGATCTTAAGATAATTATTGAGGGAGCAATAGTCGTTGTTTGAGATGATTAAACTCCGGAGTCTAAAGTATACCTAATCATTTCTGAAAATGTGATGAGCTACTTTCGTGATGCTTTGTTTGCATTATGAGTACTATTATTTTCAAGTACTTATCCAACAAAACAAAGACAATTTTGACCACAAGTGTTAGTTGATAAATCTTCAAAAAAGACGATAGAAATATTCCCCTTTGGTCTGGTTGGTATTGATAATGGAGTGTACAATCCTTGCTTTTTGTTTTTTGTGTTTCAACAAAGTACTAGTCCTCTTCAAAATTTGGCCATATTAAGTTTTATTCTCGGCCAATACATGTATTAATGGAAGTTGAGAAGCATCTTCGCTACTCCAAAGTGTGCAATCAGATTTAAGTGCTTGTTTCTCTTATTCACTTTAGATTCAAGATGAGTAGATTCTTTTGGAGGTTGAATGCTTTCTGCATATGTTTGAGATGCTTCACCTCCCTCTCATGTAGATGAGGATGCTCTTAAGATAGACAATTATAAAATCCTTTAGAATGTCATTCATAAGATTCATAAGTGTTGCCAATGCATTATAGAGACTGAATGATGTTATTATCTACTCTTACAATCCTTATTGTATTTTGAATGTGATCTTCCTTTCATCTTGTTCTTGTACTTGGACTTAATGGTAGCCTATTTTTTAGATCTAGCTTAATAAATATTATTAATTCTTCAGTTGGTCTAATAAGTCATCTACTATGGGAAATGGATATCAATTTTCACTTTGATTTTATTTAAGGCTCGTTAATCTACACATTTGCCAACTATTGTCTTTCTCAAGTACCATCATAATTGGTGATCGGCTTGACAAGCTGCTTGGCTTGATGATGCCTTGGTTTACCAATTTAGCCACTTGTTTTTTTTTTCTCATTCTTCGCTATTGAGTTGTGGTACATCTCGATGTTAGACAGAGTAGAATTTGAGAGATGGATCTTGTGCTCAATGGCTTGCTAAGGAGGCAATACTCTTATCTCTTACAAATGTTATTGATATTGCTATATTTTATGATGTAAGCTCAACTATCATTCCTCAACAACCAGGGTCAACACATTTTCTTTGTCTTTCTATTGAATTTCTTGTTTTCTCAAACCAATGTTTTTTGCATTACTATCAATTCTATGGAATGAAGAGCATAATGAAGCGTTAGCATACCTTTATGGTTCTCCTCAACTATCCAGCTACAACTATATCCAAAGGTTGACATCCTTTCTTGTTGATAGTGTGTTGGACATCATCAATGGAGTAATGAAATCGTTGTGCCTTCGATAAAGATATCTTCCTGGTCCCATTCATATAGGCTTCCTGATGCGGGCAAAAAATATAGGGGTGCCTATACTCTTCGCCCACAAAAAATAAAACACACGCAAACCACACGGAAACACCGACACAACAAACAAAAGAGAGAGGTAGAGGGCAATGTTTAAAATTGCGTATTCGGGTATTGAGGCGTTTTTCATTCGTGAGGCGAGGCGTAAGCCTCACGGCGTTTTGAGGCGTAAGCCTCAAAATGAAAAGATTGCGTAAACATAAAATGATAAATTTTTTATATACTAATGAGTGAATATTATAAAACATAAAAAAATCATAAGATATGAAGTGAAATCAAAATATACCATTAATAAGACAACATGAAATATAATTCAACTCAAAATTCTATCTTTCCCAAACCCCATTATTCTTTTCATTAACATATAATTCAAATTTTCAAAAATAAATAGCAATGACATATCACATAAGAACTCATAAGTCATCAGCACTGTCATCACTAAGGGGTTCTTCATTTGAATCATTATTATGATGAACTGCTCTCTCCCCTTCCTCCTCTCCTATAGAGTCCAATGTTGGGCATTTACTTCAAAATTTATGTAAGTTTAATATATATAGCGTGAGGCGTAAGCCTCATGCCAGTGAGGCGAGGCGGGCCTCAAGGTGGGCCTCAACCAAGTTGAGGCGCAAGCCTCATAAAAAAAACTCGAGGCGTAAGCATCGAGACGTTTTTTACTGGAATTGCGCAAAGGCGGCCTCAAGGCGAGCCTCATATTGCGCAATTTTAAACCATGGTAGAGGGATTGAGCAAACTCTTACATTTCAAATTTAACTAAGAAACAGAAATTACAAGACTACAAACGACGACTCTTGCAAAATTTAAATGACTAGAAAACATGACGACACCCTAAAGTTGCTTCACTTTGAGAAGAAGGATACATGTGAGGTGGCACTTGCTGAGAGACGAAAGAGGTTAGAAGCCGAGAAGAAAGGTTGGAAAGAGCTCGCAAGATTTCCGGAGGGGATGAGAAAGAAGACGGACAAAGCTCGCAAGCTTTTCCAAGCAAACCCGCAGGTTATAGCTTTTCCAAAAATAACATTTCATTCACCACATTCAAACATAACAAGCCCCTCATATTTATAGGTATGAAAGGGGAATACAAAAGGACACACAACATTAATTTTCACAAGAACCTAAACATCACAAGCATGGAAATTCCCCCATGCTATTCACGGAAAACCGCCTAAGCCCAGGAACCGAAGGAGCAGCCGCGGGAGCCAAGGAGGCTGCACGGAACCAAGGCGCCACAGCCACGGGAAACATCCCAGGCTCAGAAAACCAGTAGCCGGCCGGAAATCTAAGGGGCAAAGGCACAAAAAACTATAGCCCATGGTGGAAGCCAAGGAGCCACCACATGGGAAACAACACTTCTTGGAATTCCAAAAGCCGGTTTGGAATTCCAAGAGACAAACATAATTAAAAACATTAAAAGCATAAAAAGTACATTTAATAAAAAATAAATGTGAACTAAAATATTAGCTAATAATGAGCTAACCCTTAGTTCAATAAGTGAACTAAAGACGAGCTCATAAATGAGCTAAAATTTTAGCTCAATTTCTATTGAGTTAGTAGACTCAAGGGAAGCCAAAAATCTAATTATTTTGGGCTTGAGTTGACCCCCCTTTTGTCTACATCACTTCCAATGATAATATGATAGATGTCGCGAGGCACCATTTCACACATCACCACTTTGATTTTCTTTCTCCAGTAATCACAAATCGATCATGAAGGTGTTGATTAATTCTTATCTATGAATTATTCTGAATCTTTTCAAAAGGGTAGTGATATTGTGTTTCCTTTAGTCTTAGGGAAAGATTTGAATTCGACTGATTCTCTACAACAACAACAACAACAACAACAACAACAACAACAACAACAATATCAAACATTTATCCCATTATGTAGGGTCGACTACTTGAATCCTTTTTCTCCATTGTGTCATGCTAAGAGAAAAATTCTCATTTAAATCTAATAAAGAAATATCATTTCTAATATTTTCTAACCAAACATTTTTAGGTATGCATCTTCCTTTCTTAACATAGCCAAATCCATTTCATCTACTATCCTAATCGGGTCATCGAAAGGCCGTCGTTTTATGTGACCAAACCATCTGAGACGTCTCTCTCTAATTTTATCTGCCACTGGAGCTACTCCAACCTTTTCACGTATATGCTCAATTTGACCGATTCTTTGATTCTAATTTTTCTTTGGTTTATATAATAGTAGATATATTCCCTTTAACATCTTTCTTAAACTTCTATATCATTTCTTGAGGTCTACTACTAATCATAAGAAAGGTTATTTTTTTATAGAGAAAAAAAAAGAAAGAAAGGTTATTTTTAGATGTTGTAGAGTTACCTTTTGAAGAATCTATTTCAATTTCTCTTCTTTTCTTGATAATCTTTGAATACCCTCAATTATTGTCATTAAATGGCTTGTTGCCTTCAGGTTTTGTTTATATAATAGTAGATTGCTTGACCAAGTTCTTTGATGGGGAAGAGCATGTTTTTTTTGGATATTTTGTGATGCAACTCAACTGTTCCCTTCATTTGAATTGGAATGTGTTATAGTAGTATACCAATTATTTAGACTCATCTCTTGAATTCTATAGTATATTCTTGATTATCCGATCGAGCAAAACCAAAATGGTGAGCAATGGGCACGATATTGTGCAGTGCTGTTCAAAACGCATTGACCAAAAATTGATGCTGCTCGAACAACATCAATTTGTTAAACAAATTGTGCTTTTGCAATTCGAGACATTAGAAACAACTAAGATGCTGATATTGCATTGGTCACCACACGAGCAATTTAGAGAATTTGCCTGCTTGTGAGGTGGTGACATGATTTCAATGTGTGCGAGTGACGTGAATTTTTTCGAGATTTGATACACAAAAAGAGTTCTTGTTATCTAACTATAAGCGTACATGTTTGTGTATTTATGTACTTTTATTATTAGATTTATACTTATTTTAAAAAATCCTAATCAAATCCCTCTGCTTACTCGTGCTCCTTCCCTATTATGAACCCATGTCACTTGTACTTGCAGCCATATCGTGATTCTTCATGCACTACCACCCCGACTTCTATCTCTTACTCTTTTTTGCATTGACGCTGGCCCTCTCTCATTCTTGTCTCTCTCGAGTTCTCTTTTCGTCCCTATCTGCACCAATGCAAATCCTTGAAACTCACGATGACAAAGAAGCTAGGAAGTTGTGCACAAAAGCTTGTTGAAGAAGACACTGATGGGACCAATGACATAGAAGCAAAAAAGATATGCACGAGAGTTCTCTAGCAGAAGGAACTAACAGGATTAGTGGTGCGTGAGGGAGAGGAGTTTGGGAGAATTATGGATTAAGATTAATCTTTTTGAGCCCCTCCTTAGTTCAACCCAACCTTGTTTGGCGACAACCTCATCGACAACTTTATCTTTCAATGTCGACTTCGCCGTAGTCCTCTCCCTAATCATTGCCTCTCTCTCTCTTTCACATTCTCTCTCTTCTTCTCCCTCTCACCCTCTTTCCCTTTCTTTCATTCTCTCTGTATCTTTTTCTCTTTAGCTAACTCTTTTCCTCTCTCTAGCTCACTGCATCACACTCTTTCCCACTCTCTTTAGCTCACTCTCTCTCATTCTCCTTCCTTCTCTCTAGCTCTCTCTCTTTCTCTTGCTGTAGTTTACTCTCTCTCTATATGTATCTCTCTTTCTCTTTTTAACTCTCTCACTCTTTTTCACTCCTTTTCCACTACTTTTCTGACTCATTATCTAGCTTACTTTCTCTCTCTAAATAGAGAAAAAAAAATAAAGGAAAAAAAAAGAAGAAAAAAAAGGGCAAGAAGGAACAAAAATTTGTCTACAGCAATGAAAACTCATCATCTTACCTCGTTGACTCCTTTCTATGTAGTAGGTATAATGGAAAGCAAGCTCACAGCTCCGTATAAGCACCCATGTCCTGCTTTCTTGATGTGGTTGGAAAAACTATTTTACTTGAGTTTTTCTTATGCAAGTGACTTGTGTATGTCTTTTTTGGCGTGGCGGGGGGAAGGCTTATATATGCCTTTCTTTGTGCGGTTGGAAAGAAGACACGAGTTGCCAAACATAAGTACTTGTGAGTCTTTTTTAACGTGGTGGGGAAACTTTTTTTACTATACATTTTTTATATAGGTAGAAAGAGCCATATGTGCCTTTCTTAGCGTGGTAAGAGTAGCAGATAACACAAGTGTTATATATTCTCAAACGATCTCTTGCTAGTACATAAGTGGCGCACGTCCTTTAACCAATGATTTTGTCGTGAATTAACACCATAGGTAAATAACTATGATGAGAGTCCTCTGAACGGGTGGTTAACTATTAAATGATGTCGTTAAATTATGATTATGGCTAAAGTTCAAATATTATCCAAGGGCTTCAAAACCCCCAAGTGGTGAATCATAGAGTGCACTTGATAGGGCAAGAGTTTTATATTAGTTTAAGTTGACTTAAATTCATCCCTTTAAATAAAAATCTACCAAAGGTCTATAAAGTTGCATTTGAACATGAAACCCATGTGTTAGACCGGTCCCTATTGGACCAGTTCAACCGACCTTTAGCAAGGGGTCGGTTTAGGTTTACAAGAGGCGGATCATAGCTGGTCCACCCTGTTGAATTTGCCGCCCAATCATGGGGTGGGCCCCACCCAATAAATCAATTAGAAAGGGAGAGAGGGGGCGGCTAGGCCTAAGGAGGTGATTTTATGGTTTAAATAGGGAGAGGGGATTAGGGTTAGGGTTATGTTTTGTTTTGTGGCTGATTTCGGAGTTCTTGTTTTTGGTGTCTGGGTCCCTAGATTCGTCTAGGGATTGGGAGAGAATGATCGTCCTCTCGAATTGAGGATCGATTGTAACTTGCTTTAGTTCTTCCGTTGGTTTGATTTCTACAATAAAAATTACTGTTTTTATTTGTTTTCCATTAGATTTGTGAAGTTTTTCCGCTGTTTTCCTCAATCTTGTTAGAGTTTACTTGAAATATTAAAGTATTTTCTATCACCATGTCTGCGATAAGAATCATTTGGTTAGTTTGGGTTGACCACATTCTCTAATTAAGTAATTTAGGATTCATGACAACCCGATTAGACAGAATCATGAGATCTTGACTGGGTTCATCATCATTATCCACATCATCCTCTTTAAGCAAACAACAATAAATTTTCAGTCTCAATATTAAAGTTTATTGCTACTATATGCTAAGCGGTTAGTATTAATCCAATGTTCTTTCTTATCATTGGGATGGGGCTTATGCCTATTGGAAACCTGGAATCAGATCACTAGGTTGTCTTATTTGCAATACATTTCACAGCAAAGACTGGCTGAAATTTTTGGTGCGGACAGTTTGATCTTTTCACTTTCAGAAATTTTGCCACTTCATCTTTCTTCCTCATATTTTATATGTTAGAATTATTGGCAGAGCAACTTCTTGCCATATCCCCATGTAACACTATAATTCCTAGTACCTGAGATGAGCGTTCCACCTTGCCAATGCATGCTTTGTTCAATTGGAGAAACTTCTGCTGGAATAAGTGGAAAGCTAAAACAACTGAACAAATGTTTTGAACATTGAGTATATGATATGCAATTTTGATGAGTTCACGTTAGCAAGCATTAACCTATATATATATATATATATATATATATATATATATATATATATATATATATATATAGCATTAACCAATATTATTAGGAGATAAAAGTGATATTTTGGTGTGATAGGTTTATGTATCTTGAATTTAATTATATTGAAAATGAGGAAATATGTGTTAGAGTTAAGATTGAGTGGTTAAAATGAATAATTATTTTATGAGTATTATGTGAGAAGGGAATATGTTGAAAACTTGAAGGTTAATTTGATAAAATACAATTATGTTGGCTATGTTATTTGGATCAGTTTTGGACAATAAAAAGTTATTGATAGCTCGGCTGATTAGGGTGAAAATGAGCATATTAAAATGGTTGTGTAAAAAAAGGAGGAATAAATAAAAAAAAATAAGATTATATTGGATGGATGTGGGCTTCATCTTATGAAGATAAGCGGTTGTGAATAGATAGGTGGTTTGAACATGTACAACGGAGGGTAAAGGCCATTAGATGGGCAAATGTGTGAAGTATCTTGGGATCACAAAGAAAAAATGGTAGACATAATACAACAATGAGAGTTTGTTCAAAATGATTTGTAAAGAATAGTTTTAACATCTTAGAATGCATTTAGGAAAAAAAATGAAAAATGAAGGTTCATAAGGCCAAATTGAAATATTTGAGATCAGGCTAATGAATGGCAATATCTTGATGATCTTTGCATAGAATAGATGATTCAGTAGTCTTTGCAGGCCAAAAGTCTTCAGACAGGGGTAGAGTTTATTTTCTTATTTGGGGTATTGTTAATTTTATGAGAGCTATTTCATTTTCTAAGTGATCCTCAACGAAAAATGAGATTTAATTTTTTCTACTTCTTGCTACTTTAATTGGAACTTTTGTTTCTGTTGAATTTGGAGGTGATTAGGACCAGCAAATGTTTGGAGTCGTGGATAGGATGTGTCATTTTTTTAAAATTTTTTTGGAGGTCTAGTTTTATGATCTGCAGCCACAGGACTTGAAGCTTGGTGGAACCCCATAATATGATAGTTGAGTGTCTAACTTCTTTTTAATAGCATCTTTTTTTTGTTTATCTTTGGGTTTTCAAAGTGCATTTTTTGTACTGGTGGTATTCTATTAGGTTTGGTTGAAGAGGTTTTGTTGTTTTGAACTCGGGATTTGTAAGTTTTAGTTGTTTTATGTTTGATTGCATGGGGCTAGGCTGTTGGGTGTGAGTTTCTATATATTTCTTTGGTTTCGAAAAATGGAGTTTTGGACATGGTCAACATCAGGAGTATTTGGACTACTACGGACTTTGATCTTGTCCAGGAATTAGGTTACGTAGGCCATGTTGAACACTTAAATTTATCTACTCAAATAAACACTCCAAAAGGTGGCTGTACTAACTCTAAAATGGCTGCCTTGTTTAAAATTTTATTTAATACTGATGACAATATATTATATGCAGCATTCTCATATTATTTTTCATGTTTCATAAAGAAGTAAAAATTTGTATTATTACATACCTTTAAGAACTCTTACTGTTTAGCCACCCAGATAAAACCTCCAATAAGTGACTGAATAAGAGCCCTAAAAAGCCTATCTTGTATAAAACTTTAAATTAACACCAATCACAATATATTAGGTGCAATTCATATTTGATAGAGAAGTAAAAATCTCTATTATTGCATACTTTTAAGAACTCCTTTACTAATATGGGTCTAGGTTGTATGGTGCCGGAGATTCATCCAATAACTGACGCACCACCCAGCCAGGGTGCCTCCATCCTAATAAAATCATATTAAAGAAACAAAAAAAGATAGTAAATCATATTAAAGAAAAGAAAGTAAGATTAACTGATCGTGACCATAGGGATGCTTTGATCTATTTATTTGAAGCATCTTGAATGGATACTATAGGGAGTTACTTCCTCATATTCTTTCCTTTTTTTTGTTTAATTTGCCTTGATGGTGTTCTTTCTATGATAACTTAATGATAAAAATATTTACTTTTGATATAGTTTAAAGACATGTTGATTAAATTGATCATTATCATAATCACTTGCATCATCCTAACTATTTGGGTTTTGCTTTATGAATTTGCATTCTGTATTCATTCCTGTGAACTGCACCTTTCATAAGTATATTTTGTGGAAAATTTTCTTTGAGGAATTGCGCAGATTATATATGCTTTTCTTATCAATTAATGAACGTTAATAGAATCTATATGTTTTATGTCATGAAATATTTTGATGTATTTCATAGTTAACCCGAAACATTGAACAATAATGTGTCTTCTTTGGTATCCTTTAGCAAAACTTCTGCACCTTCCTCCCAAGTAGCTGTGGGCTCCGAAAATTCGGCCCCGGCCTCCGCTCGCTTTTCTTATTCGGCGAGGGAGTTTTAACGGAATAAGTTCCGGGGTAAATTTTGGAAGGCAGATGGGTTTGTAGATAAGACACTACCCAGAGATTTCGCCCTCATTTTGTGAGGACTTTATGATCTGAGTTCTGGTTTCCTATAGGCGCAAGCCCCTATAGTTAATTACCCCTCCCGATCACGAGAGAGAACTTTCGATTAAGGCTAGTCGTCAATCAGATACGTAGAGTATACGTGTTATCTGGCATATAGTAGCAGCAGAGGTTTGGGAATTGTTAGAAATTGAATTTGGAAACTGGATTTGGATTTTTGGGTTGAAAGACTTGATATTTAAATAGAAATTGCACCATCTTGCACTTAAAGCGGATGGTGGGGGAATGGATGATAGACCCGATCAAGATCCCATGGTTCCGTCGTCCCGGGCCATCGTGGTCCCTGGTCTACTTAGTCAGAGGAGGTAGTCGACCCAACCTGACAGAAGAATCCTTGTCGGCAGCCATGGGTTGCTTCGTCCAAGGGAACCTTGTAGACCTGGGTTGAATGTTTGTCTAAGGGGACAAATTTGAATCCACCTTAGCTTACAGAGGGCTTTATGCCCTATCGATCATATCCTATTGATTCATATCTCAAGGATTTAACGCCATTAAGGAACGTATTGGCTCTGGCCATAACCGCTATCTGTGGTGCCATTTGGCGGCAAAACCACTCGGTTCAGAGGGCCCCGGGTCATAACCGTTTACCTGCAGTGCCATTTGGCGGCGAAACTGCCGGTTAGAGGACACGTACCACGTCCTTACTGGCAAGAGATTGTTTGAGAATGGATCCTAGTGATATTTTCGACTAGGCATTTCGCTCTTTGTGAGCTGAAGTAATATTTCATATTTGTCCGCCTTGACAAACTTTTGCGGAGGGCGGATGATTTTTGCTTTAAGTGCGTTGATGGATTTATTTCATTTTTAAATATATTTTTGGGATTTTTGGGATTTTGAGATCTTTTGGATTTTTGGATTTTGGATTTTGGGTGGAGCTTTGAATTATTTGAAATGAACTTTTGGGAGATATTTGAAAATATTTGGAAACCCCTCCGGTTGAGATCTGCATTCAACACGGCCATCATCGGGGTGTTTGGGGATCATTTCTTTCTATGGATTGAACCTTGTCAACTCTGTCGGGCTATCGACAGAGGATCGGGTTTCGTAGGCTTCGTGCCTTTATTAGTGAATTCATATTATTGTAGGCCTTGAGGGCCTAATATGAATGTTTTAAAGCAAATATACTGGTCACCATAACTTTATATTTGCTTAATGGTTCGAACCCTGTCGAGTTCTATTGACCCGTATAGAAGGATCAGTTTCGAACTTGAATTCACTTGTCGACCCGCGCAGCATCCCTAGACGTCACGTGTGTACCAATAACACGCTCGCCGGGGCCCATGCGGGTTTGGATTATATTTTCCCCCTTTAGTGTACCTATGTGTATACAATTTATAGTGCACGTGCAGGGGGTATTTTTGGAATATTTATAAACGCCTTCTGTCTGCTTATATGGAGGTTGCAGATCCTGTGGCGTGGCGTAGCAGCTTCTTGATAGAATTGTTCGCTGCTTCGTACAGGTAGACTGTCGTGCACTATTTGTTGATTTTTGTAGGCGGATCATAGTGCACTAACTAATCTCCTGCCTTAAGGGATTGCATTTATTGGAGTTTTTCTGTATTTGCTTGAGAATAGTATTCTGTAGATATGATAGGTTCTCTACAGTAATTCGTAGATATTCGTATTTGCCACTGCTGATCTCTTTTGCTTGTGGGGACTTATGCATCTTTTCGTAGATAACCAACTGTGGGTATATATGTGCTCATAGATGACCCATTACTTATGCAACCTATTTATTATTAGTGATTGCAAGGGTTGGTATATCTCTTGTACACTAGCTCTTGATATCTGCAAAGGATTGTGGTGTGTTTACTTAGAGCCGTGTAACATCGTTTGTATGAAACTTATAATCATATTATGCTTCTCAAATCAACTTTGAATCTTCATTCATGCATGAATTATTACATGTTTTATGGATCTATTGTCCTTGAAAGTGGCTTCTCAACAATCATTATCCGTTGATATCTGAATCTTACTTAGCAAGAAGGCTTTGAAATATTTGTAGGAAAACCCTACACTAGTGGTTGTAGACATATTTCCATGTTCTTCATTTAGTCATTGCGAGCACACCACTTTGATTGAATGACTTGAGCCGCACCAATTTCATCACTCCTTGTTTATGTGATAATTTTTTAGTGATATTTGCATTCTAATTAGCATGAAGGTTCTTCCACGTTCATTTGAGAGCTTCAAATTTTGATTGCAAATACATTGGTTGGAATGAGATGTATGGATCATAAGTCTCTCATTGCTTTTGGAAGTAGTTCATAGTTTGTAAGATGGATCCGCTCATTTATATATGCTCGCAGCCAAACATATATCATATAACTATCTTAATAAATTGTATGAGTTTCAACATCATTTGTGAGGGAATGATGAGCCTTTTGTTCAATTTGCTTGCATTTAATCAAGATCTTTATTACTTCTCTTTGATATCATTCTTCTCCTCTTGAAAGATAGTCAGTATATATGACAAGCTTGGTACTATAGTAGTCAACATCTTACTCCATTCTAGATGATTGTCATAAGTTGATTGTTGTTGCTCCCAAGTTCATATCAAAGCTTGTAGTTAATTTATACATATACATTTCTTTTACTTGTCTTTCATTTCATCACAATCATTTTCTTTTTACAATTTATGAATCTCATTTCAAATGAGAGACTTTTGATTCAAATCAATCGTTTATTTAATGCCCATTTGAGTCTGAGTCTAGTTTGAGTTTGAGTTCATTTTGCTTGAGTTCAAGTTCTTTGCAGCCCAACTCAAGTATTTGCTTGAGTTCCAATGTTTAATTCATGTCCAAAGTACAAGTTTCAAATTCTAACAATATTTATGTTTGAGTTCACTTAAGTCATATTTATCTAATATTCAAGTCCGAGTATATGTCCGAGTACAAGTGCAAGTCTAAATTTCTCTTGCTTGACTTTTTTACTTAAAACATTTCCTTGGTTATTCAAGTTTGAATTTAGTCCAATTGATGTCTAAGTTAAGTTCATTTGATTTGAGTTCTGAGCATAGTCCAAAGTCTTTGGTTGTCCAAAAGTGTCCAAATCTTGTTCAAAGTCCTTGGATTTTCAATCCAAATTTCGGCAGCCTCCCAGCGTCTCCCCCGTTTAGGGGAAAAACCAAGAGGCCGCCTACCCGCCACGCCACTAAAGGCGTGCACGGTTGGTGTTGGTGAGACACCGCGGCGGTTGTATTTTTGTTTTCTCCCACCACGCGCACTAAAGGCGTGCTTGGGGTTTTTTAAAAAAAAAAATCATTTTTTTGATAAGCAATTTTGATTTCCCCCCGCCCGGGGGTACTTATAAGCGACCCCGCTTCGCCGCACGTGCCGCACCGGGGTTCCATCCTACCACGGCCAATAAAGGCGTGCTTAGGATAGTTCTCCAATTTGCCACGAATATTGAAGCAAGGTTTTGAGTTTTAGAAGATTACGTACCTCCGCGGGGTTGTCGTGGTTGACACGTGGATCGAGGGGTCACTCGCCTACCTCGTCGTAGGTGTCGCACCGGGTTCCCTTCTACCACGACCACTAAAGGCGTGCTTAGGTGGTTTGCCGGTCCGACACGGACATCGAGGAAGGAGAGTGGGGGGGGGGGCACAAGCATTTGCACTTTTTTGTTCTTTTATTATTATTATTATAATTAATTAGAATAAATTAGGTTTAATTAATCATAATTAGTATGTTTAATTAATAATTAATTACTATTATAATTAAACATAATTAAAATAATTTAATTATGATTAATTAATAATGACTAATAATTAATTATAATTTAAAGATAACTAATTATAATTATTTTAACTAATTAAAATTAATTCATAATTAATTAATTAATAATCATAATTAAGGTTAATTGAACATAATTAACTTAGTTAATTATGTTTAATCAAATCTTAATTATGATTAACATAATTAATCATAATTAAATTTAATTAATTTGATTCAGAATTTAAACTAATTAATTATATATATTTTTAAAATAAATAATAATAATAATAATAAATAAAATAAACAACCCCAAACCCTCCCTTACTGCTCTCGGCTTGGAATTTACGGGATTTGGCCGGACAAGTGCGTGAAACAGAGAAAGTTACCTACACAGCAAGCGGGCTCTGTGTTGCTTCCGATCAGACAAGAGGGAATGCCACCGAGTGAGCAAAATCAGGCAGAGGGGAGATCGGGCGGCTCCAGGCGTTAGGGTAGGGGTTTGCGAATAAGAGAGGGGAGGCTCGGGCTGGAGTCGGAGAAGCGCGCAAATGGGAGGGGGGAAATGGAGCTCGGTTGCAGGTAGGGGAAATCCCTTTCTCTTTCTCTCTCTCTCTCTCTCTCTCTCTGTGTGTGTGTGAGGATCAGGGCTCACGGTCGGGAGCAGGAGTCGGAGCTTGGGGCTGACGGATCGGACGGAGAACAAGGGGTCGGGCAATGATCCCGATCGGCTGGCTTCAACAGGATGGGGTCGGAGGTTGAGGCCGTGGGATCGGATGCAGTGGTTCGGTCGGCTAAGCAGAGAGGAGAAGTATCGTGGGAGAGGGAGGAGATCGCGTAGTGTGTGGGAGGAAGAGTCGGAGAGAAGCAGCGACGGGAGCAGAGAGTTCGAACGGGGAAGAGCCTCTATGGGTCGGGTATTTAACGACGGTCATGGGAGCGAGATCGAGGCCTGCGCACGATCTCTGCGTATCCTGCTCTGAGATGGCGCCGTTTGCAGGAGATGGGCACTGTAGCTGTGACGGTGTGGGCACGACAGAGATACGGGATTGATACAGGATTTGAGCAGGAATTTTATATTTATTTTTTTTCTTTTTGTTGGCTTTTACACAGTGGTCAACAAATGCCCCCCAACAAATGTGGTACGCGTCTAGAGCGAATCACGTTTGTTGTATGCTAATTGACCATGTGGATCTCTAGATATTTATTATAGATGTCACACTAGGGTTTTCATTTAGTGGATCTCCAAAAATTCGCTTGGATGTCACACTAATCTCCCTTTCTTTTTGACTCTTTTAGATGTATCCATAAATGATTGAGATACTGAATTCCTTTGTCCTGTGCTTTATGCTGCGGACATTGATGGAGGATTACCTAATTTGTTTGTGTTGACTTGTCAGGTGGTTTTTTGTACTTTCGGCCCTATGCTTTTAGCTTTGGCGGGCTTGTTGAAAGTGTAGATGCCGGCGACCTAAACCATTATGTTTGTATTAGGTCGATGGCGAAAAGTCATCGGTCCTGAGCTTTGTGCATAGCGGACTTGTTGATGACGAATCCTTTTAGTTCAGCCTAAGGCTTTTTGTGAACTTTGGGATAATTTTCTTCAGTCATTTGCTTTGTGCTTTGGCAGACTTTTTAAAGAAAAATTCCTTCGATCCTCGCTTTGTGCTTTACGGATTTGTTGAAGGATTTGCAGGTTCTGGATTCAGTTGATAGTACCGAACGTAGGTAGTATCTTGATCCTTAACCACTTGAGAAGACTTTAATCTGAATCACTTGAGTTCATCAGATCGGGAGAGCTAGAATTTGATAGCTCTTTGTCCTCTGGTTGCTGAAATGGGGGTTCCTCTACTGCGGCCTTTCTTATGGCTTGTTGAGTAGATGGAGCTGCCAGCGATCCGGCCATATTTGGGCTTGTTGGATCCGACCTCTTACACCCATTCAGGCTTCAGACTTGAGCAATGGAAATTGCGCTTCTCAATGCTGTTTTTGCTAAAGTTGGTAGATTTGGAGTCATCCTTTGTGGTTGCAGATTTTAGAGCCTACGAACATTAGGTGGTTGTTCGAGACTTATCCTTCCACTAGAACTTTGATTCTCCAGTCATTTGGGAGAATTTTGTAGACTACGATCACTTGAACTCGTCGAGTCAAATTTGCTTTCGTACTTCCTACAGTCCCTACTGACGGGTTGACGAAGTGGGGGTTCCGCTACTACGGCCTTTCTTATGGCTTGTTGAGTAGACAGAGCTGCCAGCGATCCGGCCATATTTGGGCGTGTTAGATCCGACCTTTTACTCCCATTCGAACCTTAAGCTTCAGGATGTTGGAAGACTTCAAGCTTCTTCAGCTCAATTTTGTAGGAGTGTGTAGTTACAAAAGTCTCTTTCTTGACTTTTGAGTCTTAGTTTGTTGGAGAAGGTGTCTCGATCTTTTGAGAGGTCACCTGCATAGGCTTTAAAAGAGAAACATCTGAGTTCTTTAGCACAAAGTAACGTTTGAATTGATAATTTTAAATATTTATTCGGGGATCTCGGCATGCAGCGCGACGTCGACCCGAATAAATATTTAAAATGCCCCCTATCTCGCAGGGACATTTTGGATAGGCTTTTGTATCTTTGAGATTTTAAATATTTATTTGGGGATCTCGGCACGCAGCGCGATGTCGACCCAAATAAATATTTAAAATGCCCCCAGTCTGATGGAGGATTTTGAAATGCGTTCTTGCTATACAAGAGAATTTCAAAATATAAGCAAACATGCATTGATAAATATGCATATAAAATTTTGATCATCACAAAATACATCCGTCATGAAATTTTTATACAAAGTATTTCTTTAAATGTCGGCCGTTGATAGGTGGCATAGGCCTCTGACCGTTCAGATCGATCAACTGATATGCTCCTCCTTGGTACACCTTCTCGATAACGAAGGGGCCTTCCCAATTGGATACGAATTTGCCACCAATTTTTCGATGTGGAATGATTGGTCTTCTCAGCACCAGGACCAATTCCCCTTCTTGAAATGTTCGAGGGCGCACCATACGATCGAAGGATTTTGTCATTCTTCCTCGGTAGATTTCCAGGTTTTGTTGAGCTTGTAACCTGAGTTCATCGAGTGCATCAAGCTCTTCCATTCTGAGACGGGTATTTTGCTCTTGAGTGAGATCGTTCTGAATTGCTACCCGAAGTGACGGTAGTTCGATCTCCAATGGTAATACAGCTTCAACACCGAACACCAATGAATAAGGAGTGGCTTTCGTTGGTGTTTTGTAGGTCGTACGATAGGCCCAGAGAGCTTCTGCCATCTTCGTATGCCACTCTCTTTTGTTCTTGGTGAGAATCTTCTTCAACAATTTCACCAGCGTCTTGTTGAAGGCTTCCGCCAAGCCATTTGCTCTTGGATTGTATATGGATGAATATCGCCAATCGATTTTGTGTTGATCAACGAACTTGTAAATTTTTGTACTTTTGAATGCAGTACCATTGTCCGAGATTATGCGGCGTGGCACACCAAATCTGTAGACTACATTGTGGGTAAAGAAATTGATCACATGCTCTGATGTGACCTCTCTGAATGGAGCTGCTTCTGCCCACTTGGAAAAGTAATCCGTCGTTGCCAGAATGAAACGGTGTCCCGCTGATGAAGGCGGATCTATTGGCCCGATTATGTCTGTGCCCCAGCATTCAAATTGCCAGGATGCTACTGTTGGATGTAGAGGATTTGGCGGTTGATGTATAACATCACCGTGGATTTGACATTCGTGGCATCTCTTAGCGTGGTCGATACAATCTCTAACCATAGTCGGCCAATAATAACCCATTCTCTTGATTTTGGCAGCCATCTTGGGACCTGACTGATGCGCTCCACAAAGTCCTTCGTGGACTTCTGATACCACTTTATTAGCTTCCTTGATCCCTAGGCACCTTAGCCACATTTGATCAAAAGCTCGCCTGTATAGCGTATCATTGACAAATGCGTATCGCAATGCCCTTTTTCTAATTTGTGCGGCCATAGACTTTTCTGTCGGGAGTTTGTTTTCCTTGAAGTAGTCAATGAATAGCTGTCTCCAATCATTTTCGACTTCAATATCTAAACAATGCCACCACGATTCTGAAGTTTGACTAGCTTTATGTCTCTTGGCCACGTGATATTCTTCTGGATAATTCTCCATAACAATCTGATGGAGAGGTTGAGGGTCAACTGGAGTTTCATCATGCTGACTTGAATCTGGAATTCCTTCTGCCCTTGGGAATTGTAACAGAGCGGGCACCAAGACCCTACGAGTGTAAACCCCGATGAATATAGGCCTCTCCTCGTTGATGTTCGTCATTTCTTTGGCTAATTTGGCCAGACAATCTGCTTTAGCATTTTGTCCTCGAGGAACTCGAGCCATTTTGACATTTGGTACTTGCTTCAGAAGCTCGAGGGCTCGCCGGTGATAGTGGGCCAATTCGACTTTGCCAACCTTATAAATGCCGAGGACCTGATTTATCACGAGCTGAGAATCACCAAAGATTTGAAGATGTTGGATTCTGACATCGATCGCAATCTCCAACCCTGCTAATAGAGCTTCGTATTTGGCTTCGTTATTGGTCCGAGGTTCAGTCAAACTGAAAGAAAATCTCATTATGCCTCCCTCAGGTGCTACGAAAATGAGGCCAATTCCGGCTCGAGCTCTTGCAATATTTGGAGGTCGGATAGGTCTAACCGACGATGCTCCGTCGAAGTACATTTCCCAGAATGGTAGCCTTTCATTCTCCTCGACCTGCATTATCTGCTCATCGGGCAAATCATCATTTAGTGGAGAATCAGCCGGGATTGGGTGTGCAGCAAGAAAATCTGCCAAGGCTTGTCCTTTTACCGCCTTCTGTGGCATATATATGATTTCAAACTGCAATAACAATACTGCCCACCTGGCTAGACGACCTGTCAACGCTGGTCTTGTCATCAAGAACTTCAGCGGATCGATCTTTGATATCAGTGTGATTTTATGAGATAGCATATAGTGGCGGAGTTTCTGAACTGCAAAAATCAGCGCCAAACAATGCTTTTCAATTGGGGAATAACGGCTTTCTGCTCCAATCAACCTTCGACTGATGTAGTAGAGCGCATTTTCTTTGCCTTCTTCATTATTCTGGGCCAATAGTGCTCCGAGGGACTCTTCTAGTGCTGCTGTATACAGTATAAGAGGCTTCCCTGGAATTGGCGCTGCTAGAATGGGCGGATTCAACAGGTATTTCTTGATACTATCAAATGCTTCCTGGCATTCTGCGTCCCATTTGAAACGGACATCTTTCTTCATTAGCTTAGAGAATGGCTGGCACCTACCCGATAGATTTGATATGAATCTCCGAATGAAAGCCAGTTGTCCTTGCAGCGAGCGAAGCTGTCGAAGGTTCCTTGGTGGTGGCATCTCCGTGATTGCCTTAATTTTGTTGGGGTCGATCTCTATTCCTCGATGACGAACAACATACCCCAGGAATTTGCCAGAGGAAACCCCAAAAGCACATTTGAGAGGATTCATCTTCAGATCAAACTTTCTGATTCTCTCAAATACGATTCTGAGATCTTTTAAGTGATCATTTCGGCCAAGGCTTTTAACAACAAGGTCATCTACATAACACTCGACCTTTTGATGTATCAAATCATCAAATATGTGAGTCATCGCCCGCTGGTAGGTGGCACCAGCGTTCTTCAAGCCAAAGGGCATGACTGTGTAGCAGAAAATTCCGATGGGCGTTCTGAACGATGTATGCTTTTCATCCTCGGGCGCCATCTTGATTTGATTGTATCCTGACGATCCATCCATGAAGGAGAACATGTCGTAGTTGGACGTATTGTCCACCAGGAGTTCGGATACAGGGAGTGGGAAATCATCTTTTGGACATGCTTTATTGAGGTCCCTGAAGTCGATACAAACACGAATTTGCCCGTTTTTCTTCTTTACTGGGACGATATTGGCAATCCAATCAGCATACTTTTCTTCTCGGATGAAGCCTGCCTCTATTAGTTTCTTCGTTTCTGCGATCACCTGTTCTTCAATCTCCAATCTCATTCTCCTTGGAGCTTGCTTGACGGGTGCTACATCCGGTTTGATTGCTAATCTATGAACTGCTACGTCAGGGGATAAGCCGGGCATCTCAGCATATGTCCAGGCAAAGCAATCCCTGAATTCACAGAGAAGTTCTTTTATTTCTTCTATTTGGTCTTCGGGTAGAAGAGAACTAATGAAGGTTGGGTGAGGATCCTCCTCAGTCCCCAAGTTGACTTCTTTTAGTTCATCCATAGTGGATGCCTGTCCACCATCTTCAAGCTCTTCTGGTGCAGGTTTGGCCTCAACTGGTTGATCATCATAATCATCAACTTCATACGCCTCCTCATCACCATCATCCTCAGATTTAATTTCCCCACATGTAATTGCTTGGCAAATCTCGTTTCTGGGGTACTTTCGTACAATAAATCCTAGACCCTTCTTTGCAAAAATATCCTTCTTCTTTATTGAGTGGGGATTTCTTCGATACCAGAGGCTCAAGCAGAAACGAACTTGCTGTTTAGAGGAACGAGTTTTACCTCGCTTTCTCAACATTCTTTGAATATTTCTAGTATTGTACCTGGGAAATCTCGTAGGTACTAATTCCCCGGAATCAACGAATGTACGAAACCAATCTCGATTTATCTCCTCTTCGAGTTTCCCGGTTGAATAAAATAGACTCGCTGGTCCACCTTTTTCTTTTAGGGGAGGTACGTAGAATGTCACGAGTTCTTCAACATATTGTATTTCTCGCGGAGTTACTTCTTTGAAGTGTTGCAAGGGGATACGTGTGACAACGAGTATACTATCTGAGATTGACAGGCTGTCTATTCTTCTGGAGAACACATCCTGTACTGTGTTCATGTAGATAGAATCGTAGTCATAATCATCATTTGAATATTCGACCTCCATACTCCTTTTGGTCGTTAACTGACGTATCCTCTTGGATTTTGTAGGGGTGGCATCACTTTCATCCGTGTCACTCCCCAAATGAGGTATATATTTCCTTTCTTTTGAGATGGAGGATGCTTTGAGAAGAGTCGGCGTTGCCTTCTTTCTTCCCACCTGCTTCTTCTTGTTCTCTTGTTCAGGTTGCCTTGCAACTTTTGGATCTGATGCTTGGGCATTGAGAGAGCCCGATGGCTTCAACTTCTTTGGAATGAAGTACTTTGCATCTTCATATATTTTTACTTCATGAACTGCGAAGGGTTGGATGTCACCAGAGATCCTGAATTCCTCTCCATCCCTGAGGTACTTCATGCATTGGTGTAGTGTGGATGGGACGATGCCGTACTCATGCAACCAAGGACGACCAAGGAGCGCTTTAAAGGCAGTATCTGCATCAATCACATGGAATTTGGCATCTGTATGAAGCTCTCCAAATGTGAGGGAGAGTGTAAATGATCCTAGGGTCCTCTGCCCCTTCTCATTGAAGCCATGTACCATTAATTTATCTGATCCAAGATGCTCCACATCGAGGCATAGTGATCTTAGTGCTTTCAAGCTCATTAGATTTATAGATGATCCTGGATCGATTAAAATTCGACTAATCATCATCCCATCACTTTCTGCAGTAACATACAAAGGACGGTTATGATCTGCAATCCCGAGCATCATGTCTTCTTCGGAGAAAGTAATGAACGGCTCATTACGAGCTTGTAGAACCTCAGTCAAATTACGTTCAGCAAAATAAGCCTCGTATCTTTCAGGATCTTTGAGAGCCTGAATCAGAGTTTCCCTAAGGTCTTTAGACATTACTAAGGCATCATATATGCTGAGTTGCGCCGGAATTTTTCTCAGATGGGATAAGATATTATAATCCACCCCGGTGGTTGAATTATTCTTTTTCTTGGGATCTTCAAGGATAATGTCATCGTTGATAATTATCTCTTTTCCCTTATCTTTGTTAGGAGCCCCTTTCTTTGGTGGAGGCGGCAATATCTTACCACTCCTAAGTTGCACTTGGTCAACTTCTTCTGGTTTAAGTTTTTTTACTGGGATATTTTCTTCAGAGTCGGCCATTGTTGCGTCCAGGGATTCATCTGTTGATTCAGAGTCACCACCCAGATTTATATGTCCCATTTGCGATGTTATATCGGGGTCCGACCCATCTTCCTCTGGAAAGTACAAATCCTCCTCTGAGCTGTAATCCATTGGCAACACCATCATACAGGATTCGGAGGGTACTTCTTCAGCATATTCTTCTTTTGTCCAGGAACTCGGTGCCACCGAGATGACCCGACATACTTCTCTTGGAAGAGAATTCTCACCATCTTCTCCGGCTTCCTCAATGTTAAGCTCTGTCATGAAGTCAGCAAGCTTGATAGGTCGCCTCACAGTCTGGTAGTACTCATCCAAACTGTCAATAACCCTTTGAGTTGCGGTCTTTTTCTCCTTAGGCTTCTTCAGTTTAGTCTTCTTCTTGGAGGATTTCACCCTTCCAGACTTTGAAGTGCCAATTTGGGTTGAAAACTGTTTAAAAGTAGAAGCTCGTACCATCGGCAGTGCCTTCAAATCTATCATTGGCTCAATAGGAGACTTCCACTTTACACCTGAAACTCCTTCAAGCTGCTTCAACATTTTCACAGTCTTCTTAGAGACCGCAGTCTCCCACCGTTCTTCTTGAGCTGACTTCTTTTCATTTCTTCTTTCTTCAACCAGGGGTACGGAAGAGGACGTGATCACCCGAGTTGATTCCTTTCTAGGGTGTGACAATACATTATCAGACAATGTGATCTCTCACTTCTGATATTTTCTTTCAAGCCAATCCTTGAAGATGTAGCAATCTTCAATAGGATGGCTGAGTACCCGATGATATGGGCAATAATTTGGGTCACCAGTGTGCTTCGACTCTTCGGGTCTCTTGCATTCAGGCAGTTCTAAACCCGATTTCAACACTTGTCGAAATAATTTGGCGACGCACTCCCTCTTGAATGAATATTCTTTATTCATTTTATCTTTGAGGGATTGAAACGTTTTATCACAAGTTCCTATTGCTTGTCTCGGACGTTCTCCACCACCTTGATAAGTTCGTGGCTTATCATTTCCCCCTAATATCAGCTTCGGTTGGGGGTTGGGGTTGTAGACTTGCTTAGGCTTTTCTTGATATTGCATCGGCTGTTTGCCTTTGTCTACATTGTAAATCACTTGCCTTTCTCTATCAGCTCTGGAGAAGAACGTAGAGTCGGCATCACCCCTTCTAGCACCCGGGGCCTTAGCCTTCTTGGGCTTATCAGAGTGATTTTCTGATTTGGACAAATTCAGTTTCTCAAATTTGGCCACTCTGTCGAGCAAGTCTTGAAATGTGTTTATCGTAGCCATGCACAGGAAGGGTTGCATCTTGTCATCAATGTTGCCCATTAACAACTGTACGGCATGCTCTTCTTCTAACTGCTGTTCACATTTCATGCTCAAGTTTCGCCAGCGAGTGATGTATTTAGTCACTGATTCTTCTCTTTTTCTCTTATCCAGAGCGAGGTCAGCGATCGTGATCTTCTCTGTTGCACTGGCGAATCTCTTCACGAACATATTTTCTAATTCTGCAAAAGTCTTCACAGAATCGTTTGGTAATTCAGCATACCATTCGAAAGCAGTTGCTGTCAAACTGCTGACGAATTGTCGGAAGAGTAGGGCGTCATTTCCTCCTGTGTTCCCACAGGTGGCTTTAAACTGTGCCAGGTGCTGCCTGAGATTGTTATTACCGTTGAAAGTGTTGAACTTTGGGACCGAATACCCTTTCGGGTATGGTACTTGGTCGTACTCAGCTGGGTACGAACGACCTTTGCCCACCAACTTTTCTGCTTGATCGACGGCTATAATAGCCCTGATCTTTTCTGTGATTATTCCTTCCAACTGTGCAGCAGTTACTGGTTCGGAAGTACTTGCAATATTTTGTGGGGTGGGCTGACGGATGACATTATGAGCCTCGTGACCATCTTCAGGAGTGCCCCGTACTCCTGAGACTTGAGGCATTTGGAAGTTTGGAGGATCCGAAGGAGGATTGGGCATGGCACCAACAGCAACAGTTCTCTGCATCATCTGCATCATTGCCCCCATCTGAGCCATCATCTCAGTCATCTTCTCATTTAACTGAGAGATTTCTCTATCTTTGGCTCTCATCTGTCGCCTTATATGTCTTTGCATGTTTGCAAGTGTGACATCCTCGTCAGCAAAGGGATTCTCTTCAACCTCTTCCCTTTCTTCTTCTGCTTGGGATTGACCACCTCTGCCAGTGGTGGACCCAGCTTCTTGACGACGTCGATAAACTCGTCTAATCGGTGGTTGTTGATCGTCGTCATCTTCACCGTCATCGTAGTAAACTTCTTCATTAACATTGGTATGTCTCACCATATAAACAACTTCCATATCCAGAGTGTTATTTATTTATTGCATTTCTTCTAAATTTTCTTCCAGAAATTCATCAATATTTTCTTCCATATTTTCTTCCCCTTCGAGGTATTCTTCTATATTTTCATCCTCTTCAAGGAATTCATCTTCTTCAATGTTGTCTCCCCCTTGCACATTTCCTTCCTCTTCTAGTACTCGGATCTTCGAACGGCGCCGCCACTGGATTTCCGGTTCTTGGTTAGGCACGGGGACTTCTTCAATCAATGGGCTGCGATCGAAGTTGGTCTCTTCTTTTGGAGGGGATGGAGGGCGACGGGATCCCTTGGAGGATTCTCTAAGGTGTCTACCGTCTGGAGGAATGTCATTATGGGTTCCTTTTGGGGCCCACTTCTGACGTTGTTTGTAGACTTGGGCGGATCTCCGGGAAGCCTCACCAGATGTCACGCCCAAATTAGTTCCTCTTTCTCTCCTTTCTTTCTCATTTCTTTGAGGCTTTGGCCTCCATACTTGTTTTCCTTTCCACCGGGACCTTTCAGCGGTGGATCCCTGAACATATGGTTCAGGTGTCACACCCCAATGTTCACCGTGTGGGGTATATCTTCTTTCTCTTCTTTCCGCCATAGTAGATAGACGTTCTCTTGGCGGAGTTCTCCGGGCCTCGATCACCAAAGGCTGTTGGAATTTCTTTTTCTTCAGACCCTTCTCCTTTACAGTCTTCAAGACTCGATATACTCGAGCTGACAGGGTCTCAGGTTCACTTCTTCTAGGAGGGGCTGGGGCTTCAGGCCGTTGCTCCCAAAAAGACTTTTTTAGCTCCCCAGTAGAGCTATTTCTTTTGACCCATTTTAGATCAGAAAATTTATTCCTGGTGGGAACATTGACTTCAGGCTCTTGGGCCGACAGATTGGAAGGGTGAACAGGGAGTTGTTGATGTTGAGTTCGGAGCTCAGCATTCATCTTTCTCCTTTGTCTTCTCGTAGGCCTCCCTCCAGATGAGGAGGCCACAACATCGTATTTCCCAGGCGCAAATAACCTGGTCGGCAGCCAAAGAAACTCAAAATTTTGAGTATGATTTGATATAGCTGCTACTATAGCACTGAGACGACTAGCCAAAGATGGAAAGAGAAACCAAACCCCAGTGGAGTCGCCAGAAATCTGTGGGCTCCGAAAATTCGGCCCCGGCCTCCGCTCGCTTTTCTTATTCGGCGAGGGAGTTTTAACGGAATAAGTTCCGGGGTAAATTTTGGAAGGCAGATGGGTTTGTAGATAAGACACTACCCAGAGATTTCGCCCTCATTTTGTGAGGACTTTATGATCTGAGTTCTGGTTTCCTATAGGCGCAAGCCCCTATAGTTAATTACCCCTCCCGATCACGAGAGAGAACTTTCGATTAAGGCTAGTCGTCAATCAGATACGTAGAGTATACGTGTTATCTGGCATATAGTAGCAGCAGAGGTTTGGGAATTGTTAGAAATTGAATTTGGAAACTGGATTTGGATTTTTGGGTTGAAAGACTTGATATTTAAATAGAAATTGCACCATCTTGCACTTAAAGCGGATGGTGGGGGAATGGATGATAGACCCGATCAAGATCCCATGGTTCCGTCGTCCCGGGCCATCGTGGTCCCTGGTCTACTTAGTCAGAGGAGGTAGTCGACCCAACCTGACAGAAGAATCCTTGTCGGCAGCCATGGGTTGCTTCGTCCAAGGGAACCTTGTAGACCTGGGTTGAATGTTTGTCTAAGGGGACAAATTTGAATCCACCTTAGCTTACAGAGGGCTTTATGCCCTATCGATCATATCCTATTGATTCATATCTCAAGGATTTAACGCCATTAAGGAACGTATTGGCTCTGGCCATAACCGCTATCTGTGGTGCCATTTGGCGGCAAAACCACTCGGTTCAGAGGGCCCCGGGTCATAACCGTTTACCTGCAGTGCCATTTGGCGGCGAAACTGCCGGTTAGAGGACACGTACCACGTCCTTACTGGCAAGAGATTGTTTGAGAATGGATCCTAGTGATATTTTCGACTAGGCATTTCGCTCTTTGTGAGCTGAAGTAATATTTCATATTTGTCCGCCTTGACAAACTTTTGCGGAGGGCGGATGATTTTTGCTTTAAGTGCGTTGATGGATTTATTTCATTTTTAAATATATTTTTGGGATTTTTGGGATTTTGAGATCTTTTGGATTTTTGGATTTTGGATTTTGGGTGGAGCTTTGAATTATTTGAAATGAACTTTTGGGAGATATTTGAAAATATTTGGAAACCCCTCCGGTTGAGATCTGCATTCAACACGGCCATCATCGGGGTGTTTGGGGATCATTTCTTTCTATGGATTGAACCTTGTCAACTCTGTCGGGCTATCGACAGAGGATCGGGTTTCGTAGGCTTCGTGCCTTTATTAGTGAATTCATATTATTGTAGGCCTTGAGGGCCTAATATGAATGTTTTAAAGCAAATATACTGGTCACCATAACTTTATATTTGCTTAATGGTTCGAACCCTGTCGAGTTCTATTGACCCGTATAGAAGGATCAGTTTCGAACCTGAATTCACTTGTCGACCCGCGCAGCATCCCTAGACGTCACGTGTGTACCAATAACACGCTCGCCGGGGCCCATGCGGGTTTGGATTATATTTTCCCCCTTTAGTGTACCTATGTGTATACAATTTATAGTGCACGTGCAGGGGGTATTTTTGGAATATTTATAAACGCCTTCTGTCTGCTTATATGGAGGTTGCAGATCCTGTGGCGTGGCGTAGCAGCTTCTTGATAGAATTGTTCGCTGCTTCGTACAGGTAGACTGTCGTGCACTATTTGTTGATTTTTGTAGGCGGATCATAGTGCACTAACTAATCTCCTGCCTTAAGGGATTGCATTTATTGGAGTTTTTCTGTATTTGCTTGAGAATAGTATTCTGTAGATATGATAGGTTCTCTACAGTAATTCGTAGATATTCGTATTTGCCACTGCTGATCTCTTTTGCTTGTGGGGACTTATGCATCTTTTCGTAGATAACCAACTGTGGGTATATATGTGCTCATAGATGACCCATTACTTATGCAACCTATTTATTATTAGTGATTGCAAGGGTTGGTATATCTCTTGTACACTAGCTCTTGATATCTGCAAAGGATTGTGGTGTGTTTACTTAGAGCCGTGTAACATCGTTTGTATGAAACTTATAATCATATTATGCTTCTCAAATCAACTTTGAATCTTCATTCATGCATGAATTATTACATGTTTTATGGATCTATTGTCCTTGAAAGTGGCTTCTCAACAATCATTATCCGTTGATATCTGAATCTTACTTAGCAAGAAGGCTTTGAAATATTTGTAGGAAAACCCTACACTAGTGGTTGTAGACATATTTCCATGTTCTTCATTTAGTCATTGCGAGCACACCACTTTGATTGAATGACTTGAGCCGCACCAATTTCATCACTCCTTGTTTATGTGATAATTTTTTAGTGATATTTGCATTCTAATTAGCATGAAGGTTCTTCCACGTTCATTTGAGAGCTTCAAATTTTGATTGCAAATACATTGGTTGGAATGAGATGTATGGATCATAAGTCTCTCATTGCTTTTGGAAGTAGTTCATAGTTTGTAAGATGGATCCGCTCATTTATATATGCTCGCAGCCAAACATATATCATATAACTATCTTAATAAATTGTATGAGTTTCAACATCATTTGTGAGGGAATGATGAGCCTTTTGTTCAATTTGCTTGCATTTAATCAAGATCTTTATTACTTCTCTTTGATATCATTCTTCTCCTCTTGAAAGATAGTCAGTATATATGACAAGCTTGGTACTATAGTAGTCAACATCTTACTCCATTCTAGATGATTGTCATAAGCTGATTGTTGTTGCTCCCAAGTTCATATCAAAGCTTGTAGTTAATTTATACATATACATTTCTTTTACTTGTCTTTCATTTCATCACAATCATTTTCTTTTTACAATTTATGAATCTCATTTCAAATGAGAGACTTTTGATTCAAATCAATCGTTTATTTAATGCCCATTTGAGTCTGAGTCTAGTTTGAGTTTGAGTTCATTTTGCTTGAGTTCAAGTTCTTTGCAGCCCAACTCAAGTATTTGCTTGAGTTCCAATGTTTAATTCATGTCCAAAGTACAAGTTTCAAATTCTAACAATATTTATGTTTGAGTTCACTTAAGTCATATTTATCTAATATTCAAGTCCGAGTATATGTCCGAGTACAAGTGCAAGTCTAAATTTCTCTTGCTTGACTTTTTTACTTAAAACATTTCCTTGGTTATTCAAGTTTGAATTTAGTCCAATTGATGTCTAAGTTAAGTTCATTTGATTTGAGTTCTGAGCATAGTCCAAAGTCTTTGGTTGTCCAAAAGTGTCCAAATCTTGTTCAAAGTCCTTGGATTTTCAATCCAAATTTCGGCAGCCTCCCAGCGTCTCCCCCGTTTAGGGGAAAAACCAAGAGGCCGCCTACCCGCCACGCCACTAAAGGCGTGCACGGTTGGTGTTGGTGAGACACCGCGGCGGTTGTATTTTTGTTTTCTCCCACCACGCGCACTAAAGGCGTGCTTGGGGTTTTTTAAAAAAAAAAATCATTTTTTTGATAAGCAATTTTGATTTCCCCCCGCCCGGGGGTACTTATAAGCGACCCCGCTTCGCCGCACGTGCCGCACCGGGGTTCCATCCTACCACGGCCAATAAAGGCGTGCTTAGGATAGTTCTCCAATTTGCCACGAATATTGAAGCAAGGTTTTGAGTTTTAGAAGATTACGTACCTCCGCGGGGTTGTCGTGGTTGACACGTGGATCGAGGGGTCACTCGCCTACCTCGTCGTAGGTGTCGCACCGGGTTCCCTTCTACCACGACCACTAAAGGCGTGCTTAGGTGGTTTGCCGGTCCGACACGGACATCGAGGAAGGAGAGTGGGGGGGGGGCACAAGCATTTGCACTTTTTTGTTCTTTTATTATTATTATTATTATTAATTAGAATAAATTAGGTTTAATTAATCATAATTAGTATGTTTAATTAATAATTAATTACTATTATAATTAAACATAATTAAAATAATTTAATTATGATTAATTAATAATGACTAATAATTAATTATAATTTAAAGATAACTAATTATAATTATTTTAACTAATTAAAATTAATTCATAATTAATTAATTAATAATCATAATTAAGGTTAATTGAACATAATTAACTTAGTTAATTATGTTTAATCAAATCTTAATTATGATTAACATAATTAATCATAATTAAATTTAATTAATTTGATTCAGAATTTAAACTAATTAATTATATATATTTTTAAAATAAATAATAATAATAATAATAAATAAAATAAACAACCCCAAACCCTCCCTTACTGCTCTCGGCTTGGAATTTACGGGATTTGGCCGGACAAGTGCGTGAAACAGAGAAAGTTACCTACACAGCAAGCGGGCTCTGTGTTGCTTCCGATCAGACAAGAGGGAATGCCACCGAGTGAGCAAAATCAGGCAGAGGGGAGATCGGGCGGCTCCAGGCGTTAGGGTAGGGGTTTGCGAATAAGAGAGGGGAGGCTCGGGCTGGAGTCGGAGAAGCGCGCGAATGGGAGGGGGGAAATGGAGCTCGGCTGCAGGTAGGGGAAATCCCTTTCTCTCTCTCTCTCTCTCTCTCTCTCTCTCTCTCTCTCTCTCTCTCTCTCTCTCTCTCTCTCTCTCTCTCTCTGTGTGTGTGAGGATCAGGGCTCACGGTCGGGAGCAGGAGTCGGAGCTTGGGGCTGACGGATCGGACGGAGAACAAGGGGTCGGGCAATGATCCCGATCGGCTGGCTTCAACAGGATGGGGTCGGAGGTTGAGGCCGTGGGATCGGATGCAGTGGTTCGGTCGGCTAAGCAGAGAGGAGAAGTATCGTGGGAGAGGGAGGAGATCGCGTAGTGTGTGGGAGGAAGAGTCGGAGAGAAGCAGCGACGGGAGCAGAGAGTTCGAACGGGGAAGAGCCTCTATGGGTCGGGTATTTAACGACGGTCATGGGAGCGAGATCGAGGCCTGCGCACGATCTCTGCGTATCCTGCTCTGAGATGGCGCCGTTTGCAGGAGATGGGCACTGTAGCTGTGACGGTGTGGGCACGACAGAGATACGGGATTGATACAGGATTTGAGCAGGAATTTTATATTTATTTTTTTTCTTTTTGTTGGCTTTTACACAGTGGTCAACAGTAGCTAGATTGAATTACATAGTTTTTGTGTTTTGGGGGAGAATTGTTTGTTATTTACCATTCTGTAAAGGATATAGGTTGATGATATACTTTGGTAATTATATACTTAAGCAGTTAAGCTTAGTAATACTGTTATTATTGTTTTAGAACTTTTTAATTTTTGAAATGCGTTAAATCATTTGAAATTGTTCGTGCAGTCTGCTTCAGTTAATAAGTTGACTATGCCATAAAGCTTTTAAACCGTGGAATACTTACTTGAAATATGGAACGATGGATATAAATTTGTAAAAGAGCTTCAGAAATATGTAAAAGTGCCTCATCATTGGAGACTATGTTAGGTATCTATTTTTTAATATAGTAGTAGAGACAATTTTCTAGATAAACTTCTTGTAATCCCATGTAACCATGACAAAAAAAATGAATATTTCAGCTTCGAACTCACTAAGCCTTAGAATTGAATTTTGGATAAAACTCAATATGGTTAACTCTTTGTTATTTAACTGATCTTTATAAAAAAAAATGTTCAAAGATAGCAACATTAAACTTTTATTCCGCTACATGAGGTCGGCTAGACGGCTAAATGAATACTTTTTCTCCATTATAAAATTTGCACATGATAAGGAAAATAATGATTTCACCTGTGACTTACTATGCCTTATAACAATATGGATCTAATCAAATATCTGATTCAGATATTATCTAGGAGAAAGCTTGATCCTGTATGTGAATAGGGTGGAAAATGGCTGATAGCAAACAAGCGATTACAAGAGGAGAGGGATGGGAGTAAGCAGAAGAATTTGCTATGAACTACCCAATAATAATTAATTTGCTTATTTCATTCATTGCTTGCCTTAGTATTCCCTATGGGGGGAGTATTTATAGAATTACAAGACTCATTAAACATGTAATAACTACCCAATAATAATTAATTAGCTATGAACTACCATGACCCATAATGACCCACTAAGTCAATTCTAAACTATTCATTACAATTATTACCCTAAAAACTAGTAAGCTTATTATGATTATATATATGTTCAATTGTTTCTTGATAATAATTTCTCCAGTATGCCTCAGGGAGGTCCTCTTCAGCATAGTTTCATCATCCCACACCAGTGAACAAAGCTCCAGGATTCCTTAAAAATAGCAAATTTTGAAACCAGTTTACATTTGTTTGAACTTAAAAAGTTTATTGCTTTATTTTCATGATCTCAACCTTTTTTTTGATAGTATTTCTTGTTAGAAGTGAATGTGATTTATGGCAATATGTAACACTTGTCTTCGTAATTCTAATATGTGCAGTTGTGCACATTTGTACCTTAATATATTATTGAGTATTTTGTATGGAAACTGTTACTTCTAGTGACTTCTTTTATTATTGCAGTTTTTATCATTAAAAGGTGAAATGGCATCACCAATGCAATCATCATTTCTTCCTGCCAACACTGATTCGTTAGCACAGGCCTTGGAGGCTGTAAACCCTACTGAATCCATTTCTCTTCTATACCTTATTCTTGAGGACCCTTCATCTTCCTCAGATGCTCTGCGCGTTAAAGAACAAGCAATTTCAAAACTTTCAGACCTACTCACACAGGAGAAGAAAGCTGAGGAGCTTAGAAGCCTCCTTACACAACTAAGACCCTTTTTCTCTTTGATTCCCAAGGCAAAAACCGCAAAGATTGTGAGGGGGATCATAGATGCGGTTGCCAAAATACCAGGGACTTGTGATTTACAGATCTCTCTCTGCAAGGAAATGGTGGAATGGACTCGTGCCGAGAAGCGCACATTCCTCCGGCAACGTGTCGAGGCTAGGCTTGCTGCTCTCCTGATGGACAATAAGGACTATTCTGAGGCCCTAAATCTTCTTACTGGGTTGATAAAGGAGGTCAGAAGATTGGATGACAAACTATTGCTTGTGGACATTGATCTTCTGGAAAGCAAGCTACATTTCTCTCTTCGAAATCTTCCCAAGGCAAAAGCTGCATTAACTGCAGCAAGAACTGCTGCGAATGCCATTTATGTTCCTCCGGCACAGCAAGGCACCATTGATTTGCAGAGTGGGATCCTTCATGCTGAGGAGAAGGACTACAAGACCGCCTACAGCTATTTCTTCGAGGCATTTGAAGCCTTCAATGCACTTGAGGATCCCAGAGCTGTATTTAGCCTGAAATACATGCTTCTTTGCAAGATCATGGTTAACCATGCAGATGATGTTGCTGGCATAATTTCTTCGAGGGCCGGCCTGAACTACTTGGGTCCCGATCTGGACGCCATGAAAGCTGTTGCAGATGCTCACTCAAAGCGTTCACTTAAGTTCTTCGAAACTGCTCTTAGAGATTATAAGGCACAGTTGGAGGAAGACCCAATTGTTCACAGGCACCTTTCGTCTCTCTACGATACTCTCATGGAGCAGAATCTCTGCAGGCTCATTGAACCTTATTCCAGGGTAGAGATTGCTCACATTGCAGAGATGATTGAGCTTCCCATCGATCATGTGGAGAAGAAGCTTTCCCAAATGATCCTCGACAAAAAGTTCGCCGGAACCCTAGACCAGGGAGCTGGCTGCCTTATCATATTTGACGACCCCAAAGCTGATGCAATCTTTCCTGCAACGCTGGAGACTATTAGTAATATTGGCAAGGTTGTGGACAGTCTTTATGTCAGATCAGCACATATAATGGCCTGATGGGAATCAAATCATGAACTATGAGAGACAGGTCATTATTTATTTCCTTTTGCTTATTATGTTTCGTAGAGCTCGATGAAGATTTGATGTTGTTGTTATTATATTTAGTAGAGTCTTGAGGTAGCTACTTATATAAATGAACTGAGTGAATTTGGTTTTTCTGCTGAAATATGGCACTTTATTGACTGTTCTTTGGCTTCTCACTTGTTTGAGAAGAAGAAAACTGTTTCAATCCAGCGTGCGGATGGGCTTAGGGCATCTCCAACCGAAAAACTTATTTTATACGCTAAAATGCGGTAAAATTTCAAAATGACATAATTCATCGCCAATCGAACTTCATTTCTCTCATCTTTCGTGTGGTTCCTGTGAAGGTAACAATCTCTCTCATCTTTTGCGCATTTTCTCCTCTTTCTCGCAATTCGGCAAATTCGCAAGCCAAGATTTTTTGGCGTGGGTGAAGAGTCCGATGCCAATATTGGTTCAAATGTAGCAAATGGCGGATGGCATATGGTGGTATACGGTTCGGTTGGAGATGATATTAGTTGTTTTTTGCTGGAACTTTGTGCTTTCATATCACATAAACTTTTTTTGCTTTTGTTGAAGTAAGAATCTATATGCTCTAATTTGAAGGTGACTTTTGAAAGTTGTTTAATTCAACACAATATTGATATGATATTATGAAAAAAATTCTTGGAAATATCATTCAAATTATGTATATTTATAAATTTAATCTCTATTCAATAAAAGAATTATTGAATTTGTTGCCTTACGTATAATTATGAAATTGTTGAGGTTTTTGTTGGGAATTTTAATGTTTAGGTGCGTGATGCATGAAGATAGGAGTGTCAGTTCTATAAATATGTAAGATTTGTGGCCTTTTTTGCCTTTCTTGTTACATTTGTTCTGTCTATAATTTTGAATTACAAGATTTAATGATACTTAAAAGAGAATATTAGCTACTTTATATAATGTGTTGAGACTGGAGGGGTAGACCACCTTTTATGCAGTGTGTAATTAATCTTTTCAATATTATAAATTAGGTATGTCAAAACGGGTCGATAGGTTGAGTTTGGGTTCAACCAAGTTAGGATCGACTCGATTTTGTTTCACAATTCAAATATTTATCTTCGAAATAATCTGATTTCTACCATGTTTAAAATTAACCAATTGTCATTTATCTCAATTAATCAACCAAATGTGCAACGAAGTCGTCCTAATTTTTTTTTTTCATATAATTCCGTTTTTAATTGAATGTTTCGTTCTAAAAAATTTATCTTAGTATGAGAATATGACTCTTTATACGATATAATGGAGAAAAATGATAAGCGGAATAAAGGTTCGATGTTGTTGTTGTTGTTGTTGCAAAAAAATTATGATGATAGAGTAAATATTTAATATTTAGTATTTACTTATAAATCTTAGAGAGGATCATATATGATGGAACGGATTCTCCATCCACTAGCGAGCCAAAATAATGTCTCACCTCAAGGAAAAAATATTACATGTGGTTTTCCAATGAATCCGAAGGTTAATTCGGATGTGTCATGTCATCCAATTCATAATGCATTGGGTGATGTGGCGCGTCTGAATTGACCTCCAAATACGCTCAGACACTACACATAACACTTGCTAAGCAAGCTTGAAGTGATCATTTAGCTTGAGGATTTTTTTTTTTTTCTAATCCTTCATTGCTTATAAATGGAGCAACTCCATTGGCAACAAGCAATGAGAAGCATTTTATTGAGATTAGAAGGGTAAGGAAATTGAGGAGATTGCAGCGTTACTTTAAGTCTAAGAACCTTTCACAGCCTCTCTCCTATGGTGACTGCTGACATACCTACCTTCTCCCTCTCAGTGGACACCATAGGTGATGAGATTTTTGCATAGTTGCCTCTTATCCTTAAGAGTCTAAATTAAATTATAAGAGGTTTTGAGTAAGGTTGTGACAACTTCAAGTTCAATATTTAGTTTTACCAGCTCCGACCTGATTAGAAAAATGTAAAGATTTGAGATTTTGAGTTTTTCAACTATTTGCATGTCTTTGGGAGTATTTTAATGCATGCAAAAATGATTAAGTGTGCTCTAGAATAAGTCTCAAGTGTTAGATGTGAATTTCGACAAAATCTGATAATAACACCTTTGGAGTGCTACTACACTGGGTGTTCGAGTGTAGCGGTGTTACATTTAACTAAAGTGTCAAATAGAAACATTGTGGTGCCGCAGCGCTAGGATATTATGAGCTCATTAAATCTTTTTTTTTTTTTCATTATTCCATTCATTTTGCCCCGAGAAACTGGCTGAGAAGAGAGAGGAGGGAGATCAGAGAGTGAAAAATTATGTTTTGAGCTACTTTGGGTCTTTTTCAGCCGTCAGCCCAACTTGAAAATTTATTTTGATCAAATATAGTTCACATTATGCGTATCTCAATTTTCAAAATTACAAAATTTTAGCAAAAAATTTAATTAAATTTATATTTTTGTTAGCAAAAAACTATTATAACTTTGTACTGATAAAAAATTTTACTGCTTAACTTTTTATATGTTATAGAGATTAGGATTAGAAATTTTATACCTAGTATTTAAGAATTTATGTAGTTTTAATTGAAGAGAAAATAATTTGGACACTAAAACTAATGAAGTAGTGTAATAAATGTCTTAAAATAGTTATTTACACTATTTATAATTTGGTTATGTTATGGCATTGTGAAAATATGCTAAATAGGAAGTTATGCTGGCTACTATTATAGAACACTATGCAATTTTGACACGTGCTAAAATTTGCTTTAACTGTTGCAATGTGATGAAATAAATGCTTATATGATTGAAAAATATATATTGAGAGCTATAAGCGATCAGAATCATTTGAGATTCTATCTTTGTCATAAGGCATATTCTAGTGTCTATAAAACCATGTTATGGTGTATATAAGTCATGTTCTAATGCTTACGAGAATGTTCTAGTGCTACAAATATAAAAAGGGACACATAAGGGGTCATAATCCTTTGAAAATTTATGAGAGATTATGATATATGATATGAATTGCTTCGTGATATAAACTGCTCTATAATTTATTTTCTTGACATATTTATTTTTTCAACATTGCTATTTAACTAAATATGTTGTGTTATGTTTTTATTACCTTTATCAATACAAACAATGATATATTATATTGCATTTAAATGTTTTTAATTATTCAACAAAAATATTTAATAAAAAAAATAATTTCAAAATTTAGATCAATTTGTGTGGCCTATTGAGTTGTTATAGCTCGTCGTGGTTTGTTTGTGGTTTTTAAGATCTGGAAAAGGAAAGGAAAGTCTATACTTTAAGACAAATTTGTGGTTATATGAATTCATTATTTTTATTTTTATACAATTATAACTAGTTTATTATTCTATTATGTAGATTTTGCATGTAGCCATATACTATAGTGTAGATATATATATTTTGACGAAATAAAAGAAACCAAATGGGTGAGTTTATTTTCAGTATTTGGATTTATTAATAGCTCTGTAATGTGTAGTTATTTAAAATGAACCTTGGAAGAAAATGAGAACATTTCAAAACTAGATTTGGGAATAGTCTGTCACAGTTCAAGATGATGAAATCTATCCTGATTGGGATGGAGTGTGACAAAGGTTTTGATTATGATTGAACATATACTTGAAATGTCAGAAAATAAGTAGGATCAATCATCATGTTGGCCTCATTGTGTTTCTTTGCTTTAGGCAACTTTAAATGCAGATCATGAATACAAATGCAAGTAAATTAATCCAAAATTAGTTTTTATGCATATTTATTTAGGAGAACAAATAACTTTCATGCATGTTTTTTCAGGAGAATAAATAGTTTTTATGTATATGTTGGCCCTTATACCTCGAACCAAGAGCAAAAAGAAGCAAAAATCAGTGAATTTATCGGCACACGCATTGACAAAAAAATAGTTATTCTCTATTTTATTTAGAGGCCTACTATTGCAATATGTGAAGAGTCATTTCGAAAAGAAAAAATTAAAAAACTAGCAAAACACATAAATAAAAATAGAGCAACATACTTGAGCAACTACAAGTTAGTGGTGAGAAGAAGATGAGTAAAAAAAAAAAAAAAACATTTGCATAAAGAAATTGAGATACAATGGGCCACATGAAAGGTCTTTGTCCCCACTCATGTTGCAGGTTCCATCTATCCCTTCTCCCAACAAGTTACCAAACACTATTTATCCCAGCTGATATGATTGACCACACTGATTGTATATGTTCCCTGTTAGTGCTATTTTTTGTTGGCTATTACTAGTTGCTAATTTATTTCCCTCTACTGGCCGTCGTCTTGGGTTTGTTGGAGGACTGCTTTTCTTGTGTGCCTTTTTGCTGACCCTTTTTAGGTTTTTTTTTTCATGATGCTTGTTGTAACTAGATAGGATCATTGGATCAATTGTTTTTCTTATGCTTTTTGGATGTATTTCTTTTCTATTTTAGAGAGCATTTGATCAACTAAGAATATGTAATTATTTTCTTAATTAACACATAAGCCCTTTCATGAATTTTATATGTGTGCCTAATTGTATAAATGCTGCTCTCCTCCTCTGGTGCTACATGTTATCTTAGCTCCTCCCCTGGTACTGCATGTTATCTTAGCCAACTATATTTCAATGCATTCAAATAGATAATAATAAATATAGATGATAGTTTAAAGCACAAGTTATATATTTTTAATTATTTTATAATGAAAAATAAATGCATTTTAAAATATCTCCAAATTGAACAAATATTAAATAGTAAGACAAATGAAAATTGTTTGAAAGTCATGCCATGCTCTTGGATTGAAAGAGAATAGGAATGGTGACTAATTCTTAGTATTTATTTGCTCAAAGAAAAGAATTATGACTACCTATTGATTTATTTACTTGATAACAAATAAGAACCTTTTGCCATTCGAGTGAGTAAAAAAGTATATGACATACATTTCATCAAATTTATTAAGACTTATTTTAAATAGTTATGCTAATCTTAAATTTTATTTATAATATATAAAATAAGAACATTATACTCTTATAAGGTGAAAAGTTCAGCTATGAATGTAAGGTTACTTTAATTATTTAAATTTTTTTTTTGTTGTAGAGTGGAAAGTTCTAATCTTTGTTAAATAAATTGAGCTATAATTGTTTTTGAAAAATGCAACATCTTCCAACTTCATATTTTATTCTCTTAAATATCTTTGTTCTAAACCATCTCCTATATTGCTTCACCAATTGCATTAAAAAATACTTTTGCTATGGATAAGTTAACTATATTTTGAAGTTGTGACACTCTTGTGATGTTGGTGACATCCAAGGGATAAATAGTAGAAATACTTCTTTATATATATATATATATATAAGTTTTTTCTTAGATTTGTAGCACTATATCCTTGCAGTTTCAAAATAGTTCTAAACATTAACAATTGGTTGAGTGGGCCTTTCAGATAACATAAAATCCAATTTATAGTTTCCAAATACCCCTTTCCAAGGTTTGACATGTACTGAATGAAATCCCTAATATATATATATGTAATATTAGGGTATTATGAAAACCCTGGCATATCATATAATCAACAATTTAAATTGATCACCCTAACATTAACTTTTAAGTTTCTCTTCGGGCGAGAGCCTTTTTGTTCAATCATTGGATGAGTTTAGTCGATATACATCAATTTCGAGTAAACCCATCATCAAAAAAATCATATTTGATATAGACATACCCGTTCATTTCCTATAAATTAGTTGAATTGAATATACACAATTATGTTGGATACATCAAATTATTATTGTCGACTTAACTTCCTAGATTTGTAAGCTTAGGCTTCTTATTTTTTGTGCTTCTCTAATTTATCGAAGTGCTAGATATATCAACTTAGCTCATTCATGTCACCCCGTATAAAGAGTATTGCGAGTAAAATTGACACCTGATTGATTTCATCCTAATGTTTCATCCCCTTGGCTTGGCCTCCTTTCGGGTGGCTAATGTTTTTCCTCAGTGCCTTGCCGATAGCCCAACATCATAGAACTATTAGCTTAGTTATCTTGCCATCCTAAGATCTCTACACATGGAATCACCTACTTAGTACTATCCCTCTTTAACACCTTGTTGATAGCTTGAAATTTTATAGCGATTAACCATAATCATCTTTTAGTCAGTGTCTTCCCAAACTCAGTCCAATAAACTTTTCCTCTTAACATTTACTCCCCTTGATTGACAACAACTTAATAAATTATAGGTGTAACCTTAGACATTTCATTCCTAATATTTATCCATCTCTATGCCTTGCATAAAACTCGTTATACTAGAGTTGTCGAGTACTTTGGTATCTTTTATTTGACATCCTCCAATAACTCAATACTGTGAAGTTTGATACTCAACATTTTCCCTCTCTATGCTCACCAATAGATATATATCCTTGATTTATTAATTTTGTGCCTTCCTAATAAACTTTCCATATTGGAAAATTGCATTTCATAGCATTTAGCAAAAAATAGGCATTACATAGTTGCCAATTTAATGTTAGCTTCTCTAGAGGTCACCTTCAAGAAACTTAATTGATAGCTTAACATTATAGAGCAATGGGATCGCAACCAACTATCCTTCCTATGTTCTTCTCGATAATTCTTTTCCTCAATAACTAGCCTTCTCATAACTTTTTATTGTTCTACATCCTAGAACCACAAACTCAATAACAAATTCATTCATGTGTTCTTCTCGGTAGCATCAACTTGCCTCCTTGGCATGTTGCATTCTCAATGCTTATCAACAAGTTATCATCCTTGACCTATCTTCTCAACATTAAATTCCTTCATGCCTTCTTGTGAAGTCACATACTTGGTACGTGGTCTTCTAGCCTCATGTTTTTCGCTTGACATCCTAAAAGTACCAACATTACAAATATTCTTTACAGAATTAACATTATCTTGGAATTCCCACTAAACTCCATAATGATAGTTAGTTATTATAGTAATTTACATCATCAGATGCCCACACAATGCTCAAAACATTTGTTGATACCAATTATCCTTCTTAATTTAGAACAAATTCAACATAGACTCTTTTAAATTAATTCTTAGTTAATATATTGAATAAGAAGAGAAAAATTTTCCTTATGAGTGAGTGCACTCTCAATTCTCTTATAACTTCTCCTTATGTGCTATCATGCTCATTTAAAGGGAGCGTGATACATCTTATGAAGGATTTGTATTTTAGAAGTGCCAGTCTTCTATGTCATATACATTTAAGTTTCCCAAATGTCAATTTTTGAGTCCTTACACCATGCACTTTCATTTCCAACACTCATATACTATATGTAAAACCATGAAACCATTAGCAATTAGACTCTCAGCATCCTCTAAATTATGTTAACTAATTGTAATTGAATAATAAAAGTAATAGGATAATCAATAATTATTGTTATTTTAGTCAAGTGCGATGGTCATGGGAGCGTGCCCTAGCCACACTCTCCCACTGTGATGGTCACCCTTATAGATGTTGACTCATTCTCAAGGAAGCTTCTTAATATCCTCTGGTTTTCATATAATCATAAAACTTGTAGTTTGTTTGCTGCTTTTTCCATCGCATTATTTTTCGATTGAATGGAGATCAATTTGTTTACTAATTTCAAATTTTTATATGGCAAATTAAAATATCACACATTTTTAGATGCCATGTTCGGAGCATCTACTTGTGCGATTTTTTTCGATGTGAAATCAACTACCCATTTAGGCCATTCTCTACGGATTTCATTTGATAAAATTCTTCATCCCTCTATTTTTTCTCTTATTTACTCTCCATTATATTTAGTTAGGTCCTGGTTTTATGAACAATTTTGGATCTAATCAAATAAAAAAAAAAAGAAAAAGATAAATATATCAAGAGAGAAAGTTGGGTGCGATGACTTAGGGACTGTTTAGCAACAAATGAGATTTAATTTTAGTGAGATTTAGTAAATTCTGTAAATTTGAATTTCTAAATCCTGAAAAGATTAAATCTTAAAAACTGATTGATATGTCAAATGTTAAATCCAGTTAAATCTTGAAAAACTATTTGGTAAAATATTACATGATTTATGACAGCTAGAGATTTAAATGAGAAGAAAGGAATTATAAATTAAAAAATAAATTTATAATTAAAAATAAAAATTAATGTGTTATGAATTTAATAACATGTTAAATATAAATTACTCATTATTTATTATTTACACTATTAATTATATATTTAATAATATATATTTTAAGTTATACTAATCAAATTAATTATATTACTATTTAATTACTAATTATTCAATTAAGTTAAATTAGATAATTAATTTATGCACTAATTATACTATTAATAATTTAATTAACTAACTTAATTATTAATATTTAAATTATATTAATTAGGTTACAATGAATAACTTAGAGCCCTCTAGGGGTTGCCTTGCATCTTTTCTTGTCGTCGTTGCTGTTCGGCTTCGTTGCTTCGGAGGAGTTGTAGAGATTGCACGGTCGCTTCTTCGGCTCCTTCGTGGCTGTTCGACTTCGCTCCTTCGACGACTTTCCCTTCCTGTCAGATCGGAAGTTACGACATTTTGATCGGAAGCAACAACGGGAGCTCGCTGGCTGTGAAGGTAACTCTCCCTCTCGCGCGCTTCTTCGACCAAATCCCATAAATCCGCCGAACCGAGGGATTTAGGGCTGTTTGGTAGCAGGATTTTGGCCGGATTTGAGGCGAATTTGAGCGAAATCCAGCCAAACGGCCTAGAATGCAAAACCAAATCTCACGGCAAGTGAAATCCGGGATAGACGGAAAATTCCGCCGATTCGAGCGAAATCCGGGATTTTGGAAATACTATATTTTGCGGGATTTACGAAATCCAGGCGCTAGAGTAAGAATCCCTTGGATAAATCCTGTTTTATAGCCAAACAGTCACACATGATTTAACTGGATTTATCATAAATGTTACCAAACAGTTTTCAGGTTTTAACCCCTCAGGATTTCGTAAATCCAGGATTTGGAGGATTTACGAAATCCTACTTAAATGAAATCCGACATTCTACCAAACAACCCTTAGTAAATCCCGAATTTAAGCTGTAAATCCATAAATCCGGGATTTAACGCGCGCTGTAAAATCGTTTGGCTGGATTAGCGTAAATCCGACTTAAATCTGGGAATAAATCCGATACCAAACAGCCCCTATAACTTCATATGTTCTAAAAAACATGCAAAGTAATATATGAAGAGCATTAAACCGATGTCACTAAGCTCTGAACTATAGTAATTAGAAACAAGATTAGAAAATAATTTATGAACATCAATAAATCTTAAACCCTAATTGTTTATTTTATCAGATTTACCAAGTATAAGTAAACGAAAAGCTTTATGCCAAAAAAATAAAATAAAATAAGCAAGCATAAGAAATTCCGTAGATAAAAAAAAAAGTTGTGTAAGAAGATGCACAAGAACAAAATGACATTTCATTAAAAAAAAGTTGAATAAATGAGAGATGCATTTCACATCAAGAGGAAAATTGGCGGGACTTATGAGCCCTAGGAATGATTTTTTTATAAAATGAATCAATATTTTGCACACCCGCAACTAACTTTTCTTGCTGTACTACTGATCTAAGATAGAGAGGGGAAGAAAAGAGAAAAACAAGAAATTTGTGGAAGGTTTACCGTGAATGGGAACCCCGAAAGATCGGGATGGTTCTGCGGCGGGTAACGGGTCCTCCAGCTTTCGTTGTGGCGACTTTCCATGAAGACCTCATGAAAAACTCGTGATTGCAGGAGCAATTATTAGGTCCTTTCACTGGATTTAGAGGAAGGTTCGGTTTTTGCCTAAAATAGGTCAAAAAGTGCAAATACCGAGTTTTTTGAAAAACTCGGTATTTTTTCAAAAAACTCGGTATTTGCACTTTTTTAGGCAAAACCGAACCTTCCTCTAGGTCCTTGCACCGGACCAAATAAAAGTTCTGATTGCAGAGGAACTTGGCAGATTATTAAAAAGATATGACCAGCGCCGCTCCAATGGTGGCCCAAGAGTAAAAATCAGGCGCCTCAAGGATAAATAAGACTCGATAAATCAGATGGAATTGAAATTAAGGGATGTTCGTTTTGTACTAGTATTTAAGTTTAGTGGAGTTTAATAAATTCAGATTTAGTAAATTTTGAGGGGCTAAATACAAAAATATATATAATTTTAGTGGAGTTTAATAACCGAATTGTTGGATCAATGGCTGTACGCCTGTACTGAGAGAGGAATCTCCCCTCACTCCTCTAGTCTGATGCCCTCCAACCTATATAGTGTATAGTTCTACCAAATAACCTTCCCCCACCTCCTGTATACTCCTCACCATGGTTTTAAGTGAAACCATGGTTTTGAAGAGCCCTGCGTCTCCCCTTATCACTACTCTTCTTCCCTCCACCACTAGCTCCATCTTTAAAACCCCCCAGTTGATCTTGGTGTCTCCCAAGGTCTGCAACCACTTCATCCCTAGGATGACATCAGTGCTCACTAGCTCCATTAGGATGAAATCTTCCTTCATCTGAATCCCCTGCATAATCAACACTATCCCTGTATAGATCCCCTAGCCCATCTCTACTTTCCATGTGCCCATTATCAGCTCATAACGCCCTATATTCACATCTAATTGGTTCACTACCTGGTTGGAGATGAAATTGTGGGTAGCTCCACTATCATTTAATACCACCATCTCCATATATGCTATTTTCCCTTTTACATTCATGGTGTGATTCGTTGTGAATCCTATAACTGAGTTCATGAATACCTCCACCACATCCAGGTGCAGCTTGTCCTCCATCTCTCCCTCTACCTCTCACTTTCCTCCCTCAGTTTCCTCGTCATCATAAATGGTGATAACCTGAAGAGTTCAGTCTCTACACCTATACCCTGGAGTATACTTCTCATCACACATGAAGTATAATCCCTTCGCCCTCTTCTCTTGCATCTATCTCTTCGTCAGTCTTTTGAAATTTTCCCCACTCCCTCTTTCTACTAGCTTCTCTCTGGTAGTCTCACGCAAACCACTTGCTGCAGGAAGAGTGGTGTAGTCATCCTGTAAGAGTCACGTAAACTGCTGCTCCTACCTTCCCTTTCTAGATACTTCTGATCTTCCACCAATTGTACCAACTTTATGGTCTCTCCCAAGTCACGAGGCCTCATGACCCTCATCGCAGCTCTAATCTTGGATTTGAGCCCCTTCATGAAGTTCATCTCCAACACAGTCTGTGATAGTCGCTCCACTCGACTGGCCAAGTGCTCAAATCTCTCACGGTATTCTGCCACTGATTCGTCCTAGACTAGTGCAAAGTACTCCTCACAGAATTCTCCTCCCCTGTCGGTTCAAAAACGTTCCAATAAGCATTTTTTGAATTCCCTTCAACTCCGTATGAGTCTCCTTTGATCTCTCCACTGATATCAGGACAATGCCTCCCCCTCCAAGCATAAACTTGTTGCTGTCAACTTTTCCTCCTCCGTCAGCTCCGTCAGCCCATTGACAGTGAAATACATCTCCGCCTCGTAGACCCACCCTTATGCGTCCTCTTATTCAAATATGCGCATCTTCAACTTTCTTACATTTGGATCTCCCTAGTTTTCCCTTATCCCCTCATAATTTCCCGTTTCCCAAGTACTTGGCTCCGCTCAAGTCTCCCGATCTTCCCTCCTATTCTCATTCCCCAACATCTCTTCACTTTCTCCCAAATTTTCTTCAAAATCAACACCCTTCTGCCATATTCCCCTTCTTTTCTCTCCCTAACAACACCCCTTGATTCATGCCCCCCATATCCACGCCTCTCTCCATACCTTCCCCCTTTCTTTTCCATGATACCCACATCGTTTTCCCTCCTACGAAAATCAAAATTCGTAGTTCTTCCCACCGCACCTTTGCCTATGATGCTGCCATTTGAATTTTGTTTTCCAATAGCTTCTTCATCATTGCATGAAGATTAGAAACTGTCTTCCATGGATGAAACCTTGTCTTCTAAGGATGAGATTCGATCTTCCACCGTCTTTCATTTGGCTCATCTCCCCTTCAAGGCGTTGCTCCAATGCATCTACCTTCTTGGACGCCATCAAAACTCAGAATTTTTGTAGGTTAAAAAAATTTGAATATTGATCCAAAAATCAGCAAGAAATCTTTCCTCCGGACAAAGAGTCGCCGTTGAAATTCCGAAAAAAGAAATAGCCCATAACGATCCCAAAATCTGCTATGATACCAATTTGATTGGAAATACTTGAATATTTCAAGTAAACCCTAACAAGATTGACGAATACAACGAGGAAACTTGACAAACTCAATGAAAAACAAGCACACAGTAATTTTTATTGTAGAAATCAAATCAATGGAAGAAACAAAGCAAGTTATATAATTGATTCTTAATTCTAGAGGAGGATTGTTTCCTCCCAATCCCTAGACGAAGCTAGGGCCCAAGACACCAAGAACAAGACTCCAAAAGAACATAATAATCAAGCATAACCTTAATCCTCCTAATCTCTTCCTATTTAGAGCAAATCCCCTTCTAACCCTAGCCGCCCCCTCCTCTTACTTCCTAATTATTCCCATGGTCTCCACTCCTATTATGGGCAGCAAATTCAAGAGGGGGGACCTGCCTTGATCCGCCTCTAGTAAGCTTGAATCGACCCCTTGCCAAGGGCTAGTTGGACCGGTCCAATAATGACTAGTCTAACAGGTGCTTTGTTTTCTTTTTGGGAAATTCCCATTGATGAGGGTTTTTTTAGTTTCCATTGGGGCTTAAAATTTTGTTTGAAACTTGAAACCTGTTTGAATATAGCTTAAATCTTGATTCAATTTGAAATCATTTTGATATATTTTAAGTTGCGTTATGAGTTAAATTATAAACTTTTGGTGTAATTTTGAGTTGATTCAAGACCAGGGCGGCTCGCTCGAAGAATGATTTGACAAATTCAATAAACTATGTATACATATTTTAGCTCTATTAATAATATGCATAAATGTTTTGTTTCAATGGTTTGGTCTTGATTTGGTTTAAAGAGGTTTCAAGTTTGAAACTTATAATGAATATTTTATCACATGTTTTAAAAAACTTTGATTTCGATTTGGCTTGAAATCGAATCATATTGAATCTAGCTTGCTCGACTTGGAATTTACTTCAATTTTGAGTCATGTTTGATTTGAGCTAAGTCTGACCATAACCGAGTTCGATTCGCTTAAACTTGACTTTAAGCCACCATTAGTAGAGAAATTATTATTTACACATTCCGGACGTAGAACTAGGTTCGGACGCCAATAAAATTGTTACGCGTGGTATACTTGTGTGAAAAGTTCGGGATATTCATTTGACTTGCAACCCGACCCAGTTCGAAGTTGTCTTGTCAGCCCGACTGGAGACAGACACCTGCCCGCTCAAAATAAAGGTAAAAAGATGAAATGACAAAATTTTTTCACATCTTAAGCGTCTATACAGTTTTCAATTTCCGGCATTCGTAGTTCTCTGAGGTTCCTGCAAAAAAATTCTTTTGAAAACTTCCAACATTCTCTTCTGCTCAAATGGAGGAGTCACCTGCAAAAACAAAAGGTACGTTATTGCATACAACAGTTGAATATACTCCGTATTTTTTTAGCGTTCACTGCGTATTTCCTGAAGAAACCATAAAAAATAAAAACATTCCGATAAGAATAAAAGATTATATATTTCTTACATTCTCCGTGATTTTTGTGTATTTTATGCGTATATTTTGCTTATTCTCTGTGTATTTATTGAAGTTCCAAACCCTAAAATTTTACCATAAATACTATAGATCTTAAAACCATAAAAGAAAAATATTACAATAAGGAAAAAAAATAGTCATTCTTATCTTCTAATTAATTTTAGTGTAAATATTGTTTGATATCTGCGTATATTCTGCGTACCGTTTGCGTACCATCTGTGTACCTATTGCGTATCTTCTGCGTAATTTCTACATATCTTATGCGTATCTTCTACGGAATTTTTGCGTATCTTCTGTTTATCTTATTTAATATTTATTTCTTAATTTTTGCAGATCTACGTCCGTCCTATCTCTTATCGCTATTATGTTTCAACATTCAGTACAATCTATAATAATTTTGCCGAGATAATTCCTCTTGATGTTGAAGACAAATTGAAGAACTTAAATATCTATCAATTTTTTCAATTTCTTGGATTCAAGCAAAACGTCATACTTATTTATCAGCTGATGACTATGTGGAATATTTTAAAATAAAGTTTTATTATAAAGGGTTATGTTATACCTTTCACTGCTGATGAAGTGGTCATCCTTACTAGTCTTCCAAATAGAGGTGAAGAGATTTCCTGACTTATCTTTCTCCCTACAGTAATCACCTCAAAGGATATAAAGTTCAAAATGCTAGAGTTAAATAGACATAGCCCCTTATAGACTATGTTCAAAACATTTATTATGTATTAATGTTCAAATTTATTTTTTCAACTAATCAACTTCAAAACTCCTAGGTTACTACAAACAATATCAACTAATGTAGATGAATTTTCATCAATTAACTGGCATGATCGATTTGAGAATGCTTGGTTGAAGAGTTTAATAATGTATCTACCAAGATTTCAAAGAACAAGCCAGCTAGTTACATCAATGGTTTTGTGTCTGAAATCAAATAGCTGATGCACAAACCATTGATGTAACCAGCTGGCTCGTTCTTTGAAATCTTGGTAGATACATTATTAAACTCTTCAATCAAGCATTCTCAAATCGACCATGCCCAATTAATTGATGAAAATTCATCTACACTATTTGTAGCAACCTAGAGGTTTTGAAGTTGCTTTGTTGGAAAAATAAATTTGAACATAAATATATAATAAATGCTTTGAACATAGTCTCTGAGGGGGCTATGTCTATTTAATTATAGCATTTTCAACTTTATATCCTTTGAGGTGACTACTGTATGGGCAAGATAAGCTAGAAAATTTCTTCACATCTGTTTCAGCAGTGAAAGGTATAACATGATCATTTATAATAAAATTTTGTTTTGAAATATTCCACATTATTATCAGCAGGTAAATAAGTGTGGCGTTTTGCTCGAATCCAGGAAATTGAAGAAATTGATAAATGTTTAAGTTTTTCAGTTTGTCTTCAACATCAGGAGGAATTATCTTGGCAAAATTATTACAGATTATTTTGAATGTTGAAACATAGCCGCGATAAGAGATAGGACCGGCATAAATTTGCATAAATTAAGAAAATAAATATTAAATAAGATAAGCAGAAGATACGAAATATGTACACAGACAGTACGCAGAATATAAGCAGAAATCAAACATTATTTACACTAAATTTAATTTGAAAGTAAGAAATGACTAATCTTTTTTTTTTATTGGAATATTTTTGTTTTTTATGGTTTTAAGATTCATAGTATTTATGTTAAAATTTTAGAGTTTGAGTTTTCAACAAATACACATAGAATAAGCAGAATATATGCATAAAATACGTAAAAATCATGGAGAAGGTAAGAAATATATAATCTTTTATCCTTATCAAAATGTTTTTATTTTTTATGATTTCTTTAGCAAATACGCACTAAATACCAAAAAATACGGAGTACATTTAGTTGTTGTACGCAATAACGTATCTCTTTTTTTGCAGGTGACTCCATTTGAGCAAAAGAGAATGCTGGAAGTTTTCAGAATAATTTTTTGCAGGAACCTCGTACAACTGCGAATGTCGGAAATTGAAAACTGTATAGGCGCTTGAAATGTGAAAAATTTCTACCATTTCATCTTTTTACCTTTATTTTGAGAGGGCGGGCATCTGTCTTCAGTCGGGCTGACAAGATAACTTTGGACTGGGTCGGGTTGCAACTCAGATAAATATCCCAGACTTTCCACGTAAGCATACCACGTGTAACAATTTTATTGACGTCCGAACCTAGCTCTACGTCCGGAATGCGCATAGAATAATTTCTCCCATTAGTGTCACTCCAGTTGATCATATTCTTATATTATCTTTCTATTGGTTTTGTCACATTTGCTATAGGATAATGACTTTTTTATGTTTCCTTTTTAATGTATCATTTCCCTCATTTTATCTTTTTATGGGACTGTGATCTTTTATGTTTTTGGGTTCAACTTAGCATGTTCGCTTAGCCTTTTTATCTTTAATCTTACTTACGCTGACTATCTTGTACTTCTGAACAATCCAAGTCTTTGGTGCCCTGTTCATTATTATTTTTATTACTGGGATATGCCCTCAACTTTCCCACAAAAAAAGGATGATACTTCATTCCGAACTAATTATATAACCTTGTTAGTGATTGGCACTTCATATTTTATTGGCTGTTATACACTTTTCTATTCATAATTTTCTTGCTAAATCGTAATTTAATATGGTTTAATTTTATTTTCATTTGGTTATCATGTTTGTTAGTATGGAGTCTCATCATTTGAAGTTGGATTAATTCATAATTTGCGTTTGTTTTTTCTGATCTAAGCAATTGACAAGCTTGTCTAAGCCTTCTAATCAATATTTGCTTGATTTGTTAACGATTTAGTCAATTAACAAGCTTGTCTAGCCTATTCTGTAAGCGTCCAATTAGAAGATAATCTTAATACCCTCATTTTATCGGTGATACTACACTCTAGCTTCTGTCAGACAAAGAAATAAAGAAAAACTAAACCACGTTTTATTTTAACCAAATTGGATTAACAAATTCTTTACAATTGCTTTTACACCCAATGAAATTCCTTTAGGTATCGCTTGGAATTCTTATGAATCCATTCTAATGTGGCTAAATGATCCCCGAAGCATGACCTAAGTTTCTTTTGGCGAGCAGGGTTGTTCTATCAAAATGGTGGATTGGAGGGGTTAGCTTCCTGATCGGGCGTGTTATTTGAGCAACAGAAGGGACAAGAGATTATTATGATAATTTGCCAATTGTGATCAATATCGCCGCCGGATACTTAACAGTTTATTTTGATGTTTGGTATTTTATCTGTTTTAATTTCTAAATTTCTTTTTCTCCAGTAGAGTTATTCTATGTTTTCCTTTGACAATTCATTTTCTTTTCTTTTAGGTCTGGGTATTTTTGTTGTTATTATGTGTGAAAACAGTAAGTTTGAGAGGGAAAAGCTTGTCTTTATTATATAATATATTTCCTATTTATAGATCTATACAAGATATCTTAATGAGGAAACAATAAAATTACAGATTTAATACAAAAATTCCTAATACACTTTTTCCTAAATTAGTTCATTATGGCGTTATCCATGTGAGCTTCTCATGGATTGATTTCTGTGACCGTCGGATCCTTTGCACTGGGAATGGCTAGATTTCAACATTATGCATGAAAATGGAAGGCTGGAATAATACTGAATTTTTTTTTTTTTTTCGGATCATCATGTTGGTATGTTTTCCAGGGGTGGGAGCTATTCTGTTACAACTTATTGTATAGATCTAACTGATCTGAAACCTGATGTCAACTGGCCCAGGCCTTGAATCTCTTGTAGACCGTAAGTGATCTAATGATTCATCTTTACAACTTCCTTTTCTTCTTAAAAAAACTTTATGTTATGTCCTTTGTTTTTCTTATAAATGCATTGCAGTTTTTCTTTTAAAATGTTAGGTAAACAGAGTTTTTACATATGATATCTTAAATATTTTCCTTTACTCTTATTTATTTTTATGCAGAGACAATATCAGTTATAACAAATGATGGGCGCAATATCGTGGTGAGCATTAATCCATTTCATGGTTTGCTAATTATTTTTATTGAAATTTGTCAAATTAATCATTTGTTATAAAATTTCTTTTTTACAAATATGTATACAATATTACATATATGCAGAAAGTTATGAATTGCTACCCACTTTCCTCTATACTCCATTTTAATTGTACTATTTGAAGTCATTTTGGTGTCATGCTTAATGTACAGTTGACAATGTTGGAATATATCTGTAGGGAATCTTGAAAGGCTTTGATCAAGCAACAAATATCATTCTTGATGAATCCCATGAGCGGGTTTACTCCACTAAGGTTTGCCCTCTGCCTGTAATTTCTAGAACAATACTTCAAATAGAAAAACATGTTATTTCCTTTATTGTTGACTATACTCTTGTTTGGGCTGACAGAAAATTGTTAAGCTATGATAAGTTTAGGTATCTGATTAGGGAATATTCTTGGTAATTATGATTGATGCTTAAGCCAATGGCAAGATATGTGTTCTTCATGGCACCCTATATAATTGTGGAGATTGATAATTATATATGAACTGTTTTTTAATTTGCTTTTAGTATAAATTTCTTATGTAATTTTATGAGAAACAAATTAAAAAGCATTCCTCCACACCCTTATTCCTCCAGAAAATACACCTCCATTAGTCGAAGCACAAGGCATAAACCTTGTGGAATAGGCGTGCCAAGGGTGAATTGAATGCACAACCAAGTTTATCAATGCATAAAGTGCAATTTGAAGTGCAAATGAGGTTTTTTTTTGAAGCACGGAGTTCAAATAAATCATGGTCTTTGATTACTTGATGCAAACATATTTAAGGGAACATTGCTTAGTATTATATCACTCAACAATCTCCATGTAAATCATAACTATGAAATGATCTATATTATTTTATGTCAAATGTAAACTCCTATTTTGGTTTGTGATCATAGAAGAAAAAGAAGGTAACAAAACCCTACACTGCCTACCCATTATTGCAAGCATTTAATTGTTGAAACCCGAGGCCTGCCACCATTCTCCAACATCTTTTTACCATACAATAGCATTAAGTTTCAATGCTTGATCCATGAATCACACACAAGTTGAGTTGGGTTCTTTTCCATGAGTACACATCTCTACACTTTTGTAGAAGCTGTCATCACTGATCCACCTTTCTATTATGAAATTCTATGCTTCTCTCTTCATTCTATCTCATTTGTTTATTGAGTTTTCTCTGCATTCACAAGGCATATTGATCTCTATTTGTTGTCATGGTCACATGTTAGAAAGCCTTTAAATGTAGTATGGACAAGCAGAAGCAATTTTCATGTGGGAATCTAATTCTATCAATTAGAATTCTTATACTATTTCAAGACAGTGGGTAGAGAGAGGAAGAGAAAGAGAGGGAAATGGGGTGAGGGTTGGTGGAGAGATAAACCAGTGCTTGGGTAGGAAAGTAGTAGGTAGAGAGATATATAGAGGTGTTATGTTAAAAATAGGTGGGGGAGTAGAGGTCTCACGTAGTCTTTATTGAGTAGGGATGAAGTTTGAGGGAATGAGTTGTAGTCGAGGGAGAATGGGGGTATTGTATTAGTGGGTATTTTGGGAGATAGAGGTAAGGAGCCTGCTAGAATATGACTATTTGGAGGTGTTTTTATTAAGTGGATATAAATATATTTATTACAACAAATGACAAAGGGAAACAGGGAGTTTATGGTTGTTTGTTAGAGGGACGAGAGAGGAAGCGTGGGAGAGGGGTTGCTAATTTTTGCGTATGGAGAGTCGGAATAGAGAGTGAGGGAGAGTTATGGAAGGATATTAGGGAAATAATGTTAAGATAAGCGGAGAAGCTATTTAGATTAGAATACAAGAGAGAGATTTTCTAGTTATAGGAAAAAAGACCTTGAAGTTTTTTTTTTCTAGCCATGATTATGAGGACATTTGAAATTTAAGGTACATCCTTAGAAAGCTACAAAAATATTCCAATTTCATAAATTTGAAGTAAATTATTTGAATATCATGACATTAGACAAAATTGAAGTTACATATTGAAAAGTTAAAACAAAGTATTATCTAAAGAGAGAGATCTTTAAGACTTAAAGTAGGAGAAATACAACAAGCATTGGGTAGTTTTTATCAGGCAAATATAAAGTTTATGAGAGTGATATCAACAATGGAGTTTGTTAGAATAATGAGAAGGACAATGGAGTTTGTTAAGATTTCTAAAGAGAGGAGGGAAGGTAGGTGCTAAGGTGAGCGGGAGAGTTGTTTTGTGGCTATTCTATATAGGGGAGAGAGAATGAGGGGATATATAGAGGGATTTATGTGGTATGAGTGAGTATGTGAGGATAGGAATTATAATAATTCAAGAGAACTATAAGAAATTGTAAAATTACTAATAGAAGGTTAGGAGGGAGTTCATTGTAAATTGGCATTTTAAATTTTAAGAAGAGGGGGATGACCAAGGTGAAACTTCAATTGGAAAGAACAAAAAAATCTTGCATTATGCTTTCCAAAGGAATCAAAGAATCTTGCACGATGTTTTTCACAAATCTTCCTTATCTAGCATGGTAAGCATTATTTCATGATACAAATTAAGGAAATTTCTTATTTTCAAGGGATGATGCCATCCATAATGTAAATGTTTTTTTTAATTGCTAGAATATTTTTGGCATTCTGAATTTTGCATAGATATAACTTAATTCTTAATTTTTAAATATGGGTCCTTGGTATGTAAAATTGATGCTTGAAGCAATAGTGAACTATTCTTCTTACAAAAATCATCTGAAATCCTCTCTCTCTCTCTCTCTCTCTCTCTCTCTCTCTCTCTCTCTCTCTCTCTCCTTTTTGGCCCAAGGCTCCACTCTAGCCTTCACACACACACTCTCTCTCTCTCTCTCCTTTGGCGTGCCTTTAATGTCACATCTAGCTTCCTAAGCATTGGTAGAAATTTTTTTTTACCCATTACTCTTGTTTCCTCTAGAAATATCCCAATTCCTTAATTAGTTATTTTTTGCAATCCCTCAAGGAACGCAAATAAGCCTTTTGAAATTAGAAGAGGGAAAAGAGAGAAGCCAACTAAAGTATCAAGCATAATCAATTAAAGGCGAAGAGCATGTAAAATTTCATTTAATGCTTAATACCAACGTATGGTTTATTTATATACAAATATATCATGGATGTAGGTCTAGGTTCATTGGAAACTATAAGATAGTGGATTGTATTTGTGATCAAACCCTTATCACATATAATAGGGGTTGAAAACTTAGCCCGTAAGCTATATATTGAATATCTTTTTATCTCATAAGGGCTCACCTTTGTCGTCTTACCTGCATATGTCTTTATAAAAATATTAATTTTAGGATCCCTTTGTCTCCATATATGCTCACTTTTGTCACCCTATATGTGCAAATTATTATAAATATATCAATTTAGTGATCTTTTTTGCCTCCATATGGGCTCACATTTATCACCCTATCTCTAAAGGTTATTATAAACATATGAATTTGAGTCTCGTCTCCATATAGGCTCAACTTTATCACCCAATCTATGTAGGTTATCATAAACATATAATTGCCAATTTATCTCACTTAAAATCAAATTTCTTAAGCTTATTTCATTTTATTATTAAACATTTAAATATATATACTATTTATTTTTTAACAAACTACTCATTATGCATCAATAGGTAATATATAAGTTCATTCTATCCTACTCATTTGAGGGGCATGACAAAAAGTGCTATCAGAGTAATTAAATTCTGAGGTTTAATACAGTCAATACATGCGATATGATTTGTACAGAGCATAGGTGGGTATAGCTTTTTAGTTGAGTGATGAGATAAAACCGTCACCCCATATAGCATATTTATAAAATATATTATGCATGAAGAAGTGTATGATAATTTGCGTTAAATAATAATAATGATTTGCAAGCTTATTGTATTATCTATTTAATTTGTTCCTAAAAAATTTAAAAAAATGATATTTAATAGGCACAAGTTGCTATATGCACGTGAATTTTTTTTTTTTTTGAAAACACGTTTTTTTAATATCAGTTGCATGAGGTCTCTAATTCCCAAATGGTTGAATTTTGCACTCAAATGCCATCTTTCTTTTTTTTTTTCTTCTGGTTTCTTTGTGTCATTGCTATGGGTCTTGCTATTGATTTGGATGTACTTCTGTATTGAATCTATCATTTATACGGTCCTAATTGGTGAAAAAACCTATGATCTAAATTGTTAAGCTGCTTTGTCAAGAGTTGAGTCAAAATTTTGTTTTATTAAAAATTTTTGCTCACTTCAACAACATGAACTATTTAAATGGAAGCTATCACAAAATCTTAAATGGAGGCTATAAGAAGTTTTTAAATTAGAAGCTACTATGAAAGTATACAATGAAATCTTCAATGGTGGGTGATAATTGATGTTCCTTACTAAAAGTTCTTTACTTGTAAATAATCTCATAATCACTTGTAAAGAATGATAGAAGAACAAGAGAGAAACTCTCGTAGCAGAAAAGAGGAGAGAAGGAATGCCAACATCTTGTTGTCCGAGTTCAACCATCATCATCATAACACATTGTGTTCTCTCTTAGACATTAATTTAGATAAAGTGATATATTTGTCTTTATTCGCATGATGTTTAATCTCTCTATGCATTCTTTTAAGTTTAGTAGAATTGATCTCTTTATGATCATGAACGTTAGTGAAAATCTCATCAAATCCCGTAAATTTATATCAGATGTATGAGATCTTTGATACAAATTTTCTTGAAACTTCAAATAATTGTGCTCGAAGTTTTATTATTTTCCTGGCATGGTTCAAGAATTCTGCAACTTATCATTGTATTATGCAGTAAAATTTTTCTGATAAACTGGATAAAATGCAAACCAAATGAATTGTCCATTGGTGATTTAAATGTACATTTGGACCATGTATACCAAATGTCCAGAAAGAGTTTATGTATTTAATACTATTTGTCCATTATATATTAATTTCATGATTCCAACATATTGAACTTACGTTGGAATTTAAAAAAAAAAAAAAATTTGACCAACCCAAGTTGGCCTAAAATATGTACTTAGTTTGCAACTGCCACAGCCCTTCCTAACTTTCCATTTTGATTATTAGTTTTTTTTATTTCTCTAACAAAGTTTTCTTCTCTCCCAGGAAGGCGTCCAGCAACTTGTTCTAGGGTTGTATATCATCAGAGGAGATAACATGTATGCTATTCTATTTTCAACTTCAATCTTCAGATGGAAAAATTATTAAGTCCGAACACCAGACCAAGCATGTTTCAAATCATGATAATGCAGATCAAACACATAAACCATACCTATAGCTACATCCAGAGCATCTTCAGCCACGTGCTGATTTAAACCGTTCATATGTGGTTGGACTAGGGTTAGAGAAACTGAGCTTTCTTGGGCTCCCAATTGGTTTTCCTGCCATACTTAGGCAGAGGCCCCCCCCCCCCCCCCCCCCCCCCCCCCCCCCCCCCCCCCCCCCCCACACACACACACACCACCCCACACACACACAAAATAGTGCACTATTATCCCAAATGGGCCCAAATCGGAGACTTGGAGCTCATTTAGAAAGTTCAAACCATAAAATGGATGACTAAATGATTTCAAAATGTGACTTGCTTATAGTTGAAACGAGCAGCTCAACGAAACAAATTCAATGAGCCCAAGATCGCCAAATTTTGATATCATTAAAACATTCAAAAGCTCAATAAATAGTTCACTATCAAGAGAATCAACATCGGCCGTCTTTTCAAACAACTCCCAACTTACCCTTGATCTCCATCCTATTTATTGGTCATGCCACTCTCAAAAAACTATAAATATGTCCCTCATTTCTCATGGAAGGGAGCCCAAGAAAGGAATAGAAAAAAGAGAATGAAGAGAGAGAAACTAGAGTTCTTTTGCCACTAGACTCCACCTTGACTAGGATATGTGCATCATAATTTGCATATGCAACCTTTCTTGTTATTCAATGGAAGAGGTTTGCCAAATATCTTTCCATTGGCAAATATGGTGCTTCTAGTTAGTAAAATGTGGTCTTAACTGGACAAGACAATCCAAATGAGAACCACCAAAGGCTCATGGATAACTATTTTAAGGTATTCTAACATTCTAGATGACAAACAACAACATCAAGCCTTTATCCCATTATGTTAAGTTGGATACGTGAATCCTTTTTCTCCATTGTGTCCTGTTAGAAGTTAAATTATCATTTAAACCTAATAAAGAAAGGTCATTCCTAATATTTCTAACCAAATCTTTCTAGGTCTGTCTCTACCTTTCTTAACATAAGCCAAATCTAATACCTCTACTCTCCTAACCGGGTCATTGGAAGGTCGTCGTTTTATGTGACCAAACCATCTAAGGCGACTATCTCTAATCTTATCTTCTACTGGAGCAACTCCAACCTTTTCACGTATATGCTCATTTCGTATCCTATCTCTAAGAGTAAAACCACTCATCCACCTAAGCATCCTCATCTCTACCACACTTAACTTAGTATTATGCTTCTCTTTTAATGGCCAACATTCAGCACGATAAAGCATTGCAGGCCTCACTACCATCTTATAGAATTTTCCCTTAAGTTTGAGGGGGACTTTTCTATCACACAATAAGCCCGATGCATTCCTCCACTTCAACCATCCAACTTGGATACTACTAATAATATCCTCATCTATTTCACCATCACTCTAAAGAATAGACCTAGGATATCTAAAAAGTGTACACTTCTTAATAGCTTGATTATCTAAAGTCACAATCCCCCTACTAGAACTATTATTACTAAAATTGCATTTCATATTTTCAGTTTTGGATCAGCTTAAATGAAAGCATTTAGACTCTAAGGATGACCTCTATATATCAAGTTTCCTTCAATTTCCTCTCTAGTCTTACCAACACGAAAAATATCATCAGGGAAAAACATACACTAGGGTATAACCTCTTGCAAATGTCTAGTGAGAACATCCATGACTAAAGTAAAAATATATGGGCTTAAAGCTGATCCTTGATGTAATCCAATTGAAATAGGAAAATACTTGGTCAAATTACCTTGTGTCTAGACACATCTAACAACTCCTACATATATATCCTTAATGACTTGAATATAAGCATTATTAACTCCTTTCTTTTCCAGAACTTTCCATAGCACTTCTGTTGGAGACGACAAACAAAATATTTTAATTTAGGCCATCGGAATAAAATTTCTGGCTCCGCCGTTGTTTCCATAGTGCTAGAACCACTAACTTTACTAGATTATCCCTCAGTAAATATGCATGCCAAAATTTTCCTTGGCCTCCCTATTGATCTAATAAAATTCTCAGACCTTGGCTAAGAACGTTTATCAAGTCCTACTAGAGACACTCACCTACCCTATGCCCAATCTGACCACATCTATAACACTATCATATCATTCTCTTGTCATAATTTCGCACACAGCTCTATATGTGATTTCCAGAACTAATGGCTTCTTCTTGAGATGAATTCTAACCTATTTATTAATCTTGGCTAATGTTCTCATGTATATTTGAAACCTGCAGAAGCGTTGTTGGAGAACTGGATGAAGAACTGGACGCTAATCTGGACTTGTCTAAACTGAGGGCGCATCCCCTCAAGCCTGTCATTCATTAAGGTTTTTGCTGAAGCCATCGAAATTATTAACAGAACGTTTGTTGCATTAATTTCTTCTCTACCTTGCATGGTTCAATTTCAATCAGAATTTAAGGTTTAGAATTATTTATATAAGGTTCTACTCCAGTTATCACTCGATTCTATTTTCCTTGTTGAGCTAACTTGTTAATTGTGTTTGTTTTTATTATGAAAATTTAATGATCATGCCACCATGATTCATGTTCATCTCAATTTTTTAAACTTCTTTATTTTAGGCCCTCTTAAATAAATGAATGTCAAACTTTTCATGAAATGAGCATATACGTGAAAAGGTTGGAGTAGCTCCAACGGAAGATAATATTAGATTGAGCACATCATTTATCTTAGCAATTTGAGGTAAGCTAGTCCAGGCCCTCAAGGATGACCTTGATGTTTTTACGTCGGCAGTTATATGGATGCAATGCATTGATATAGAAGTCATCTGCCATAGATTAAACATGTGGTAAGAAGCACAACCTATTATGCATAAGATAAGGAAGAACACCATAATGCTAACTAACGTCGGTGTGGCGGAGAACTGAAATATTTCTCACCCTCCTAGTGATGGAGGAGAATCAAAATCCTTTTTCTCTCCTGAAGAAGGCAAAGAATGTCAAAATCATTTTTCGCCCTCCTGATGATGACATAGAACTAATGCATTCTTTCTCACCCTCTAGGTGATGGCAGAGAACTACGACCATGAGTTGATGAATTTCTCTCTAGAGCCACCTAAGATACTTAGACAGATACTTGGAGGAACAAGACAAGACACTAGCTTGGAGCAACTGTGTGAACCCCTCATGCTGCTCCTTCACACACAAGTTCTCCCTTTCATTCCTCCCAAAGCTCTCCTAGATTATCATATCAAGGCTCTCTCTCAAGAACACTCAGTAGCAAAAAGTATCAAACAAACTAATTGAGAGAGCTAAATACAAGGCCTCAAAAATAGTCCTAAAATTTAATTCTATCGACATTGATTGTACAGTACGATATCAGTTCATATGGTATGATTAGTTCAAATCACTTTGTTAGTACTACACGAATTGTAATGCACAAGTATAATCAGTTCAAAGGATTACATTGATTGTCCAAGATGATTTGAATAGTTGCCCAGTATGATTATTTGAAACATTTTGGTTTATCGTCTTGTATGATGGGCGACAATAAAATATCATTCCATGTACGCCGTGGGTCGTATAGTATGATTGTCCCCCTATCATCCAGGACGATTAGTTGAAACATCTTGTTTTATCGTTTTGTACAATGGGCGGCGATAAATTATCGTCCCATGCTCATCACATGTCATATAGTACGATCGTTTACGATCATCAAGTACGATCTGAATCGATAAATTAATCAAAACTATTTCCCCAATCACAAGATTTATTTAGGCAAGATTTAATGAAATCATACAGTACGATACCAATTGTTTGGTACGATTAGTTCAAAATTTGAATTTTAAAATATTGCCTAAATTGTGATTAGCGGTTAGGATCAAAATTTCAACATATCCTCCCGTATGATATTGATAATCCAGTACGATTTGTTCAAACTTGCTTTAATTGAAATAATTAGCTATTAATGTTTTTTGTTTGTCTGATCATATAGTATGATGTAGATTGTATTGTATGACATCCAAAAATTTATTTTCTCACTAGCTCACTCCCTTGAGTGTGTGTGTGCATGGTTACCAAGCTTAGCATCCACCAAATATATTTTTGATTCAAGAAAACTAAAATAAGGAAATATAAAATTACAGACTTTTCAACCCTATTCTATCCAATCTTGAGCTAAACAATTGCAAAGTGTACAGTGGACCTGAAATATTTTGTGCATAAAAAATAAAACATATATGTAATAATAACAATTAACAGGAGATAACAGCAAAAAAATAATAATGTTTGTTATCATCAAAATCACAGTACTTGGATTTAGATTTGCAATATTCTCATGCTATCATAATATCAAGATACATCCGAGTGATTATGAGAAAATTTCCTTTATCATAGAGAAGGGTCTCTACTGTTACAAATATGACACTAGGCCTATATGTTGGGGTGACTTATTTAGAGGATGATAAATCGAGTCTTTATGGAGTATAAGGGTAGAAATATGGAGGTTTACCTAAAAAATTTATTGGTGAAAAACGAGTCGCCAAGAATAACACATACTGGACTTGAAGGACATTCACAATGTTGAAAAAATATAATATATGACCCAAAGTGTACTTTTAGCACATGTTCAAGAAAGTTTCTAGGTATCCTCTTGACATCCAAGAGCATTAAGGTGAATCCTAACAAGATTAAGGTAATTGTAGGATGTTCACCGATTGATTAGGCTAATTGTCGAACTAAACTACTTCATCCTGAAATATTTTAAAAGGTGCTCACCTTTCTTCAAAGTCTACTTTCAAAAATTCAAGATTTTTATCTCATAGTCTTCATTACTCCAAAGGTTGAGGTTAGGAGAGGATTGTTGTTTCTTAGAGTTGGTGAGGACACAATTAGCAAGGTGAGTACACCTTTTAACAAATTTCACACTAGTAATTGTGGACTTTTTCACTGACTGAAGAAAGGATAAGTCACTTAGACCAATGTCAATGTCATCTAGAACTATTAGTTCGACATAATTTGCAGGATGGACGACCCCTCATCACAATAACAAATAATGACCCACATTTTATTGACAAAAATATCAGCATCTTATGCCAATCACAAGGCATTTGCCTCAAGTTTGCTCAATCCACCACTCTCAAATGAATGGGCAAGTCAAAGCAACAAACAAATATATAATAAACTTCTTAAAGAAGAAGGTAGGAGTGAAAGGTGAGTGAGTTCAAGCACTCTTAGTCTTATGGGCATCAAGAACAACTTCCTCCTTGGTAATAGGTTATATTTCATTCTTGCTTTCACATGGTGTTGAAGACTACTCATAGTTGAGTTGGAACTACACTGCTAGCGAAATCAATACAATCACATTCCTCCTTTAATAATTCAAGAAAAGGAGGAGGAATATTATTCTTACTAACATCATCCCAAAAAAGATTACTAATAAGAGTAAAGTTAGTGCATAAATCAGCTAACTTATTATAATTCCTATGTGAAAAAATTAAAAATAATTTGATTAAAATCATTCAAAAATGAGAGCTCCTCCACCCAATGGCCACCATTAGCAACATCCACATTTCTCATAGCCTCTTGTACAAATTTAATGATATTATAATTATCCCCTTCAATGATAATCCCTTTGTATTGCAACATCCACTCTTGAATATTCCTTCCTAATGAATGAATTGCTAACAGCTCCAACTAAGAGACATCCCAATGTAAACAATTAAATCCAAATGCTAAGAAGAAACTACCTTTGTGATCTCGGAAAACTCCACCAATTCCAGCTTTATACGAAGGTAACAAGGATGCATCAACATTAACTTTGATCCAATCGGGAGGAGTGTGACAATGATTAAACAACAGTTGAGAAGACTGATTAACGTCCTAGTGGCCTGAATTTGAATTACCATACACAACTGAATATGAAATAGAAGCATAGCTTACCGAATTCGCTGCTATCACAAGAAAACTGTTTTCGGAACTGCCATGAACAACTTGATTCCTAGCTTTCCAAGATAAATATACCACCGAACAATAAAGATTAGCTAGAAAACCCTCTTTAGAAGCAACCCTTTCCAACCACATACAACATTCATTAAACGAACCGAATTTCAGAATATCAAAACCCCACTTGTTCAAACAATGTATCACTCGAACAAGCTTCATGCAACTCAGTGCCACATGAGCTAAATCTTCCACAGCATTACAGCCTCTAGGACACCCATTATCATCCTTTACTCTTCTATACATCAAATATTGGAATCTAGGAAATGCATTGTTAAATATACGCCACCAAAAACCTTTCACCTGAGGATTCAGCTTAATCATCCTAATCCATTTCCAATATTCATTCCCTGCACGCCCTTAAACCGAAGCCTCAAATGCCAAGGATGAAATAGTTTGCTAGAGCATTTACAAGCAAGTTCCAGCTGATCCCTAACTGAATCATGACAGATCTGGATTTTGCAAATAAGAACCTTAAGTTGTTCACCAAAAAATTTCTTAAGTTTCTTCTAAACAGAACCAGCAATAAACATTGGCCACTTCTTGAAGCATTTGTCCAACACCCAAACATCCTTTAATACATTAATGGACTTTCCACCCGCTATATTCCATCTTACAATGGGAGCAAGAGACTTAGCCTTCCAACATCTTCCTTTGTTATGCCCCAATAAGCTTTAATGAATGAATAAGAAATCTCATCATTGCCCAGAGATTTACTACCACCAATTTGATTGACAACTTCAAATAACTCCTCCGAAGGCGATTCCTCTTCCAACAAATATCTATCATCATCATTTAACGATCACAAAGGAGACGACAACCCTTCAAGCAAACACTCCCTCCTCCACTTTTCCCTGAAGAAGTAAAAAAAAAAAAAAAAACACCTTCAATTCCAGGTTGATCTTCTACAATCTCCCCATTACCATCTTTAACTTGAAAAATCTAGTTTGAATTCCTCCTAGCATTTGCAAAAGAATGAAAAAAACTTTGAATTGGAATCACCCTATGCCATCCACTTTACCTTAGCTCTATGCCTCTGCCAGGTACTCAACCGAGCCAAAGTTATATTCAATTCATTCACCTTGGACCTAAGAAGCAACAACTTCTTAATCGAAAGCCCACCTTCATAAGCTTCCGCCATAGCAGCTCAAAAATTTCTCTTTAAAAGTAGTAAGAAAGCCCACCTTCAATTGAATGTATTCATCAACTCTACCAAATGAAAGTGATGGAATCACTAAAATATATAGTAATTAATCTTCTAAATTTTAACACCTAAGCTTTCTTTCCTTTCTCATTGAAGGAAATTCATCGAATACTAGCGGAATTTCCGGCGAAAATTTCGGTGGTTATGCTGACATATTGATTAATAGTAATAACCGCCGAAATTTCTGTCGGTCCCTAGGCCGAGCATTTTTTTTTTTTTTTTGAAATTCCCTAAGCTGAGCATTTATGTAACATTTAAGCACCTAAGATGTTTCCAACTGTTAATGATGGATCTTATGTTTTCCTTTACTCTTTATGTTTTATCTATTTTGATTATTGCTAGACAAAAAGGGAATGAGGGCTAATGTTCTATAATTTTTTTTATTATTATAATTTGTTCTTTATAATATTGAAATATATAATATTATATATCAATGTTTAAAATCAAATTAATTAAATGTAATATTATTAATATATAAGTATAATCATCCAAATTAAAAATCATGCTTGAAATATTTTGTAACAATTAGATTTGTAAATACATAGAATATATATTTAATTAGAGAGTAGTGATTTTTTTTTTAATTAGTGAGTAGTAATGGTATTATGATAAAGCTCAATTAGGGGTGTTCATAAATGATCTGACCTGAGCCATAATTGACAAATTTGGGTTTGAATTGATTCTTTAATAAACGGGTCGGATTCAGATTGAGTTTTTTAACCCATTTATTAAATAAGTCGGGCTCATATTGCCTCACGAATCAATTTTGGACCAAAAAATGACTTGTTTGATATACTTTTCCTCTTTTTTTTTTTCTTTTTTTTTTTTAAATTATGGGTATCATCTTCTTATTTATTATTAAATATCTTAAAATTTATAGTTAATAAATTAAATATATTTTTAATAAAAATGAGTTAATAAGTCAAGTTCAAGTCGTTCGGGTTACTAGCGGATCAGGTTTGGGTTTGTCTTTCTGTCAGTTTATTAAACATGTTGGGTTCATATGGATTAGATTTGAGTCTGATAAATTTCGGGTCAACCTAACTGATCAGAAAATGCAAAGTTTGTAATTTTTTTTATTTCATAAATTATAATGTAATACAATATTTTGCTTTGAATTTTGCTAGTGAAATATATCTAATTTCTTTTGTATTTATTTTTTTATATATCGACTTTACACACCCTGAAAAAAAAGGGTTGGATCCGCCACTGGCCACAAATATATTCAAAGATATAATATTACATAAAGAGTCACAATTTAATAAAAATATATTTGAATTACATGGCTTTTCATCATTTTTACTTTCATGATTATTTTACATGATTTGCATAGATAGAGGGAAAAATTCGATCTACATAAAATAATATATATCATCCAAATTAAAAATCATGATTGAAATATTTTGGAACAATTAGATTTGTAGACACATAATATATATTTATTTAGAGAGTAGTGTTTTTTTAATTGGAGAGTAGTAATGATATTATGATAAAGATCAATTAGGGGTGTTCATAAATGACCTAATCCGAGCTATAATTGACAAATGTGGGTTTGGATTGACTCTTTTAATAAACGGGTCAGATTCGAATTGATTTTTTTAACCTGTTTATTAAATAAGTTGGGTTTAGGTCAACCCACAAATTGATTTTTGACTCAAAAACGACTTGTTTAATATACTTTTCCTTTTTTTTTTTTACTTATGTGTATCATCTTCTTATTTATTTTTAAATATCTTAAAATTTATACTTAACAAATTAAATATATTTTTAATAAAAATGGGTTAGTGAGCCGGGTTCAAGTCCTTCAGGTTACTAGCGGATCAGGTTTGGGTTGATCTTTTCCCCCGTTTATGAAACATGTTGGGTTCATATTGATTGGATTTGAGTCTGATAAATTTCGGGTCAAACTCGAACCCAACCGATCAAACTCATAAACTCAATATTTTAATCAAACAATTAATAAAATAATTTCATATAAAAGTTAATTAACTAAACTCAACACATATAATACAAGAAATTCACAATCAATTCAACATACAAATATAAGTCAACATATGATCATAACAAATAACATAATATTTAAATAAATTTCATAGATAAAAATATATAAACATATAGTTTGGAAATTATTGTATCTGCTTTAAGATTAGCATTCTATATTATCACGGGCAAAAGGTGACCGTATAATCCCCGCCTGAGCTGCACGTAAAAGTACTCGTAGCGTCGTCTTCAGGGTAGCTATAAGCTTGCGGACAAAGGTTCTTGAAGAATCTGGAGTACTTGGTGGGCCGACAACTGCCGGAGTTACAGCAGTACTCATTCGTCTTGAACACCTCGCAAGCGCCGTCGCAGCCGCCAGCGACTTTCAGCTCCGCCGGGCACTCACCGGCGACGTCCGCCGCGCACCGCAGTGTGATGCAGTCGCCGGTATTAGGCCTGATTTGAACAGGCACGTTGAAGCCATCGACAAGTGAGATATCGTAGAAGTCATTGTTGCCGTACTGGTACAGTGAATACTCGACCAAGGTGGCCGGCGGTGAGCCATCGGCGGTACAGTTGAGAATTCCACCACAGCCGCCGGTGAGGCAGGTTCCCTTGCCGGAGGCATCGAAGGAGCAGTTGGTGCGAGCCCAGAAGCGGCCGTTGCTGGCCGCAGCGGCCCTGACGAGGCTCCAGTTACTGCCCGGAGTGAGCTCACGGCCGCCGCCGGGGACGGCGGCGGGCCAGATGGTGTAGGAGCAGTTGTTGATGAGGGTGAAGGTGGTGGCGTTGATGAGGGGGAAGAGAAGGAGAGGGAGGAGGAGGAGGAGGAGAGAAGAAGAGATCATGAAGGGTTTTGGAGGAGAAAGAAGAAGAAGAAATTTGATTATGGCTTCTTTTTTCATATAGAAATAAGGAAGGTAGCGTTGATAAAAAAAAGAGTTGAAGAAAAGGGCTAAGTATTATAAGTTCAATTTAATCTAGAAGAGAGATTGCTTTAGATTGCTTGAAATTTCTAAAATAATATTTTATTATATTAAAATGATTATTTTGAGAAAATAAATTATTCAAATATCATTAAATTTAAATTAAATAAAAACAATTTGTAGTCTAAAACTTTGATTGATAAAAGAAATTATTGATTTTATTTTCTTAAAAGAATTTGATGTTTACTCTTCTTATGAGGGAGAAATTAATATCTGAGGACATTGGATGATCTGGAGACCAATCAAAATGCACTACACCACCTGGTATATAGCGACACCAAGCATCGGTGTCTAGCAAAAAAATGGTGTTTGGCCTCTGGATGTCTTCCTGGGTCTGTACAGAATAATTTTTCCTTAAGAGGAAGCTTATTATCGTCTTAATTTAATTATCATTATGTTGATTATAATCTATAATAAGGAAATTAATTAAGAGTTTAAGGGTCTATTTGTAATAGCTTTCATACTGCTTTATTTTTTTAAGCAGCAACCATCACAATTTCATTTGAATTTGTTTTCGTCACAACAATTTCATAATCAACTTTATAAAACATTGCAGTCATCCCAAACAGACATTAAGATTTTGTTTGAAACTGTTGCAATTTTTTTATAATGTTGATTATAAAGTTATTGTAGACAATTTTAAAGATTATTACAGAAAGCAGCTTCCAAACATAAATTTTTAAAATAGGAACAAAATAATGATTAAATAAAAACTGTGATTACAACGAGAGTAATATAGTAAGAAAGTGTCCCAAAGAAGCCGAAGTATTGTCAAAACTTTTTAATAATTTAATATTCATAAAAATAGGAAAAAACAAAAAATCTTTGCGACTTTTATGGTATTTGGTCTGATTTGGGATCTGACCAAACCCATAGATTTCGTGCCATGTGACGTGGGCAATCCACATGAAAACCAAAAGTCCAAGGCCTTTTATGACTTTGAAGCCCATTAAGGGTTATGGGGTGGGCTTTTATCCTCTTAATGTGGGTAAGCATAAATAGATTGTCATTGTTGAAGGATTTAAGATCATTGATAGGAGAGATTATTATGTCCGGACACCGAACGCGTCCAGAGGTCAATACCCACGCGCCACGTCACCTGGAGCTCGGTACCAAACACTCGGTATTGCTCGGTATACGTCCGGATTTCCGGTTTTTTCACTGGATGTAATAATTTTTCCATTGATAGAGTGGATTATTTCTTCAAGATTATAGAATCGAATTATATATATGTTGCTTCCAGGAGTATTCGCGGCGATAGAGAAATATCATATTTAACGTCTTAGCATTGTACGAAAATACAGCACGCAATCAGATAAGGAGAGAGGGTCTAGCATTTATGAGACACCAAGATTTTTACGTGGAAAACCCCTGTAAAAGGGGGAAAAACCATGGGGCCTAGCCCAGTTTGAACGAATCCACTAGTATTTGCAGTCGATTACAAATGAGGCCCTTCTTTGGGAGAAGGTCTTAGCTTGATGTACATCTTATGGAGTACATTACATGATGTAAATACAAAGAGCTACTGGCGACGGAGGATTGTAGTCGGCGGGCGACGTAAGTCAGGAGGACCGTAGTCGGCGGGCGACGGAGGTCAGAAAGACTGCAGTCGGCGGGCGACATAAGTCAGGAGGACCGTATTCAACGGGCGACGGATGTCAAAAAAACTGTAGTCGGCGGGCGACGTAAGTCAGGATGACCGTAGTCGGCTGGCGACGGAGGTCGGAAGGACTGTAGTCTGACGACGAAGATCAGTAGGACATCGTCAGGTAGAAGTACACCAATGGAAATAAATGCATCTTCGCATAGACGTCCAGCGAAGTCCGATAACCGGTAGAAGTCCGGCGTCGGGTAGAAACTTGGAGAAGAGTGAAGGTCCGACGTCGGGTAGAAGTCCGACGTCTTTGGTGGCAGAGGAGAACTCCGACTTCACTTGGGCGGAGTTTCGGCGTCAGGAGGGAACTCTCTTGTAAATTGGGAAGAATTTCAGCATCCCATGGAAGTTGGGCAGAATTCTGGCGTTCTCCCGAATATCCGGCAGAGTTCTGGCGTCCTCAGGCGGCAGGAAGAGCTCCGGTGGTGGTCGAGGAGGTGAGGAATCTCCTTTTCCCCTTTCTCCTCTTCTTCTTCTCTCTCTTCACTTGAGTCCCTTTGGTGTAGAATGAGGGCTCTATTTATAGTTTTTCTGGAGTGGCATAGCCCGTAAATAGGCATGAGATCAGGAGCGAATTGAGAGTGTTTTGAATGGACGGCCGATATCGAATCCTTTGATCATGCATGGTTCGTTGGGCATTTGAAGGCCTTAATGATGTCGTAATTCATGGATCTTGGGTTCGTTGGATTCGTCTCGTCGAGCCGTTCGATTTGAGTATAAGCTCGTCAAAATCAGAGACCGTTTGGTAACTCAAATTGCGGTTTGAACCTTCCAACAGCGCTTTGAGCCCTTGATTCAGACTCATTTGGGCTCGGATTGGTTTGATCTTGGTGTCGTTGGGTTCGTATTTCCGAGACGCTCAGTTTGACTGTAAGCTCGCTGAAATTGGAGTTCGGGTGCTCCCAAAATTATTTTTTGAAGTTTCCAACTAGCTCTTGCCTCGAGATTCGTGCCCGATCAAGATAATTTTGTGATGACATATCCATATATATATATATATATATATATATATATATATATATATATATATATATATATATATATATATATATATATATATATATATATATATATATATATATATGGCCAAGAAATGAAACAAGCACAATAATAATATACTTTCTCTAGCTAACTATTTTGTTGGGATTCCAAGTATAATATTTTAAAAATACATATTGTAAGGAGATGTAGGGAATATTTAATTAGTCTTCAATTTGCAATTAAGACTTCATTTGGGACGGCTTTCTTACTACTTAAAGTGATTTTCTAGTTCAAAATTAAAATTTTAATACTAGAAAACTGCTTTTTAAGTAGCAGTCTCATACAAAGCCTAGATGTTCAACAAATTGCTTGAGTTAAAGTAAAAGTATGGATGGTCTGGTAGGACAGAGAAAGAGTCAATTCGGGATTGGCCTTTAAGCATAGAAGGGCAGTTGATTAAGTTTGCTATAGCTTTGAAGAGTTGTAGGATGAATGCTACAAGCAACATAAGCAATGCAAGTTACATATGTTGAACAATATCGGAATAACCACCATAACTTCACCAAAGAAAAGTTCATCACTATGAATCTTTTTTTTAGGGGCAGTGCCCAAACACACATACGTGAGATTCAAATCAATGACCGTTTAGTTGGGAGCCAAACTCCCAATCAGTAAACGAAGGAGAGCTGCATCACTGTGAATCTCACTAACAAAAGAAATATTTAAACTAGCGACCAATAAAATTTAAAAAAGAGTGTAATATCCTAGAAGATTCAAAATAAGGTGTTTCATATCCTAGAATTTCAGGGTTATTTATAAATCTTATATTATGAAGAACATGAAAAGTCATATAAATATTAAAAATGACATGACTATGTGAAAAGCATCATTATGAATATTTTCATAGTTGTGGAAAGCCTTTCTTATCTTTCATCTCTTCACATTATAGGTTTTCATACAAAATTACTTCATATCTATTCTAAATCTTTATGAAAAAAGCTACCTAAGATTATTACAAATCTTCAAGAAAAGAATATTTTAAGAGCATTCCAAATCTTGAATCCAGAAGTTGTCTCATCATAATCTCACCACCATGACTGTCCTTAGCTTACTCTAAACATCAATTTTTCTTTTAGTCTTTTCAGTGTCTTGATCTTATCATTATCTCAAAAGTCGCCTTCAAAAATAAATTTTATGTTATCTTACATCAAGGTTACTAGTACTAAGATGTCTTATTGATTGGTGTCACCCTCATTTTGGGTTCACCACTCATTATGCATTATGTTTCATTGCATGTAAATGTGGCATGACAACTACCTACTATGTGCCTACCATGAGGTTGAGTTACACCAACTCTCACTTGATAGTACACTTTGTCACATATTTATTCATTAGCCTCGAGTTTAAGTCTATTCATTAATGTTATCACTAGAGCGGCTTGTCATTATTGGCTTTCCTACTTCCATATTTTTTCCCTCTTTTATCTAAGCAGAATTGGGATTGATAAAATTATGTTTGTCACCTTCTTATTTTATTTACACAATATTTGAGGCCCACTCGGTCCCACTTTCTACCATGTCTCATTGTTCATACAATTTTCTTTTATAATTGCTATCTTTGAATCACATTTATGATTGTGGCTTTAATGAACAATGAAAAGAAGTATCTGATAACCTTTTGTTTTGCACCAAACTTGCAATAAAAATATACTAGTTCTCAACTAAGCAAGACTGATTGATACACAATTGTACATGTCATTCAAGTAATAAAGTCAGAATAAGATGTCGATCCATGAGGAACTGAATTACCATAGTATTGTCTACTCAAATTAATCACAAATTTTATCCTACCAATCCAAAGTTAAAATTAGTTTTCTAAGGTTCCTATCGTAATTGCTGAAAAATACAAATTTAATAAATAAAAATGTTACGAACCTATGATGGTGATTTAAGACATGTTTACCTAAGTTGTCTCTTATATAATATGTCGTCAATCAGAGCATATGCACTTTTAAATTTATGTCGAGCTTGTAAGAGTTTATAGTGGAGCTTTCATTTCACTATAATTATTATATCTCCATAGAATCCAAAATCCTAATCATCCTATGTCCAGGCATGATAGTTTTCTATTTTAGTTCTCCTAATTGTTTCCTTACTCCATTGAGGCAATAAGTCACACTAGATTTTAACTTGTAAGAGTTTAAAGTACAGCGTAGGATTGTGGGCGTCGGGGAGCTAGCTGGTAGTGCACCAGCTCTTGAACACACAACACTGGGGTATTGAATTAATTTAGAAAAACCTTAAGAGCATAGGCACTATGGCGCTTGTAGACTGGTAATATGGCGTCAGAGTGATGCATGTAGCGCTGTGCCGCTAGACCCTTTTCCATATTTCAACCTTTTTTTCACTGAAGTTTTTGCAAAACAACAACAAAAATAAGTATTTTCAAAGGAAAATTTATACGAAAATTATAACAATAATTTCCAATAACAATATCATGACGACACAATGTCAATCCAATAAGTGTCCATGCTATTGCCATTTTTAATTTAGATTAAACTTGGGGGAGATTTTCTATGTTGAGGAGAGAGAGAGGGAGGGTTATTGTGAGAGGTTGAGAGATGATTCTTTTAGGGGATTTTGGGCCATAGGGTGGTGATAAAAGTTATTATGGGTTTATGTGCCAAGCATTAGGAGTTATAAGGGCTTATTTCAGATATGTTATGCATAGGGAGCATAAGGGTCTTGTTCTATATCTGTGAAATGAGGGAGTTATAAGAGCTCGAGGGACTAATATGATTTGATCTAATATGATATGCTATGATTATTTCTATTATCTGTGAGAATGTGTTGATTATGTTATTCGATTTAATTTTTTTATGATGATGTTGAACTGAGCCTTTTATTTTTCTACCTACTATTATGAACTTTCGATCACTCTGTTCAAAGTTATATATGGGCAATTCACTCTTCTATTTTTGAAATTTTAGAATATTTATTTATAAGTTTATTTTTATTTATTATTAAGAATTTATGTGGGTTCAATATAGCCTACTAAGCTGTGGTTGCTCATACATGTTCTTTCTGCATATGTTAATTTGCCATCTCACAATTTAGAACACAATTGCTCATACATACTCCTTCAACTATCTTTTGCAAAGCACTTAGTGTTTCAAGGAGATTATCTCCATGTAACACCTCCTTCATGGAACATTAGGGTTATTTAACAAATAATACAAAACAATAAAGCTTAACTTTCATATAGTGACTTCATTTTTCTTATGCTAAAAGTGATGTTTCGTTTGAGATAGTTTTCTTAGTGCTTTTTAAAGCTATTTTTTCAGTATAAAAATTTCTTGAAATCAACAAAAAATAATGACCAAAAGCTTTCACAAACGAAACCTTATATATAAGCTATTCTTATTTCTTTATTCTGTATGATGATAATCAAACAATGAGAAGATAGTAGCCTTTCAATGTGCTTAGCTTCTATACTGTTCTTACTATTCTAAAATTGCTAAAGTTATGAGGAAATTACTTTCATAAAATCACATAATTACAGTCAAGCTTGCCGAGTTCATTTTAATAATCATTGCTATATGTTCCTAGAGAAGATTGAGCAACCCTTATGCTAAGATTTCATTGAGAAATGGTTACAAAGTATTTTCTAATTTTATCTCTTTAAATCTGATATTATAATCTTATTTCGTGAAGAAGAAAGAGCGGTCTGAGATCATTTTGGCTTCGTTATGGACAACTTTTTTACTGTTTCTTACAAAAAATTGTCGGTTTTCTAATATAAAAATTAAAGTTTTATAATAAAAAGTTACTTTAAACAGCAGTAACATATCCTTCCCAAACAAAATCTTAGTATGTGCATCTTTATGATTTTAAGGCTATGTGAAAGAAGCTTTTAGAATAGTTTGCTCATTTTAAAAGGTATATTGATAATTGTATTATGTCACAACTACAATACAATAACATTAAGTAGTAACTTAGTTCACATTTCCTTAAACAAGAGTTGAATGCTTCTATGCATCAATATACACAATCTTTAGTGCTTAGGCTCTACCCTCGATCATGGCTTGAATTCAAGGCCTATTATATACGAGACGAGTTTTCGATTAAATTCTTTTCGTTCCGAGTGACCTAAAAAAGAAGATACCCTCACACGTTCTTTTATGCAGTCTATCTTAGACTTCATTTGACATAGTTTTCTTAATACATTCTAAAGTAGCTTTTTAGTATAGAAATTTTTATACTAAAAAGCTACTTTATAAGGCAGTAAGAAAATTGCCAAAATCAAAACTTTAGTTTATTAGCTAGCTTCCAAATTTTGCATATCGATCCGTAATTTTCGACTCAAAGCCAAAAAAAAATTTTTTTTTTTGAATGATGAGATGATGCATCAAAATGCATAGTACAATACTATATAACAACTTGCAAAACTAAATCATTAGGACTAAAAATTTTGGACCACCATGTTTTTGATTTGAGCAAGCAATGGCAAGTGATGACAAAAATGGAGATCCCAATCAATCTTGCAATGATCAAAATCATGGAAGTTCAGTCTGATTTGTAGGTCTGTACTCCTACATTGAGCCCCACATATGTGAAAAATGTTAAAAGAGTTAAGTGGTCCACAATGCAGAGCCAATAAAGGCTGGACAAAGCAACAATGGTAGGATTGCTGGTCTTCTGTGACTAATTTAGACTCTAATATTATTGAATTCTAGTACTTCTTAGATCTTTCTGCATGCAGGAGAAGGCAGTTTGTTAACCATGAAGAATCATCGCATCAGCCCTGAAAGATTTAGATTTTGTTTGGGAGAGCTTTTATACTGCTTTTAAAATGATTTTTTTATTATAAAAATTTCAAATTTAAAAAAGTTTTATATTAAAAAGCTGCTTTTTAAAGCCGTCCCAAACAAAGCCTTGGGCTTCATTTATTACAGCTTTCTAAAACAATTTTTTAATACAATAATTTTTAATTCAACAATTTTTTGTTGAAAAACCGTTTAAGAAAGCAACATAAAAGCTTTTCCAAACGGAGCCCGACAAGAAGCTCATATTATCTATAATGTGTATATCATATATACAACTAATACAAACATTTACTTGTGATTCATCTAAAATTAAATCAATAAATTTTATTTAAAAACATAAATTAAGTCCATTATAGTCTGTCAAATTTCCGACGAATTTTCAGTGGAAATTACTGATAGAAACTCGTAGAAACATTTTCATGCGGATTTTTTTTGCTGATGATTATCTTACGACTCACGTTTTACTGGCGAAAAATTTTTATCAAAAATTTGCCAAAAATGCATTTTTCTGACAAAAATTGACCGACTTTCGACAGATTTTTTTGTTGGAAAATCATCCTTTTTTGTAGTGGTGGGCTCTAAAATGGTTATATTTATATCTTAAATGGCTAAATATTGAGTGTTTCCCTTCAATCCACGCTCTTCTATGATGCACCAACACTTCTCCTCAAAGAGGTGTGCAGTGTCCGACACCGTATCCGACACGACACTCGTCCGACACTCCTCCGACACGTCGAAAACGTGTCCGATTAAAAAATATTAAATACAAATTGGACACACGTGTCCGACACGCGTATCTTAAATATTTTATGAATTTTTTAAAATATAATTTGTTATATTTGGTGGGATTTAAACTAAATTTCTTATTCTTATCCACAACACCAAATCAACGTCCGCACTTAATACCAAATCATCGTATATTCTCATTTTCATTTCTTTTTGGCAGTGAAGATATTTTCATCAATTCATCTCATATCTCAGTGACTGATAAACGGCATCGACGCCTGACTCTCGACATCCTAATACTAATCATTTTAAGTACAGATTCTAGTTAAATGACTTATTATTTTCAAATTATTTTTAATATTATATTTATTTAATTTTTATAAACTATTTTTTAAATATAAAAACTATAATACTGTGTCCAACTCGTGTCCATGTCATATATTTTCAATAACTGACATGTCCCGTGTCCGTGTCGTATCGTATCCGTGTCGCCGTGTCTGTATTGTGCATCATAGATGCTCTGATTTGGTCTCGGAATTCATAGGCTAATATAATATCTCTTTGCATATCTATAATTCTTTAGATCATGTAAATAATTTTTTAGAAATTTTTATTATTTTTTTTATTTTTATATTTAGTATTTTACATAAAAATTATGCTTAATAGATTAAAAAAAAAAAAAGTAAATATCAGCATGGGATGACTTACCATGGAAATGACAAACGGAGCTTTGGCCTTTTTGCTCGTAAGTAAGCAAGAGAAAGAGAGAGAGAGTCGCGAGCACGTGCGAGTACTGTACGATCGATCAATCAAATCAACGTCCAATCGGACGATCATTAATTGTGTTGCACTTTTTGAAGCGAGCCAAACAGAATTGCTGATATCAGCGAGCATATAGCTTTTTATTTAATTTAAAATAAATTTAGATGAATAATGTTTTTACTCAACTTAAATTAAAATAAATGTAATATAAAATTTAAAAATGATGACGATCGATACATGACAACGGTGGTGGTCGTGATGGCTGATGGCTGTGGTAAGTGGAGGGCGGCGGAGGGGCGTTGGTGGCGGTCGGCAGCAGTGGTGGTAGCTGGAGGTGGGTGGCGGTGCTCGAAGATGATCTGCGGTGGTGGCCAGTTGCGATTGGTTGTAGTCAAACAAATTTGCTTGTGTTGTGAATTCTCGCACAAAATTGAACGAGTTTAATTTATCTCAAACATGAAAAGTATTCCCATTAATTAGTTCTTTTATGTACAGAGATAGCACAAAATTGACTATGTGCAGTGATTAAGAAGGTTTTAAATAAACAACTGAAATATACAAAATTTAAGGTGAGCTTGTCTTACTTGGCCTAAATGTCACAAAAAAAAAAAAAAAAATCTTAGGTAACATAAATATTGCAGACGCAACGTGGCGAGTATGGAGAGCGAGTCGAGTTTGGCATGCTGCATGGGCGGAGAAATTATTTCGTACGGATTCCGGACTGGAACTCTCATCCGGACATGTGACTGTACACACTGGGTATAAATTTGTACACAGTATGCGTACACTCACATGTCTGAATGGGAACTCCCGTTTAGACTCCGCACAGAATAATTTCTCGCATGGTGCGCAAGTCTTTTTATATTCATTTTTATTTCCGTTTTAGATTTTTTTTTTAATTTTAGTTTTTAACTTTCTATAAATATATATCAATTTTAGTTAAACTATTTCATTTTTCTTTTTCTAATTTTTTTTTTATGAATTTATATTAACTTTAATTAAACAATATATTTATAATAATACTATAAATTAAATAAAACTAAAAAAATTACAGAAAAACTTATTTTATTTTACTTATTTTTTTTCGGTTTTTTAGTTTTATTTTTAGTTTTTTTTTATTTTCAAAATGATATTATAATTAAATGAAACATTAAAAAAAAAAAAAACTAATAACTAGCAGTGCTAGCGACTTGTTTTATTTCGTTTTTTTTTTTTTTCTCTTTTTTTAGTTTTCTTTTTTTATTTTTTTAGTTTTTTAATCATTTATAATAATTTTTTTAATAATTTTACTTATATTTTTAATTTAATTAAAGATTTTAATGACTATAATTTTACTTATATTATTAATTTTCTTAAACAGAGTGCATAAAATATAAAGTCATAATATATATATATATATATATATATATATATATATATATATATATATATATATATATATATATATATATATATATATTTTTTTTTTTTTTTTTTTTTTTTTTTTTTTTGGGCAGGGAGTGTCGGCCTTCGGCCACTTATCTCCATGGTCGACCTTGCGTGCAACCCACGCCATCTACACGGGCCAACACATAGGGCTTTCACGAGGCGCCGAGGGGATTCGAACTTGGGACCTGACCTTTGGCCAGCCAAGTCTCCACCACCAGGCCACCCGTGGTGGGTAAGTCATAATATTTGAGACTCATAAGTTAAAATGGACAAAATATTTCTTAAGAAAAGAAATAAAAAACAAAAATAATTAAAAAAAAATGTGAAAATAGCTGTCAGGAGTGTGTCATATAAATATGATACTACTTTCATGTATGGTCTTCATGTCCTCCATGATGGCATTGGGATCCGTCCGTCGAATGTTGCCACTTCGATGCATGGCACAAAACCATGCCATGGTGGAATTTGATGACGTTTTAAGACATTCAATCATGCTAAAAAGTTCTGAAATCATTGGCCATGCAACACATGTTCTGATCCATTCATGACATATGTATTAGGGAAGGTAACATCATAAAACCTTTTTCTTTATAACTTGACATGTTAGTTATATAGCACAAACCATGCTATCGAACATGCTAAAGTTAAGAGAAAAATGGAGTTACTTAGGAAATGTTTTGTATAAGAAAGCCTTAGTCCTTCTGTTGTTCGAGGTTTACTATCTCGTAAGAAAGATGAAACATGATGAATGTGTATTGATAGTTAGGGGTGTCAATATTTGACACGACACGAAAATCCTATTCGGACCCGACCCGAAAAATCCGGGTTGGACCCGACCCGTTTAAAAAACGGGTCGGGCTCGGGTTCGCAGATGTCGGGATCGCAGATTCAACCCGAAAACCCGTTTATTTTTAAAAAAATTGGATTCCTGCCCTTGCCCGCTGCCCCCGCCCACTGCCCGTTGTCCCCGCCCGCACTGCCCGCTGCTCCACTGCCCTGAGCACCCCGCGCTGCCTGCTGCCCTGCGCCCGCTGCCGCGGTGCCGCGCCCGCGCCATCGCCTGCTGCCGCACTGTCGCGCCTTCGCCCACTATCGCGCTGTTGCGCACCCGCTGCCGCGCCGTCGCCCGAAACCGAGCTCCTTCTCTGCCTCGCGGGTCGGGTCGGGTCCGGGTTCGAATTTCCGACCCATTTACCTACTCTGGTCCATATTCAAATTTCTGATCCGTTTAAACCCGGGTCAGTTTCGGATTCGACCCGAATCCGACCCGTGACCCGAAATTGACACTCCTATAATGATAGTCAAGATATTAATAAAATCGCTATCAAGTAAAGATTTCATATTCCATGACTAGATGGCATTGTTATATTTGATCTTGAGGGATAGTTTTTTCTCAAAAATTGATATGAAAAGTGGTTATTACTAAATTATGATTCATTAAAGCGACGAGTGGAAAACTGCTTTAAAAATCACTAATGGGCTTTATGAATGGTTGATTATGCCTTTTGGAATTTGAAATCCACCTAACACATTTATGATGTTGATGACTACCATCCTTAAGCCCTTTATAGAAAAGTTTTCATTTGATTATTTTGATAATTTATTGATTTTTAGTCCGAATCGAAAATATCAGCAACAATACTTTAGACTCATTTTTCAGACTCTTAGGAAAGAAAGACTTCATAAATTTAAGGAAATGTCTCTTTTTATAAAATGATGTGTTTCTTTTGAGATTTATCATTTCCATCATTGAAATAAAATATGAATCGATCAAAGTTAAAGCGATCTTAGACTGACTAACACCTAAGGCTTTCACTCATGCAAGAAGTTTTCATGGCTTAGTAATTTTCTATAGATAATTCATTAAATATTTAGTGTCACACCAATTGCACAAAAGGCCTTATATTAAATTAGGAATATTCTCATGGCTTATGTTCCAATCCTTAGGCTCCCTGATTTCTCTAAAGCTTTGAGATGACTTGTGATGCATCTATAATTAAAATGGGAGAATATTATGTTAAGAAAACCATCTTGCAACTTTATTTTATGAAAAAATAAATGAAGTAAAGCTGAGATATTCACTATGATAAGATATTTCATGATGTTCTTCAATCTTTAATTAAGAAACTAGTGACACTAAATTTTATATAAATAATTCACTCTTAATTCAGATTATAATGCCCTTAAGTTTATTAATACCTAAAAAATTTAACTATAATTTACATTTTATATTTTAATATATTAAATATAATTTACATTTTATATTTTATTTAAAAACTTGTTTGGCTAGCTAGGATATGGTTAGATATAGAAGCTAGAAATATTGCTCATAATCCTTTCTAAGCATCTTATATCTAGTTATTGAATGCTATTAAATATAAAGAGTATTTTTGTCAACCACCTCTAATTCTAATGTATTCTTAATTAGGCACATACTTGAAATTTAACAAAACATTGTGCTTTCCATAAGAAATATGGTCATGACACAAATGACCATTGACATCTTTGATTATTGGCTTTAAATTCAATGCTTATATCTTATTCCTCAGGAAACTCTAAATTTGAGAATATTACGACCAATGATTCTCAACAATCCAAATTATTTTTAATACTCATGAAACTCATCATTGAACTTGAAAGTTAGTAATTGAGTACTATTCAAATTCATGTATCAAGATTCTAGTTCTAGAGCTCAAACTTCCCACTTGCGATAGGATCCACAATAAGTAGCATGATTAGTTTCTTGTAACAGCGGGTTTAGATGGTTACCGTTATGAAGATGAAAACTCTGATGAAACATGAGGTCTAATCAGAATTATGATGATATATCAAAAATTAACTTAAAATACCAAATCCAATATGGTATACTCAACATTCAAGCCAAGAAATATTATGAATACCCTTAAGTTATTATTAATAGCACAATTGGCAATTCATGTATCAAAGAAACTCATCCAACTAAAAGATAATTCCTTTTTTATATTATTTCATAATTTCTTCTTTATGCTTATCATGGTTGATGAACTCTTCTATGTTAGTAGTTTTCAAGCTTGAGAAGATGTATTAACTTGTTTTAACCCTAATTTCATTAAAATTTCTTCAAAATTTTGAATAATAAATGAGTTATTACTTTAATGTTTTATGGCTATATTTATCATTTTTTTTTTAATGTTTGTATATCCTAAGTATAGCCTCTCCTATAGCGACAAATTTTAGCTTGAACATATAAATAGAGGGTTAGGAGACATGACAACCAATTGTTTGTAATCAAATTAATACCTCTAGCAATCTAATAAAATCCAATACAAAACTTCTCAATTTAGATTTTCTTTTTCTCTCTCTATTTTTTATTCTACATGCATTGTAAGTCTTATTACTACAATTCTATTTTTATTCACAAATAAATTTGAACTCAACCATCAATATTAAATATTTATCATTAACAAATAATAATAATAATAATAATATAAACAAGTTAATCATAGATTTTCTTAATTTTAAATATCACTAATATTCTTTTAATATAATTAAATTATTTGACAATACAACTAAATTTAATGGACATATAAAACTAAATTATTGGATAAAGACATAGCAAAAATATTCCTAAATATAATACAAATAAACTATATTATAAGAAAATAATAGTAATAATTAATAATTTAATTGTATATTCTTATAACTAATTATATTGAGGGATAATGTATGTTACATGAAATGAACAAACACATAGTAAAATTAATTTAGATATTCTAATAGATTTAAAAAACTAAATTAATAAGCTTATTCTAAATTAATAAATGAATAAGTAATACATATATTCTGTATAAGTAATACATTATAATGTTATATAAATAAATAAAAAATAAAAAAAAATGTTATATAAACAAAATTGTATTATATATGTAAATATATAAAAATATAATGATATATTCAGTCTATTAATTTGCTAGTTACAATATATTTTTTTGATACCTTATGTTTGGCCTTTGATTTGTCTTTTATATATATATATATATATATATATATATATATATATATATATATATATATATATATATATATATATATATATATATATATATATATATATATATATATATATATTTGTTGTAACTAGATAGGGATCCATGACTCTTTTGATTTTCTTTATCCTTTTAATTGTAGCTCTAAGAGCATTTTCTGAGTTATTGATCCCTCTAAGGCTGTGCTGTGTAATCTTTTTTGACAAAATTATTACTGGACGCCGTCCGAAAGCTTATCAAGATGTACCACATCACCAATATGTTATGTACTATTGTGTATCGTGTCACTGATTGGCCTTCGAACGGATGCGATAACCAGGCGTAATAATCTCTCCATTTCTAGTGATGAAAGAAAATTTTAATTTTCCAAGAGAGAGAGAGAGAGAGAGAGAGATTCTATCTAATACAATAATCTTCATTTATGTAAGTATTCGCACTTCTTCCACAAGATAAATGAGATGATTAACGATCTAACCATTAATTAAATCATAATTACTTAACGTTCAAAGAGGTATCAGCTCGCCAGTATAATCCAAAGCCATCATTACCATCTGCTCCCTTCCATCCGCCATCATCATCCTCACAGGCTCAACATCCACTCCACCCCCGCCGTCCGCCGCCACGTTCGCCGCCGGCCTTTTCCGCTTCTTCTTCTCATATGCGATGCCTCGCGCCTTTGCCTGCAAAAAGTGTGAAATGAAGATTTTAATTAATTTCTTTATCCAATTCTCTCCCAATATATTGTGCTCTGATCTCAGCTTTTCGTTTAAAAAATACTCGGCTTCTGCACGGCCTTACCTGAGAATCCCTAACCTCCCGGAGGTAAAGGCGTACGGCTCGCACACCGAACGGATTGGCTTCCGGCTCGCCGCCGTTCTCCTCAAAGGCGGCGCGGAGGCGGCCGACAAGGGCGTCTAGGCTGCCCCAAGCTTGGCGGAGCGGGCAGGGGCAGGGGGCTGGAGGGCAGGGTTGACCGAAGAACGGGCAGCCGACGACGTGGACCTTGGTCTTGCCGAACTGGTCGAGGTAGCGGAGGAATTCGAGCACGTGGGCCCCACTGCAGCGGGAGAGAGCAAGTGGTGGTCGGTGGTTGCGCAGGTATTGGCTGAAGGTGTTCCAGTCCCGCCGTTTCTGAGATTCGTAGCGGCTTGGCCGGGTTTCTCCGGCGGAGGCGGTGGCGGTGGCGGAGTAGTCGCTCGAAGGGTTGGCGGAGGAGAAGTGGGGGTTGCCGGCGAGCATGATGGCCGGTTTTTTGTGGGCTGTGGATGAGTAAGGTCTAGAGAGATGGGAACATGGAGAGTATCGTGGAAGGGTGAAGGAGGAAAGGATTGTACTGAGTAGATGTGCACGTCAAGACTTGGAAGACTTGACAGTTTTTATGTCTTGCCACCGAAATATTTACTAAAGAAAAAAAAAAGAGAAGGAAAGCTCATTCATAATAATATAAAATAAGGAGAGAGTGCAATCTTCAAGAGCTTAATTCGTGCATGAATCATAATAGACTTTATCAATACTTTGATCTAGAAAAATAAAAAAAATTTATGTTTTAATTATTGAAGCAAAAAGCCTATAGAAATTATGTTGAATGCTTTGCAAATTTCAAATTTGGAATAGAACAATTTTTTGCTAGGAGAATGATCGGAGTCCTTTGAATACTTTAAATTTTCGCTAGGGTGGCTGATCATATAAGCGGATCTTAAAGTTTGTGATAGGTTTTTTTCTAATACTTGAGGGGCTGGAGGTTAGAACATTTAGAGGAGGGTTAGGATTCTCAAAACGAGTAATGGGTACTGGTAGAGGAAGGGTGAATGATAATGAAGGGTTGTGAGGAGGGTTGCTGCTTTAGGGATGGTTGAATTATGTATGGTGGAGGTATAAGCTGATGAGTGGATGAAATTAGTTGATGAAGGATTAGTGCTTATGACTAGAACTTCTACCCTTTGATTTAGTTATAAAATTAGGGTTAGGGGTGATTGAGATTGATGGGGCATAAGTTAGAAGAGTGAATGATTGAATTGTAACATTCACAATGGATGGGTTTCTAGTCATATTGGACCCAAAGAGTATTTTTTTTTCCAAAAAATGAGAGATCGTAGCCTAATCCAATATGGAGATTTGTTATGTACTTGAACACATGCCCTCATAAATGTGAGATGTGTTTTATCTATATTTAAGATGTCAACTACAAGAAGGGAGCCGGTTAAACTTACAATTTTAGAGACACCGTCAAGATTCCAGCTAAAAAGAGGAAAATCTTGGATCTTTATCAAAAGATGTATAAAAGAAAGCAAGTCTCACTCACTTAGGTTTGAATTAGGAGGGGGACATTTCTGAAGTATAAAGGGTTTACCTATGAGGAGCTACTACTTTTCACATTCAAACACGTTTCCTCGCTCATTTGCAAGATTCTAACCCGCCTTATATGCTCACTCATTCACTTGCCACTGCTTGTCCGCTCGATTATGCTTCATTCGCTTTAGTTACAGGCCAGTTCAATTGAATCGGCCAAGGCCAATTCCTGCACATACTTCATTTACTGATGGGAAACCTTTTACTCACATACTATATGAGAATGATCTTCTTATGTTTGAAATATTATTTTCCTAAATAAGCTCTGTATTTGGACTTTGTATAAATCATACAAAAGATCCATTTTAATATTGTCTAATAACTATAGTATAATGTAGATTTGTAGTATCTTCAATCACAATTTGACTAAAAATTCCATGACCTATCTTGGGTTACTTGCTTATTAAAAAATAATCCACCATTCATTGATTTTTAGTCTCTTTTGCATAAAATCAACATATTACTTGTGGCTGGAAAGTTAAACTTCTATCAATTACTAGAATATTTGAATATATGACATTCACCATATAGAATACCATTTCCTATTGGATTATAGACTCAATTTTACCTAAAAATGTTGCAAATACATACATAAGCCCCATGCTAGATTCCTCACCATGAAAATATCAATTTAATTAAATTGCATCTCATTTCTTAGAGGAATACTTGATTACTAAAGTAGTTTGGTGGCCTTAGAATTCCTATCACACACTCTCTGTACCATGCATACAATTACTCTCATATCTAGCACTTATTTATTACTGTCAACTTCCTTCTCTACTGGTAGAAACTTAAATACTATTTTCCATGAGAACCACTTACTTCTAATCCCTTAGCTTACTGGAAACACTTTAGAAGTATCTCTAAAACTATCTAAAGAACTTCTCCTCTAAAATTTTCCCAAACAACAGTCTTTCCTTATTATGGGACTCTTGGTGTAATGTGAAATATCTACAAAACATGACTAATCTTGCCTTTTTATCTCCTATTTTCTTATAGAATTCCTCTACAAGTGTAATCATTCTCAATAACTCCTAGAATTTATCTGTAGCTCTTTTTACTCATACTGATCAGGATGTTATATATGTTATACATATTTCTCTTAGCTCTTCTAGTTGTGTTAGCCAGTACAAATTAGATAACTGCTCTTAAAGTGTTTCATATATAATCTTTATGATGATGCTCAGCTAGCCATCATCTTAGCACAAGTTCATCTAGAATAAAAATTCATTGAGATTCTTTTCTTATTCTTGGCTGATATTAGTTACAGGCTTAAAGACAGTGTTGTAATGTTGTGTGTGTATATAATAATAATAATAATATTATTATTATTATTATCATCATCATCATTATTATTATTAAAATAATGGAAAAGGAAGATACATGCATTAGAATATCATATCAAAGCCAATCTTTTTTTTTTTTTTAATATTATGAAAATTAGGGATTTACCATATGGCATTAGATTCTTATATATTTATATATCTAATATTTAAATAATTATATTTACTTTAATATCATTTTAATATTTTGTTCATATAAATAATAATATTAATATTAACTCATCTAAAATGAAATATATCTTTTCAAGCATGAGCTTAACATGATTTAAATATTAAGATATTATAAAAATAAACTTAAAGATTCATATATTAAATATAAAAAAATTAGTATTTAGTGTTATAAAAGTTAATAATTGATTAGCTATATATTATGCATATCTCACAACCAATCACCAGATATAAAATCTATCATTTAGTCAAAATATAATGATCCAATTGTTCTCCATCATATTAACCGCACTTACACATTAAAAAAATTTGATTGATGAGTGATTTGCGAGCGCCGAGTCCGACTGGTGGAACGAGTTCCGTCAAATAACGAGCCACAGCTTAAGCTTAAGCTAAAGATGCAATTTTTAAAAGGGTTCTATACATTATCCAATAATTATTACATTTTCTTAATATTGGATCAATAGCTAAATCTCTAAAATTGATTATATACTTTTAATTATAAATTTTTATTATCATATATTTTATTTTTTTATTATAATATAAGCAAAAAATAATAATAATAATCGGTCCTAAGCAAAAATGAAAAAATGTTTGAGGATAAATGTAAATCCTTAATTGATATCACATTTAAAAAAAAAAAATCTAACTTGTTATCCCCTACTCATGCCATGATCATGCTTAGACATTACAAGAAACAATAGAAGATTTTCCAATAATACATAACAAGATAATATACTATATAGTGATATATCAAACAAAACCTCCAATCATTCAAAGATCATAACTCCCAACTGTAGTTTTAGATTGTACCAAATCAACATACTCTAAATCATAACTAAATCAGGCACTGTTTTAGGGGATTTCACCAATCTATCCTTACAACTTTACAAACATAGAATGATATGAAAGCTTTGGTTTAGTCTCATTTGACAAGATGTGACACTCCTCTCTCTCTCTCTCTCACACACACATTCTCTCTCTTCCCCCCCTCTCTCTCTCTCTTTCTCTCTCTCTTACACACACTCTTTCTTTCTCTCTCTTACACACACTCTTTATTTCTCTCTCTTACACACACTCTTTCTTTCTCTCTCTCTATTCATTTTGATCTTCTTTCTCTGTACACTTTCATCTCTTCAATTGTTAATTTCCATCCAAGGTGTTAGGGTTTCATGTTAGGGCAGAAAGCATGGAGCATGTTTCCTGGAGAAAAAGGCTGGCAAGAGCTAAGAGGCACCATAAGAGGTTTGCAATGAATCTCTCTCCCCTTGAATATAATGAGTTGTCTTTTCAGTTCTCTCCCACCCTATCAGTTGATGTTACTTCTCCACTATCATATGGAATTTGTAATCTGCTTATCCTATAATGATATCATTATCATCTCACTTTAGTCTCTTAATTAAGTTTTGGATTTGAATCTTATGTAGATAATTTGTGTATAAATTTATACTAATTGATCTAAATATTCAAAAAAAATATATATATCATTATCATTCAATTTTAATGTCACAAAATCTTATTTTTCATTTTGTTAATGTTTATTTTGTTGATGTTCTCATTTGACATCACAAAATCTTATATTATTATTATTATAAAAACATTATGATTATAGATTGTGTGAATAAAATTTTATTATAGAAATTATTCTATGCGGAGACCAAACGCAGAATTTTGGAGACCAACCAGAATGCACCTCAAAGTTGCGATAGAGATGGGTGAATGGCGTATTCTGGTTTCTGAATGTGGCACAAAATAATTAATCCTCAAAAGAATCATCTTTGATTACAAATATCTTTAGGCTCTGTTTAGATTTGAACATTACTTTTTTGCTTCTTTTAATATATATATGATTCTTCATTCAGGTCTGGAGAACAACAGTTGAAGATCATTTTGTTTGATGCTCATTGTTGCACCAAATATTTTTAAAATAATGGTCATGAAAACTTTAGAAAAGCCTTCCAATACCGATTAGGAGAGTAGATTATTAGCTTACATGTGTTATGAGGTTAGAAAGTAATAAAAATGTCAATTTTATTAGATTTCAATGAGAATTTGACTCTTAATATGACACAATGGTGATAAATGATTCATACAAGCAACCTTATGTAGTGGGATAAAGACTTAGGCTTCGTTTGGGACAACTTTCTTCCTGCTTTAAAACACATTTTTAATAAAAAAATTAAATTTTTTGTACTAAAAAACTGTTTTAAAAAGTAGTAAGAAAGCAGTCCCAAACAAAACCTTGATATTGATATTGTTGTTATTGTGGTGGTGGTGGTGGTGGTGCATGAAATACTTTAAGGCTTCAAAGTAGAAAATACTACTTTGCATTAACTTTTGTAGATTACATATTTTAGAGCTCCACTCTTAGCAAATAATGAAGAGTAAGAATAGTATCATTGCTATTCTCTTCATTTTAAATAGCTTAATATCATGAGACCATGAAAGTGATTACCAACCCCCTTCTTCCCTAGTTTATTTTTTCACCAATATTTTATCTAAGGAATTTATTAATAAACAACATTGCAATCCAAATCAAAAGAAATTTTCAAGTATGCATATTATGCAAGAATAGCCTATTTTATCTAATGAAATATTCACCCTACAAAAGGTATTTGAGAGACCAACAAGTAGAAAAATAATGAATATGTAACTTAGAGAGTATGGGTTGGGGGTGATAGAGATTAGAGAGAGTAAGATGATGCATGATCTTACTAATTGTTCATTGGCCTAGTACTTGAAACCCTAATTCCCAACTATGAGATTATAAGTTATTATGTTCTACATCTACTCATCATATTGCTTTCTATTCTTCAAAAAAGAAAAAAGAAAAAAAGAGCATTCTATTAGGCTCTTGTATCAAATATTTTGACCCCTTCAATGACTCACTAGGGGTGTTGAAATGAATTTTCGGGTCGGGTTCGAGTCCAACTCAAAACTGACTTACCCACATTTGCTCCAACCTGAACCCGACTCGATTACACAAACATGTCATAAATATGACCCCAAACTTGACTCACCCCAAATCTGGGTCAACTTGACCCAACAGACAGACTCGACTAAGCACAGAGCACATGCATGAGCACGACTGCGTGAGATGCAATGCGAGCTAGAGTCTGGACACGATCATGCAGTGCGATCGTGAGCGGTACGCCATCTCGGAATAAGGGCAATAGTAGGACGTAATGATGGAAGTAAGCATAACAAGCAAAGGTACGAGACATAGTACGCGGCCTACGTGAGCAAAGGTCTACCAATGCACGTGGTGCAGGACACATGCCATTTTCAGGTTAGTAGGCTGACCTGAACCCATCTCAATTGTTCAAACAGGTTGGGAATTAGAACCTAAACCCACGAGTTGACCCAAAATCGAATTTTCTCGGTTGAATTCGTGTTGGATTTTCGGATCAGGTTCTAAATTGACACCCGCACAACTCACCCTAAAATTTGTAATCGACTTCATGCCTATTTTATAAAATACACATGAAATAAATTTCTATCCTTTAAACAAATTAAGGTACACAATCCGGGAGAGAAGAAATGCGTAAATCTTAAATTTCATCATTAAAAAGATCAAAGTATACAAAAGTGTGTGAAGTAGATCTGTTCATCAAAGTATACAGTATGTGAAGTATATCTATTTATATAACACCACCATTATAGACCCAAAATATTCTTATCAGCTATTTAATTGGTTCAAAAGGAAGAAAGGCCAAAAATCTATAGAAACCTTACCATGTTCAAATCTTCAGGCTTCAGATCCCACTTTCCTTAGCTCCACTGCTTCTCCAGAAAGACAACAATGGAAACTGAGAGAGCCAAGAAGACCCTGAACCCTTCTCTGTATGCTCTCTCCAAAACTTTATAATATGAAGACTTTCTTCCTCAGTTGACCTCTGAACTACAATACGAGATGCATAGCCCATTTCTCTCATCATTGAGCATATTTGTGAAGGATTGTTGGCAGTGAGAGTAACCATATAAAGCCATCCCTTATCTGACAACAAGCTGTGCACTACAGGGAGGATCCTATCGATCACTTTCCGGCCATTCTCGCCTCCTGCCCAAGCAGCAGTAATCCCTTCGCAACCAACTTCGTCTTCCGGCGTCGGCACGTAAGGCGGATTGACAACGATAACATCCACCATTCCTGCAAGACGTTTTCCCAGGCCTGAAGCAAGGTCAGTGCAGATGATCTCGGCATGGACGCCGTGAGCTTCGAGTGTCGCTGCGGTGGTCTCGGCGGCATGAGGATTGATGTCAGTAGCAAAATACTGCGCCCCGGAGCATCCTTGATGAAGCATAATGGCTAGAGATGCAATTACATAGCCACTGCCGGAGCCCACTTCCATGCAAAACCTTGGTTGCATATTTAGAAGGTTCGTTCGATCAGCTAGGAGAGCATCAACCAGTGCAAAGGAGTCATCGCATGGTTCATAGACCTCTGGGTGATTACTAACTAGCCGGATTTGAGCAATATTGGAGAGCATCTTCGATGAAGCCTAGAGGTAAAATTTTAGGCAATTTAAGTAGGATGCAAATCTTTGAGCTATTAAACTGATAAACATAACATAATATGAACGGGAAAATCAAAATGAAATTTGGAGAAATTTAACGGCTCGCATATTCAATTTTTTGTGCCTAAAACAATTCGTATATAAGGCCACCAATGGAGTTTTCTGGGCATTAAAAAGCCATATTTCTAATCCAAATTATTTGACTACTTGCATGCAGATACATTCATTTTACTTTTTATTATCTTAGTATGTTGATAGGAAATATTTGAGTTCGCAAGTAACTCTAAGGGAAATACTTGAGTTCGCAAGCAAACTTATCACTGATTGGTGAAAACAGCAAGAATAATGCAAAAATCTGGGTGAAATCAGTCCCAAAACAATAGATTGTAATAAGGGAATCAAAGTCAAACAAACACAAAGCAAGATACAAGTGATCCTCAATTCGAGAGGAGGATCGTTCTCTCCCAATCTCTAGATATGGAGTCTAGAGCCCAAGATGCCACGGAAACTTCAAGAGAAACAAATCAAAGCATGTCCTAACCTTAAAACACCTCCTCCTATTTAATACATAAACTTTTTAAATCAAGACTCCCACTCCTTTCCCTCTTTAGATTCAATTTGAATAGTGGGACCCACTATTGTGTGCGGCAAAGAGAGGAGGAGACGGTCTTAGTCCATCTTCTATAAACAAAAACCGGCCCAGCCTCAAGAGAGCCGGTTCGGGAGCTGGGGCCGGTTCAGGAGGAACCGGCCTAACATATGTAGCTATCTTAAACATATTCATGCATGATTTTTTATACTAACCAAACAACACTTGAGAATAAAAGCAGAGAATTCTAACATGCAATAATTAAGCTTTGTTTCCAACACAGAGATACTTTGTATTTATGACTACCCTACAATCTAGTAGGATGTTTTATGTACTATGAGGTGCAAGAAATTTGGGCTATTTTTTTATTTACCTTAGCATTAAGAATCCCCTACAGTTAAGTAGAATGTTTATACTGCTATGATGTGCAAGAACTTTGTACCATTCGTGATTTAGGTTAGCATCTGGAAGCAAAAAATTACAAATAATTGGAGAGTGATGATTTCAAGGCGATATTTATATGGAATAAAATGTAATGAGAACTATGTTGCATCGATACGGATACGGCGACACGGACACGACACGATACGGATACGGGACACGTCAATTCTTAAAAATACATGATACGGGTACGGCGCGGACACGGCGTCATAATTTATAAATCATAAATAAAAATTAAGAAAGCAATCAAAGCATAATATTTGAAATTATAAAAAAAAATGACAACAACATCATTTGTAGTCTTGTAGCTTATAATATCAAAATATAAGTAAGCATTAAATGTCTAGTACAACAACAAAAGCATAAATATAAATTGTCTAGCACATAGAGTTTCAACTATTCAATAGAAGGAATGATATGATTCGCTTCTTCAGTGGTTTGCCTTTGAACTTCTATATCATCTTCAATAAATATCATAGATTTTAATTCAGGCTAATCAAGTGAAAGATTAGTAATTTCTAATATTCTCATATCATCAAGAGACTCAAATCCATCTCGTAAATGAGAGAACTTTGCTCGCAGTCGCGGAAGTAAATACGACGCATCTTTTTTTTTTCGGATTTCTTTTTTGTTTTTAAACGGACACGTGTATCGGATACGCGTGTCCTTCTGAAATTAAATAGTATTTTAATTGGATACGTCTTTGGCGTATCCGACACGTATCGGTGGAGTATCGGAGGCGTATCTGTGTATCGGTGTATCGGATACGGCACACCTTCATAAATAGGTGTATCGGTGCAACATAGAATGAGAATAATGGTATATGGTTGACTATCTGCTGCTTCACACCACCTGCTGTTACCAGAATTTGAGTTATTTTAATCGTTCTCTAAAACATTAAAGATAGAACCAAATTAGCATGCTCATTTCCAATTATATGTCAACCTGGTAAAATGATAAAACATAATGAAATTGTTTTCTTGACATCAAAGAAAAAAATTCTATAAGAAAAGTCAACCTTTGTGATAGAAAAGTCCCCCTTAAACTTAAGGAAAATTCTATAAAATGGTGGTGAGACCTGCAATATTTTATGGTGCCAAATGTTGGCCATTAAAAGTGAAGAATAATACTAAGTTAAGTGTTGCAGAGATGAGGATGCTCAGGTGCATGAGTGACTTTACTCTAAGCATGAGTGACTTTACCCTTAGAGATAAGATACGAAATGAGCATATACGTTAAAAGGTTGGAGTAGCTCTAGTGGAAGATAATATTATAAAGAGTCGCCTTAGATGATTTGGTCACATAAAACGGAGGCCTTCCGATGACCCGGTTAGGAAAGTTGAGGTATTAGATTTCACTTATGTTAAGAAAGGTAGAGGTAGACCTAAAAGGACTTGGTTAGAAAATATTAGAAATGATCTTTCTTTATTAGATTTAGACAAGAATTTGACTTTTAACAGGACACAATGGAGAAAAATGATTCATGTAGCCAACCCCACGTAGTGGGACAAAGACTTGATGTTGTTGTTGTTGTAAAGAAAAAATTTCAAATAAAAACTGGATAGAATGTCCTGAATGTTGGAATAGGAGTAGAAGCATATTTGTAAATAGTGAATAACTCAATATGATGAAGGGATCTCGTAGATCAATAGCATGCGCTATTCTAAACAATGTACAAATAAAAAAATGAAGAACAACTATTCACTATCCAACCGTATAAGAAAAAAATATCCTAAAAACGCACACATGCACATCATGTAAGTAGAATACAAGACTGTTTAACTTTAACTTTCATGAAAAAAAAAAATAAAGATAATAAAATAGGAAACAACTATCCTTAACATCAGAATAAAATAAAAAAAATGTTATCTTAGACTTCAATAAAGAAAGATGACCACAAAAATCTAAAGGAAATAATTATGCACAAAGCATTAGTAGCTTGTTTAAAAATCCCACATTAAAATTCAAAAATTAGAATCAATGTCGTCATAAATAAAAATATCCTCATTTTCAACATCATTATTTTATCCTTTTCATAGCTCTTAAACCAAACAAAATAGCACGTGTTATTCGAGCCACACCCCATCCGCTATAGCACTTAAGCACAAATAACACGTATACAATCTTGATCATTTGCACGTTGCATTTATAATAGCACATGAGATCAGTCTTATCATGTTCTTAGTTATACCGTACCTTATTTTTATTCTATTGATACGTTTGAATAAAAATAAATTAAAATAATGTAAAAAAAATTATAATAATGGTTGCAGATTCATAAACAGGTAAGAAATTTCCTGAAATGCATTGCATATCCTTTATTACACTCAAAATCCTATCAAAGCTTATGTGATGATTGCAAAATCGTTTATTAAGAAGATAATGTCATGAGAATGCTAAAATGTGGCTTACCAATTTGTTACTTCTCTTCTTGTCTATCATGTCTGGATTCAAGGAATTCGCATCAAAAGTGTGGTCCATTACAACTCACGAACATAAAATACCTATCCAAACATAAAATTAACTGTAATAAAATGCAAAGCATGTTTATCCAACAAAAGTTATTTGCATCTGAGAAAAATCATTCAGGAGAGATTACAACTACAATTCATTTAACGAGAACCATTTTGAAAAAAAAATAAAGAATGATCAGCAGAGATTCCGTCCTAGAACTGCAAAATTTGAGACCATTAAAAAAGATTCATGCATTCAAAATATCAAGCACCACCAACATTATTCTAGAGGAAAAAAACATGGAAGAAGAAGATGGATGACAAGCGAAAAGTCTGGAGTGATATGCTAGGCAGATGGGTTCTATGGGGGTTTACCTCAACCAATCTAGAGAAATAAGGTAGAGCTGGAGAAATATGCAGATAAGAAGAAATTGGTATGCACCTGACATCATAGATGGAGTATAAAATTGCACAACTCCTTATTTTTATCATGTAGTTTGTAAATGTGTCCATGCAAACCCTTCTAGCTACCTCCCTCCTCCCTCACACCCCCAACTCCTCCCCTCACCCCTAACCCACCCTATCTCTCCCTCTGTCATTGTCACATCTGGGGTCACCAAACCTTAATTTTCTTATAGAACCGGAATTTCAAATATATATAATTCATCTAAATGTTGAGTAAATTTTCAATAAAGTAGGTGGAGTGTCACAAAGAAATATAGATCAGACATAGTTACCATCAACGCTTTCCAGTTATTACTAATACAAGAAAGTTTCAACTTGTTACGCAAGAAAAATGACTATAGCCAGTTGAAGTAGTTCTCGAAAGAAAACATCTTTAGCTTAGGCTAATTTACTGCACACAACCAAGAAATGGAAACTACTCGAGGAACAATCCTTGAAGAAGACAAGTTGTCTATAATAGCTCAAGCCAAAGATGTTGTCTATAGTTCTTGTGAATGCCAAAGGTTCCAACACCAAGAGAACACAACCGCTTAGAAGTACCATCAGGTAATGCACAGAAGACAAATTAATGTTCCAGTAAATGTAGTTTCTATGAATGCCAATGTCGTTAAAATGAAAAGGATTTTTTTTTTGGTGTACCTTGAGTAACTCATCTATAAAAATTTATTGATATTTCCTGGTTGAGGATGATTTGATAGTTTAAGTGATTTCATGGCTATGTTTAACTTTGAGAAAATGCATTGGATTATGTTTGATAAGTAATAATTAATTTATTCATGTTTCAACAAGAAAAAGGGAAATTGGGTTATTTGATCACATATAGCATAAGCACAACAACCAGACAGTTGGATTTTCCGAAAAATAGTTAAATTGTCAGCCACAAGAACTTCAAAAAAAATGCTTTTTAATATGAAAAATTCACAATTTTTTGCAGATAAATGCATCCGTCCCAAATATACCCAAAAATTACCTACCCTAACCTAGATCCACTTGATTTCAGTTGGCAACCAAATGCCACAAGATCACCCTAGCTAAAACTAGATCCAAAATCATTAGGCACGTGTATAGTCCCAAATCAAAGAAATTAAAATTAAATAACTAAAAATACTAAATATTCATTAAAATTGCTGAAATTCATCTTAAAATTCTAGAAATTTTGGAAATTCTTACCCAATTATGGCTCATGTCCAGCTACATCATTCTAATTCTTAAACTTTCATCAAGTGTTCCTCCTAATCTCATCAAAATTTGGATTATTCATCTAAGAATCTATTAAGCATGCCCAAATCAATAATCAGTAATCACAAGTAGATCAAGCATACCATAACTATGATAGGAAACACTTGAAGATTTCAAGTAAATCCTATCAATTTCGAAAAAAACAACGATAATTTCTTTCAAACTCTAATGAAAAGAACGAAAAATTAATAGTTTTTATTGCAATAATCAAACTAACGGAAGAAAATAGTGAGATACAATTGATCCTCAATTCGTGAGGAGGATCAATCTCTCCCAATTCCGAAACGCCGCTAGAGCCAAAAAAAAAAAAAAAACCTAAGAGATCTCAAATTTCAACCAAATTCAAGATGCTTTAACCCTAGGAAAACAAACTAGCATACAATTAAAAAGGAAGTCTCTAAACAGTCCCTACATTCAAATTCCCTCCTAACTCCCTCAAAAAACCTTCCTAAACAGCTCTTTCAGACCTGGCGGCTTGTGCGACACTTACAGGAGGCGAAACTTCCGACTGTTTCGTCCTTAAGCCGGACCCATATGGACCAGCTGGATCGATCCAGTGGACCGATCTAACAACACTCCCCTCCCAAAAACTCACGTTGTCTGCAAGGTGGAAAGACGACACCCTCTTCCATTCCCTCATCATCACAAACGGTAAGAACCTGAAGAGTTCGGTCCTTACACCTATGCCCCGGAGTATACCTCTCATCACATTTGAAACAAAGCCCATTCGCTCTCTTCTTCTGTAATTCTGTTTCTGTGAGCTTCTTGAAGTTGTCCCAAGGTCTTCCTCCTGCAGTCTTTTCCTTCGAAGTTTCCAGAAGAGTATCCGATGTTGACTCCTTAGATGTTAATATAATGGTGGTCATCCTGTACAAGCCTACTGAGCTGCTACCTCCCATTTCTCTCTTCAGGTGCCTCTAATCCTCCACCAAATAAGCTAACTTCATAGTCTCTCGCAAGTCACGATACCTCATTACTTTAACCACTGCCTGGATCTCTGGTGTCAGTCCCTTCATGAAATTTCCCTCTAGCACTGTCTTAAGAAGGCAGTCCAATTGGCTAGTAAGGTACTCAAATCTCTCCCGATACTCCATCACTGAACCATCATGTGTCAAGGCGAAGAACTGTTCATAGAAGTCTCCTCCCTTGCCATTTCGGAAACGTTCTACCAAACAATCCTTGAACTCTCTCCAACTCTGTATGGGTCGTCGGCAGTCCCTCCACTGGTATCAAGACAAAGCCTTCCCTTCCAAACATAGGCCCGATGTCATTAGTCTCTCCTTCTCCATCAACCCATTGACGGCGAAATATCTTTCTACCTTGTAGATCCACCCGTGCACATCCTCCTCCTCAAAGATTGGCATCTTCAATTTCCTCACCCTCGAATCGTCTCCGTTCCCTCTGTTCCCTTCATAATTTCCCCTTTCCCAAGGGGGTGGTTCCCCACAAGTGTCCCAATCATCCCTTCTACGCTCATACCCAAACCTTTCATCAAATTCACAGTCTCCTTTCAAATTCAGTACCCCTTGGATCATAATAAATTCCTCTCCTTTCAATTCTAGCCCCTCTTCCCTCCAATTAAGCACCCCTTTTTTCATGCTCCACCTCCTCACGCTTCTCCCCATACCCCCTACCTGGCTCCCCCCATAGGAACAGGCTCCAGGGGGGGCATTCTCTCTTTTTTCCTTTTGAATATCTACTTCTTGATCTTCCCTTTGCCCTATTGGATTAGAGTTTTCCCCACTTCTTGGGTTGTCGGAGGCTTTCCTTACCTCTGAAGACGTCGTTTTGGATTGGCCCTCGAGCAACTTCATCAACATCTCCCCTAGGCTAGAAAAATTCACATACATCTTCTTATAGATGGCCGAAATTTGACTTTTGACAACTGAAAGTTGAGTGTGGAGATAAGAAATTTCATTTCTCAATTGTCTGATCTCCCCTTCCAAAACTTCTACCTTTTTTTACTGCCATGGGAACTTGGATTTAGGCTTAAATAGCAAGAGACGCAATTTTGACGCGAATTATGGCCTCCAATCAGTAAAAATTAACAGGATTGGATACGAAACACAACTAAATTTAGGGTCAAATAGCAAGAGACGCAATTTTGACGTGAATTCTGGCCTCCAATCAACAAAAAACAACATGATTGGATACGAAACACAACAAAATTCAGCGATGAAGATTTCTATTTCAACCCAGGAAATTGCTCTGATACCACTTTGATATGAAACACTTGAAGATTTCAAGTAAATCCTATCAATTTCGGAAAAACAGCTAGAAACTCTTTCAAACTCCAATGAAAAAAAAATAATAGTTTTTTTATTGCAATAATCAAACTAACGGAAGAGAATAGCGAGATACAATTGATCCTCAATTCGAGAGGAGGATCGATCTCTCCCAATCCCTAGATGTCGCTAGAGTCCAAAAGAAACCTAAGAAATCTCAAATTCAATCAAATTCAAGATGCCCTAATCCTAGGAAAACAAACTATTTAATGCATACAATTAAAAAGGAAATCTCTAAACACTCCATACATTCAAATTTCCCTCCTAACTCCTCAAAAATTCTTCCCAAACAGCTCTTTAAGACCAAGCAGCTTGCGCGACTCGTACAAGAGGCGAACTTCCACATGTTTCATCCGTAAGCCAGTCCCAAATGGACCGGCTGGACCGGTCTAACATATTAGCATGTTAATTATCTCAAATTTCTGAATATGCTAGCAAGGGTTTTTATGTAAAGCATGCATAAGACGCAGGGATGGCTTCCATCTGGTGCCCAAAATAGTGAAATAGAGCAATTCTAAGTTAGAGATAAGAGAGAGAAGGCATGCAACATACCACCGATGGATGGAGCTAAAAGATATCATCTGAATTTTATTGTTGATCTCATTGCCAAACATAAATTATTAATGAGAGAAGTGATCTTTTTATTAAGGCCTTTATGGAGTGTGAAAGATCTAAGTACAAAAAACAACAACATCAAGCCTTCCCACTACGTGGGGTCGGCTACATGAATCATTTTTCTCCATTGTGTCCTATTAAGAGTCAAATTCTCATCTAATAAAGAAAAATCATTCCTAATATTTTCTAACCAAGTCTTTTTAGATCTACCTCTACATTTCTTAACATAAGTAAAATCTAATACATCTATGTTGGTGTTGAAAAGGAGATTTTCCTTGCAAGATGCAAAACAAATCTTAATTAAATTTCTTTGAGAAAATTGAGAATTAAATTTAAATTATAATTCTGAAGTCAAACAAACCATTAAGGATAATATACCGCCTTAGAAGGCAGAGATAAAATCTCCTAATGGGTTCAGACCCAGAATTGTAAATTTTCACTTGGCTATTGTAGTCTGATTTAAGGGAGAACCACATATGACCCCGGAGGGTCAAAATGAAGTTCAATCAAATTTTCGACTACGATAATCAAGAGAAGTGATCATTAATTTCATATTCAAATTTATGTTAACACATGATAAATCTCCCCGAAGAAAGGAATTATCATCCGTTAGCAATCATTCAATTATGACAATAACGATCGTTATAAATTTGATTCCCCAAAACAAATATTAATTAATTTTTTTGAAAAATTGATGTGGATTATAAATCTCCTACGAGCGCAAGACCTCGTAGTTAATTATATCATAGGGAAGTTAAATTCCTTACGAATACTCTCGATTAAAATAACGGCAGAAATTTTATTTTAAAGATTTTCTATGAATGATATTAAGGAGGTGAATTTGAAATTTCAATCGGGATTGGATCGAATTTTGAACACTTATTTCCGGAGTCAACGGAGAAGAGGTAGTAGGCACTTAGAGATTCTGAAATAATTTAGAAATACCCAACCTTAGCTAAGTGTTGGGCTTTAAATTTTAGATTGAGGAATCTTTATGTTCAAGTTGAAATTTTATTAGAAAGTTGAGACTTATATTCTCGATCCTCAAATCGAAAGAATTCCCATAAAGTGAGGGTGAAGACTAACCTACCAAGTGGGTATGACATCCCCGGTCAAGATCCCATGGCTTTCCATCGTCCCGGGTTCGTCAGTATCCTAATCCTACTTAGTCGAGTGCCGACCAGAGGATCCATGTTAGCAACCATGGGTTATCTCATTCAAGGGGACCTCGTAGGCTAAGGGGTTAGGGACCTAATCCTAGGCTTACAAACAGGAAGTGCACAGGTTTTTGGACAATGAACCTATGTCTATGTTATCTAAAACCTAGGATGCCACCAAAAGCATTAAAAATAATCATCACATGAATCGAACATAGTATAAAAAAAAATCAATCAATGCTCAATTTGCATATAGATTAACACACCTCAGAAATAAAAAGTAACATCGACATAACCTAAAGCTAGAGTTCGTGTCCTAACAAACCAATCTAAGTGTGTGTAGTAGGCCGTGTGGTTCGGATATGTCCTATATCGAGTAATTAGTTGAAGTTGTCTAATGTTTTGATTGGTTGAAAGGCTTGAGGGATTTAAGTTTGAGTTTAAGTATTAGTAGTTTTAAAGTTGATTTTAGGATGTATTTTAAGTGCTAAGTGATTACCACATTTGTTTCTCACCGAGACCGTGAAGTTTATTTCACCTTCTTTGGGGCTAAGCTAATAGCCTCGTAGGCCTGGGTTACCCAGTGATAACCAGTATTAATCGATTTAATTTAATTGGTTGATAGTTAAAGGGTTGAAGATTTTTTAATTGAATTGTTTCATTGTTGAATTCGATGATTAAGTTAAGATTATTTAAAATTTAAGTTGATTGTTGAATTAGTAGAACTTTATGAATTAGTTAAAATTTTCAGATAATTTCTCAAATCTTCTTAAATTAATTTTAATTAATCAATAATGAATTACTAATAAATTCCAGTCAAAATTTTCATCTAAATTTGAATTATTCATCTCTAGATTTTATTCAAATTTTAATGTGTTTTGTCTTTGCACCTTATTATGTTTTTAATGAATTCATTTAATTTATATTCAATTAAGGAGTAATTAAAGCATTAATTAAGAAATAATAAGTTTTGGGTTTGAATTTTATCTTTTAATAATTGTATGTGTTGGCTGAGGTTGATTGAGAAAGGTTTGATATTTTTATAAATTTTATTTGAGTTGTTATCAAATATTTAAGTTTTCAAATTTTAAAAAAGAGATTAATGATTGATTGTTGTTTGAGATCAAATTGATGATGTATATTAATCCTAAGATGTGATGTCGCTACATTATCTATGTTTGATGGTTCATCCCTAAAAGATGTATGTGTGAATCCTTGGGCTTGTCAAAGTTCTCTAAGACCCGTCCTTAATTATTATTCTTAAATGACACTAAAGTTAAAATTGGGTTTGCAATCAATATCTTTAACCCTTATACATATACATGAATCTAAACAAATCACATCGATGGATTTTTGGTTTAAAGAAAGAAAAGGTAATTTAAATACAACAGGTTAGTATAAGGACTTAAGGCTGGGGGTAGCATAACAAAGATATCTAGGGGCCCTAAGATCTTCTAAGTTTTAAGAAAAACTCACTGCACCAGAACTAAAGTCCGGTGGTTCCGGCCATAACACCCCCATTTAAGAAAAACTCACTGAAGCAAATTGGCTCTATCTTCTAATCAGCTCCATCAGTACCTCGCAAAAACTCAAAAGAGAGAAGGCGGTGTCAGAATATCATGCATGAAAATATAAAAGCTACTATCAATTGACATGTAAATGAATATGTGAAAATAAGAATCAAATCAAATTATTTAAGCAATTTCAAAGTGTATGTATTTTTGCCGTAAACAATCTCAATGTATGTGAAATCTTACAAGAATAATTTTTAGAATAAATACTTGTGTAAAGAGAAATTTCAAATGCATATCACGCTTCCCGAGAACAATTTCAGCATATGTGGCACTTGAAAAAGCAAATTAACACACATTCACTTTTCAACATAACCAAAATACCTTATGTTAAACTCAAGAATGCTCAAGATTGAAACACAAAACATATGTATTATCTCCAATATTCATACACCTTGATACAATGATCTCATCATAAGATCCTTGCATAAACAATAAACTTTAACAATTTGTAGCAAAGAGAGTTTTGAACGTATAAAGTCAATTTGGAAATACCAATAAAAGGAATTTATAAATAAATAAGCTTGAACCACTCATCAAAAATTGTATCAATTTCATATAAGGGATACTTTCACTTGTCAAATGAACATACCACGAGGGACTAATGCTTATATAAGTTCCCAAAGGACCAATCATAAACTTCCCATTTTTTGTTAAAGAATAAGAAAAAGCTAAGAGAAGAAAAAAAAAAAGAATACCATCGCAATTAATTCATGTCGAATTTACATACTGCATTAAAGTATCAGCCTATGTTTAAAACTTTCATTCTAAGCAGGATACATTAAGCATGCACATAGGTGGGAAGCTCATTGAAATAATCATTGAATAGGTCACACTTATATTCGAATGAGAAGTCAATTATATTACAATAGAAGCGATAAATCATGACCCACATAACATCAGCAAAGTATAATTTCCATATCGGTCACAAAGAACATCAAGTTCCGATAAAATAAAATAAGCCACCAATTCTTCGTTAAGCCCAATGCATATTCTTCTAAAATCAATATCAATGCAAGCTACAGGTTATGCATGAAAGGGTGAAATGCTAACAACTACAACTTTAAAGTATCAAATATCATCATCAAGCTTTAAGGTCATCAAGGGAAAGACTTCTAGATACAGATAAAATAATTGACTAGCTTCATTTGAGATTACTTTATTTTACCTACTTTAATTTGGTAGGAAGTGAGATGACCCGCACACGACTATAACTTAAGTCAAAAAAATTCTTCTCATGTTAAATCTTGCATGCACTTACTATCCTCTAGTTTATTTACATACAACAAGAATAATCCACAAAGACATAGGTAGATCATTACTCCGACGAGAATACTGATTTTGTCTGCTCAAACTCATCTGGATTGTTTCCCGACAACAGTAAGTATAGCAAAATATAGTATATCTTTCCAATATGACTATCATTCAACATATCTATATTTTCCAAGACGAAAAACATTGAATATTAATACCTAGCAATAGCAGCAAGCAAAAGTAGCAGCATTTTGTTCCGAAATGTAAGAAAAAAAAAACATAATTACAGTAAAGATAAGGGAAATAGAGAAGAAACTAAGTTTGAAATTGAAATATTTGAATAAACATATATGAGCTGGTTCTTACAATGTTCCAAATAAAAGGATACTTCTCATTTTATTATCCACATCTACATAACAAACAACTAAAAAAAACGCTGACCCTCAATATAACTTGTAGGAATGAAAATGGACAAACAACGGACACTTATGATATCATCAAAGGCATAAATACAGAAGCCATGAAACCTAGGCTTAAGGCCAAAGAAAACTTTCAATAGCTTTAATTGGATCATTTTTCTGCTCTCTTTATATATTACTTAAAATTTGATCAAAATTGAGAATAAAACAGCCTAGATGCCATCAAAACCTTTTTTTTTAGCAAGAGATTCGAAAATTACTTTGATTAAATTTTGTCTCAAAAGAAATCATAAGAAGCAATGCGTTGCGTTCTCATATCGAAAGAACCATAAACCTTTCTTCCAGGAAAACTCAAAGAATAAGGGAAAAAATGAGACGATACAACTACATCAAATGGAATAAGTGTAGACATTGATCTATCAAGATAAATCATATGTTTGTATACATTCCAGTAAACTTTCATATTCAAATCACCATATATCTTATCAAAAGAGATGAAAAATAAATTTCGCCTCATATTTTTTTGAGAAATCTGAAATCCAAGCCATCAAATGTTGAATTTTTAAGGGAAGAGGGCAAGAAAACCAACTTTTCCATTTCAATCTTTGAGAGAAAGCAAGCATAATATATATATATATATATATATATATATATATATATATATATATATATATATATATATATACATTTACGTGACAAATAACTGTGTTGAATCTTCACAAAAAAATGATAAGAGAATCTCATTTAATCTTAGAGCATTTACCTCATGAAAATCTGCATTAAATCCTCTCAAACAGTAAAAAAAGTTGTTTAAACCAAGAGTATTCACATTATAAAATTCTGTGTAGAACCCTCACAAAAAGGTGAGAAAACTCGTTTAATCCGAGAACATTAATATGATAAAAACCTATATTAAATCCTCAAAAAAATAATGAAAAAAAATTGTTTAGAGTTTAGACCAAGAATATTCTCATGATAAAAAAAAATGTTCATATTTATTAACTTTTAAGAGGACTCAAGCAAACGTATCTCATAGGAATTTATTTTCAAGAATAAATAAATTTATACGTATAAATCAATAATCCAAAGAAATCAAACCAAGTTTCACCATTTAGAGTTGAAATACTACTGCAGCCATCCCACCTTTTTGCTGGCCAAAATCTTCCTTCTGCATGAGGAGAGCGGTGGTAGAGTTCCTGAGTAGATCTAATCCTTCCTCCGACCTAGAGGAATGGAGAAGAGGAGGGAGCCATTCAAACATGGCCGGCCCTAATAGATTCAAAGTGTGGAGTCTCTCGATCTCAAAGAGGGCGGCTAGGTCTTAGAGTCGTGGAATAAGAGCAGACTTTTTTTTCTTCAACCGGCCCTAGCAACAAATATCAAAAGGGAGACTGCTTATGGGAATGAGATGGATGATCCCCTCAAGTGTCCGCCAACCCTAATGCTATTAGAATGAATAAAAAAAAATATCAAGCCTTTAAATCTTAATCGGAAGGTTGAAATTAAATGCTATAATAAAAAAAGATTTAGAGAGTTAAATTGGAGAAGAAATGAGGAATTATAGAAACCAAATTTATCAGATAATATTTCGATTTAGATGGATATAGAAGTTAATTTAACTCAAAAGAAATTAAATCAAGCCGGTTAAAGCTAATAAACTTGATTTGCATATGAGTCGAATTGGTATACATTAAATTAGATCGATAGAAATCTTCAAAGTTAAAATTCATTTAAAAATTGATTCAAACTAACTTAATGATGCTTAATTGGATTTGATTGGAAGTTAGATTGGAATTTGATTGGAATTTCTGCTGCACACATTGGCGTTGACTGAATGATAATTTTGAATAGAATTTTGAAAGTGTAAGGAAGTGCATCACCCAACCTTAAGTCTATAGGATGCTGATAGAAGACTTATTCATAATAGACAAATTAATTGGGAAAACCAAGGTAAGCATCACCTAACCTTGGGTCTAAGGCTAGGGTGGTGCCACGAAGGGCGTACTCCACCACTAGCAAGTGTGAATTAGGATAGTGTCACGAAGGGCGTACTCTACCACTAATCCTAATTCACACTCGCTAGTTTGAATTAGGTGATGCCTATCTTGGTTTCCCAGTTAATCTGTCTATTAAAAGTAAGCCTTATATCAGCATCCTGTAGACCTAAGGTTGGGTGATGCCCTTCCTTAAACCCAAGGTTAGGTGATGCCTACCATAGTTTCTCCAGTTAATTTGTCTATTATGAATAAGCCTTCTATCAGCATCCTATAGACCTAAGGTTGGGTGATGTCCTTCCTTACAATTTCAAAATTCTATTCAAAATTGTCATTCAGTCAACGTCAATGTGCGCAGCAAAAGTTCCATCTACTACACACATTAGGGGTCCATTTGTTGACCTCATTTTTGTAACAGGTCACTGGGACCCACCTGGGTTTTATTTTGGAGACCTAATGATCGACAAGTCCTCATTTGTCGATCATATGGGTCCCAAACATATCCCATCCGACTCTTAATCAAATTCTAATTTAACTTCCAATCAAATCCAATCAAGCATTATTAAGTTAGTTTGAACCAATTTTTAAATGAATTTTAACCTTGACGATTTCTATCGATCTAATTTAATGTATATCAATTCGACTCAAATGCAAATCAAGTTTATTAGCTTTAACCAGCTCGGTTTAATTCCTTTTGAGTTAAATTAACTTCGATGCTATATCCATTTAAATCAAAATGTTATTTGATAAATTTGGTTTCTATAATTCTATATTTTTTCTCCAATTTAGCTCTCTAAATCTTTTTTTATTGTAGCATTTAATATCAACCATCCGATTAAGATTTAAAGGCTTGATGTTTTTTTATTCATTCTAATAGCATTAGGGTTGGGGGACACTTGAGGGGATCATCCATCTCATTCCCATAAGTAGCCGCTCTTTTGATATCTGTTGCTAGGGCCGGCTGAAAAAAAAAAAAGACTGTTCTCATTCCAGGACTATAAGACCTAGCCGCCCACTTTGAGATCGAGAGACTCCACACTTTGAATCTACTAGGGCCGGCAATGTTTGAACGTTCCGTCCTTTTCTCCATTCCTCCAGGTCGGAGGAAGGATTAGATCTACTCATGAACTCTACCACCGCTCTCCTCATGCATAAGGAGATTTCAGCCAGCAAAAAGGTGGGGATGGCTGCAGTATTTCAACTCTAAACGGTGAAACTTTGATTGATTTTTTTGGATTATTGATTTATACGTATAGATTTATTTATTCTTGAAATTAAATTCCTATGAGATACATTTACTTGAGTCCTTTTAAAAGTTGATAAACATGTACATTTTTTATCATGAGAATATTCTTGGTCTAAACTCTAAACAACTTTTTTCACTGTTTTTGTGAGGATTTAATACAGGTTTTTATCATATTAATGTTCTCGGATTAAACGAGTTTTCTCACATTTTTGTGAGGGTTCTACACAGATTTTTATAATGGGAATACTCTTGGTTTAAACAACTTTTTTTACTGTTTTGGGAGGATTTAATACAAATTTTCATGAGATAAATGCTCTAAGATTAAATGAGTTTTTCTTATCCCTTTTTTGTAAGAATTCAACACAGTTATTTGTCACGTAAATATATATATATGCTTGCTTTCTCTCAAAGATTAAAATGGAAAGGTTGGTTTTCTTGCCCTCTTCCCTTAAAGATTCAACATTCGATGGCTTGGATTTCAGATTTCTCAAAAAATATGAGGCGAAAATTATTTTTCCTCCCCTCTGTTGATAAGATATATGGTGATTTGAAAATGAAAGTTTGTTAGAATGCATACAAACATATGATTTATCTTGATAGATCAATAGCTACACTTATTCCATTTGATGTAGTTGTATCATCTCATATTTTTCCCTTCTTCTTTGAGTTTTTCTGGAAGAAAGGTTTATGGTTCTTTCGATATAAGAACGCAAACGCATCGCTTCTTATGATTTCTTTTGAGACAAAATTTAATAAAAGTAATTTTTGGATTTCTCACTAAAAAAAAGGTGTCAAGGGCATCTAGGTTTTTTTATTCCCAGTTTTGATCAAATTTCAAGCAATATATAAAGAGAGTAGGAAAATGATCCAACTAAAGCTATTGGAAGTTTTCTTTGGCCTTAAGCCTAGATTTCATAGCTTCTGTGTTTATGCCTTCGATGATATCATAAGTGTCCGTTGTTTATCCCTTTTCATTCCTATAAGTTATATTGAGGGTCAGCATTTTTTTTTAGTTGCTTGTTATGTAGATGTGGATAATAAAATGAGAATCATCCATTTATTTGAAACATTGTAAGAACCAGCTCACATATGTTTATTCAAATACTTCAATTTCAAACTTAGTTTCTTCTCTATTTCCCTTCTCTTTATTATAGTTATATTTGTTTCTTATATTTCGGAATAGAATGCTACTATTACTTGTTGTTATTGCTAGGTATTAATATTCAATATTTTCCGTCTTGGAAAATATAGATATGTTGAATAATAGCTATATTGGAAATGTATACTTATATTTTGCTATACTTACTGTTGTCGGGAAACAATCCAGATGAGTTTGAGCAGACAAAATTAGCATTCTTGTCGGAGTAATGATCTACCTGTCTTTGTGGATTATTTTTGTTGTATGAAATAAACTAGAGGATAGTAAGCGCAAGCAAGATTTAACTTGAGAAGAAATTTTTTTACTTAAGTTATAGCCGTGTGCGGGTCATCTCACTTCTTACCAAATTAGAGTAGGTAAAGTAAAGTAATCTCAAATGAAGCTAGTCAATTATTTTATATGTATCAATAAGTCTTTCCCTTGATGGACTTAAAGCTTGATAATGATATTTGATACTTTAAAGTTGTAGTTGTTAGCATTTCATTCTTTCATGCATAACCTGTAGCTTGCATTAATATTGATTTTAGAAGAATATGCATTGGGCTTAACGAAGGATTGGTGGCTTATTTTATTTTACCGGAACTTGATGTTCTTTGTGACCGATATGAAAATTATACTTTGCTGATGTTATGCAGGTCATGATTTATCGTTTCTATTGTAATATAATTGACTTCTCATTCGAATATAAGTGTGACCTATTCAATGATTATTTAATTGAGCTTCCCATATATGTACATGCCTAATGTATCCTGCTTAGAATGGAAATTTTAAACATAGGCTGATACTTTAATGCGGTATATAAATTCGACATAAATTAATTGGGATGGTATTCTTTTTTTTCCTTCTCTTAGCCTTTTCTTATTCTTTAACAAAAAAAGTGAAGTTTATGATCGCTCATTTGGAAACTTATATAAGCATTAATCCCTCGTGGTATGTTCATTTGACAAATGAATGTATACCTTATATGAAATTGATACAATTTTTGATGAGTTGTTCAAGCTTATTTATTTATAAATTCTTTTTATTGGTATTTCCAAATTGACTTTATACGTGTTCAATACTCTCTTGGTTACAAATTATTAAAGTTTATTATTTATACAATGATCTTATGATGAGATCATTGTATCAAGGTGTATGAATATTGGAGATAATACATATGTTTTGTGTTTCAATCCTAAGCAGTCTTGAGTTTAACATAAGGTATTTTGGTTATGTTGGAAAGTGAATGCGTGTTAATTTATTTTTCTAAGTGTCATGTATGCTGAAATTGTTCTCGGGAAGCGTGATATGCATTTGAAACTTCTGTTTACACAAGTATGTATTCTAAAAATTATTTTTGTAAGATATCACATACATTAAGATTGTTTACGGCAAAAATACATACTTTGAAATTGCTTAAATAATTTGATTTGATTCATATTTTCACATATTCATTTACATGTCAATTCATAGTAGCTTTTATACTTTCATATATGATATTCTAACACCGCCTTCTCTCTTCGCGTTTTTGCGAGGTACTGATGGAGCTGATTAGAAGATAGAGCCAAAGAGCTTCAGTCGCCCCCGTTTCTTTTGAATGGGGGTGCTATGGCCGGATCCACCAGATATTAGTTCTGGTGCAGTGAGTTTTTTTTAACTTAGAAGATCTTAGGGCCCCAAGATATCTTTGTTATGCTACTCCCTAGCCTTAAGTCTTTATACTAACCTGTTGTATTTAAATTACCTTTTCTTTCTTTAAACCCAAAATCCATCGATGTGATTTCTTTAGATTCATGTATATGTATAAGGGTTAGAGATATTGATTGCAAACCCAATTTTAACTTTAGTGTCATTTAAGGATAATAATTAAGGACGGGTCTTAGAGAACTTTGACAAGCCCAAGGATTCACACATACATCCTTTAGGGATGAAACATCAAACATAGATAATGTAGCGACATCACAATTTAGGATTAATATACATCATCGATTTGATCTCAAACAACAATCAATCAATAATATCTTCTTTAAAATTTGAAAACTTAAATATTTGATAGCAACTCAAATAAAATTTATAAAAATATCAAACCTTTTTCAATCAACCTCAACCAACACATACAATTATTAAAAGATAAAATTCAAACCCAAAACTTATTATTTCTTAATTAATGCTTTAATTACTCCTTGATTGAATATTAATTAAATGAATTCATTAAAAATAGAATAAGGTGCAAAGACAAAACACATTAAAATTTGAATAAAATCTAGAGATGAATAATTCAAATTTAGATAAAACTTTTGACTGGAATTTAATTATTAATTCATTATTGATTAATTAAAACTAATTTAAGAAGATTTGAGAAATTATCTGAAAATTCTAACTAATTCATAAAATTCTAGTAATTCAACAATCAACTTAAATTCTAAATAATCTTAACTTAATCATCGAATTCAACAATGAAACAATTCAATTAAAAAATCGTCAACAACCATCAACCAATTAAATTAAATCGATTAATACTGGTTATCACTGGGTAACCCAGGCCTATTAGGCTATTAGCTTAGCCCCAAGGAAGGTGAAATAAACTTCACGGTCTATGTGATAAACAAATGTGGTAATCACTTAGCACTTAAAATACACCCTAAAATCAACTTTAAAATTACAAATACTTAAACTCAAAATTAAATCCCTCAAGCCTTTCAACCAATCAAAACATTAGACAACTTCAACCAATTACCCGATATAAGACATTTGAACCACACGACCTGCTACACACACTTAGATTAGTTTGTTAGGACACAAACTCTAGCTTTAGGTTAGGTCGATGTTACTTTTTGTTTCCGAGGTGTGTTAATCTATATGCAAATTGAGCATTCATTGATTTTTTTATACTATGTTAGATTCATGTGATGATTATTTTTAATACTTTTGATGGCATCCTAGGTTAGATAACATAAACATAGGTTCATTGTCCACAAACCTGTGCACTTCCTGTTTGTCAGCCTAGGATTAGGTCCCCAACCCCTTAGCCTATGAGGTCCCTTGAATGAGGTAACTCATGGTTGCTAACAAGGATCCTCTGGTCGGCACTCGACTAAGTAGGCTAAGGATACCGATGAACCCGGGACGATGGAAAACCATGGGATCTTGACCGAGGATGTCATACCCACTTGGTAGGTTAGTCTTCACCCTCACTTTTTGGGCATTCTCTCGATTTGTTGATCGAGAATATAAGTCCCAACTTTCTAATAAAATTTTAACTTGAACATAGAGATTCCTCCTCAATCTAAAATTTAAAGCCGAACACTTAGCTTAGGTTGGGATACTTCTGAATGGTTCTGGAATCTCAAAGTGCCCCCTACTTTTCTTCCCTTGATTATGTTAATAACTACTCAACTTCGATCCATTCTCTTTTGAGATTTTAAAATGCATCTCTTTTTTACATCACTCATAGAAAATCTAACGAAATTTTGTCACTATTTTAATCGAGAGTTTTCGTAGGGGACTTTGGCTCCCTATGATGTAATTAACTATGAGTGTTTGCGCTCGTAGGAGATTTAGAATCACACACGCATCTGATTTTAAAAAATTAATTTTTCAAAATTTATATTGGATTCCTTTGGGAAAGATCAAAAGATGATTGTTATTATCACATTCAAATAATTATCATTAAATAGTGTTATCTCTCTTTGGGAAGATACATCTTTTTTTGATAAGGCTTCGGATGTGAACTTAACGATCACACTTCTTGAATATTGTAGTTGGATATTCAGTTGAACCTCATTTTGACCCTTTGGGGTCATATGAAGTTCTCTTCAGTATCCGGTCTTAATATTCAATATGGGATTCATAATTCTAAATCTGAACACCGTTATAAAATTTTATTTTCACCTTTCGAGGTGATATACTTTTTCTAACGGGACGAATCAATTTTAGAATTAGAAATTAACTTTAATTTCAAAATTCCTAAAGAAAACCAAATTTTTTAAAACTTGTTTTCAAAATTCTACCAACAAGAAATGGCACGCCCGGTGGGACAAATCTCTCTCTCCATCTTTAATAGAGACAAAATTTGTTTCATCGGTAGTCTTAACTATCCTTTCTTCTGTTAGTCCCTCTACCCATTTCTTTTTTGGGTGAGTGTGGCCAACATCTAAAATAAAATGTGCATTGAAAAGAGAGGTCATACCTCCAAACTTCTTTTTAACTAAAGTATTGATTCTGATTTTGACCTTCTGCCCCCGGGCCAACTGGTAGGGCGATAGCGTCAAATCAGGTTTTTGAGATCTCCCTTCCAATCCTATGAATTTATATTGATGATTCTTAATTCAATACATAAATTCTTATGATTGAAAGGATTCTTAGATATCCTAATTTTGGTAAGGAAAAATATATACATTGGCCTTAACCCCTCACCTCCTCTTTGGCCTTTAGAGGTGAGGAGGGTTAGGCAGCCCACTTTACTTGAGTTTTCTCACAGTTCCATAAGCCTTCAGGCAAGGGGAAACTCTGCCCGTTGTGTTTTGAAAATTGTGAGAAGCCCACCTTAAATTTCAAAAAATTCAAAAAAAATTTTAAGAAAAAAAATATTTTCTTTAAATCAAGTCATCACATGTTATCCCATAGTACCCTCCTGTGGGCTAGCATGTGTTACAAAGTTTGATTCTTCCTTGGCACATATCCAGTCTCTTTACCTTACTAGTATATGTTGAGCGATAACTTCTACTGCTTAACATGTGTTGGAGGGTTCAGATTCTTTTATGAGCCTTGATTTTCTAAAAGAAAATTTTCTCTTCCAAGAAAAATCTAATTCCAATCCTTTCTTTAAATTTCAAAAAATTTCAAATGGCCGGCAAAATTAATCTTCTCTTTCGACCGAGAGCTATCCTCAACAGTTAATGATCAAGTACCGTAATTTTTGGGATGGGATTCAATACCCTTGAGTTTTCCATGGACGGACACAAGATAGTTGACTTGGATGCCAGTAAGGAAGTTCCTCCAGTGGTTGAGTTCATTGTAGGATCTGCACCCACCTTACTAATAGACAATGATGAACAGAAACAGTCTGAACCAGTTGTTGAGGTGCCCAATGAAGTTAAGTCTATTTTCGAGGAAGGGTCTAGTTCTGGACTTACTTTTGCTACTAAAAATCAGAGAAAGAACTATATGAGGAGATTTAGGAAGAAGATCTCCAAGGCCAAGAGAGTTGTGCCTTTCAATACCTTAGCCCGAGTAAAGCCCAAGGCTGCTGAGGAGCTACATATTCCTGTTTCCTCTCCCCTCCTCAAAGGGAGTCGCTTTTACCCCCTTGCTTCTGCTCAGGGGGAGGAGAGGGCAGCTAGGATAGCTCATTCCCCACCATGCCCGGTTGACTATTCAACCAAGAAGACTCCAAAGAAAAGCACCTCCAGAGGGCAAGGATATTAAGGAATATAATTCACACCTGTGCTGCACAGTCTGGGCAAACCAAAGAGGTGTATGTGAAATAGTTAAAGGGAGTTATCTCTCATCGCTTCCAGAAAGAAGTTTTGAAGGAGGAAGTTTCTGAGGCGAAGAATTTGACACCTCAGTCTGTTAGGAGGAACAAGAAGTATGTCAAACAACCAGTAACTTCAGTACTGGTTGATGGGTATCATTGGGTGTCACGCCTTCCATCCTCTAAAATGGAAGGTATTGTGTTGACCGGGTCCGAGAGAGGCCACCATTCTGCTGGTAGACCCCCGATGCCCCCTTCTAGACCTTTAAAGTTGGCCTCAGTGATTGTCAAGCCAAAGGAGACTGAGATTCGAAGACCTGTAGATGTTCAGGGCAAGAGGCCCAAGTCCCTTGAAAAGAGGTTTGTACCTAAAAGAACCAAGTTGGAGATCCTTTCACCACCTCCTAGAACTTCTAAGTTCATTCTTCAACTCCAACGAGTTCCAGTCAATCCTCCTCCAATCCCAGTTGAGCAGATAAATGTTCCTGTTAGTACTCCAGTTGTCACAGTTGATAGTCCTCCCACTGCCAGTTCAGCTGATGCTCCAGTTGTTACTCCTGATGTTGTTTACCGGATGTTCCACAAGATCTATGCGTCATTCCTAGGCTCCCTAGTTAGGTGTCTAAGGACCTTACATTGCCGGATGTAGGGGCTATTACTCTCCAAGCTCCTGCTTTGCCTCCTGAGGTATATGTCCCTCACCCGATAGAGGATGCCACTCTTCTGACTACTAGTCCTGGGATAGTCGAAGAGGAGAGAACTGACCAAGACCAGGAAATGATAGATTAACCAATCTTAGAGCCCCAGCCAGATCCTAATCCAAAGCTCACAGAAATCATCTCCAAGTTAGACACTGAAGAACTCTTTGATATGATTGAATATAAAGGGTACTTGCCCCTCGATCCCAAGTTAATCGGGGATAGACCGATCAATGAGGTAATACAAGAGATAAGAAACATTTTGTTGAGTAAAGAGGGGATGGCCAATTTTGACCCAGACTTGGATGACCTCCTCGGAGAAGAGGATGATTATACCGAGAGCATTTATATGGTTGAAACCAAGGGGTCAATTTGTTAACCTCATTTTTGTATGATGTCACTTTCAACTCTTCTTGAGCTTTGGATCTTAGGTTTATTTGGATTTTAGATCTTAGAATCTATCTAGTTCCTAACCCTTAGGCCCAATCTAGATCTTAACTCAATTCAAACCCAGAACCATTAGGCTAAGGATTCAGGTTCTGAAGCCTTTTCTAGGTAATTTTTTCCAACACCTTGAAACCCTGTAAATTGGCATTTGATTCAGGGTCTGTCAATTTCATATTGATGTGACATGTCTCTAGTGTCCACCCTCGAAATTTGAACTCATTTGGAGGATTATAACCCCATAAACTTAATCCAATTCCAAAGGTTGCAAAACCTTCAAATATTTACAATCAATGCCACTGGGCCTTTCACCTAGTGAAATTTGACCCTGGATCCCTGATAGGAAACACTTGGATTTCCAAGTGTTTCACACCAAAACCAAGAGGATCCAAAGGAAAAACTGCTGTCCACAGCAGAAAAACAGCCAACTGCACAAAAATCTGAGAGGAAACGTAGGAGAAAACGTAGGAAAAACACTGCAAACACTTTTATTACGATAACGGAGGAAAAGCACTTGCAAGATACAGTTTTCCTTCAATTCGAGAGGAAGGAAAAACTCTCCAAAAGATCTCCGGCGAAGCCAAGAGCCCAAGACACCAAAACCTAGATCTCAAAACAATTCAAATTCAAGATGAGGAGCTAATCCCCCCAAAACTCCTAATTAAACAAATTCCTCATAAAGGAAAATCAAACACTTCCTAAAACAGCCCCCCAAATTCAAAAATTCCCTCCTAATTGCAATTACAACCCCCTGGGCCCACTAGGGAATCCCGCCCCCCCCCCCCCCTTTTTTTTGTTTCGGCGTGAGTAGCACAAGACCGGTCCAGCCGGCCCCTCCTGGGCCGGCAGCGTATCAATACTTCCCTCCCAAAAACTCACCTTGTCCTCAAGGTGAAAAGAAGGGAATTGCTCTTTCATTCTCTCCATTGGCTCCCACGTCGCATCGAAATCTGGAAGGCCTTTCCACTTAATCAACACTTCTTTGTTGCCATCCTTATCTGTTCTTACGCCTGTAAGCTCCAGAGGTTCTAATATCACTTCCAACTCTTCCGTCAGTGTCCCTGGTAAATCCGTGCTAACTGCCTGTTCCCCAATAGCTCTCCTCAACTGTGATACATGAAAAACTGGATGTATGGTAGCTGATGGGGGTAACTTCAGTCGGTACGCCACTGCACCAATCCTTTTCATCACCTCATAAGGCCCAAAGTACCTGGGTGCTAATTTCTGATTCCTTCTTCTTGCCACTGTCCGCTGTCGGTAGGGTCGTAGTTTTAAGAATACCTTCTCCCCTACCTCAAACTGCATGTCTCGCCTGTGTGAATCTGCCTGCTTTTTCATAATCTGTTGGGCTCTCATCAAATGTTTCTTTAATTCTTCCAATACCTTGTCTCTTTCTTCCAAATATTGCTCCACTGATGACACGGGAGTACTGCCTTTCCCACAATGCACTAGGTGTGGAGGGTCCCTTCCATACAGCACTTTAAATGGGGTCATCTGGGAAGCCGAGTGGTGCGAGGTATTGTACCAGTATTCAGCCCAAGGCAGCCACTTTGCCCACCTCCGCGGGGTCTCCGACACAAAACACCTTAGATAGGTCTCCACACTTCGGTTCACCACCTCCGTCTGCCCGTCTGTCTGTGGATGATAGGCGGTGCTTCTTTTGAGGGTTGTTCCCTGCAATCGGAACAACTCCTTCCAAAACTGACTAAGGAATACCTTGTCTCGATCCGTCACTATCGATTCTGGAATCCCGTGCAGTCTGACAACCTCTCTGATAAATGTAGCTGCCACAGACACTGCAGTGTACGGGTGTCGTAAAAGGACGAAGTGTGCATACTTACTAAGTCTGTCCACCACCACCATGATGACAGTGTATCCTTCTGACAGTGGTAATCCGTCGATGAAGTCCATGGACACTTCCTCCCACACTTTGTTTGGAAGTGCCAATGGTTGTAACAGCCCTCCTGGCGCCATGGCCAAGTATTTGTTCCTCTGGCACACTTCACACCTTGCCACCAACTCCTCCACATCTTTACGCATCCCCTTCCAATAGAGTTCTGCTGCTAGCCTCCTATATGTCTTCTGAACTCCTGAATGGCCTCCAATTGCGCTACCGTGGAACTCCTGCAACAAGTTGGGGATGTGAATGGAGGTTCGAGGCAGAACGAACCTCCCCTGATGCACTAGTCTCTCCCCTTCAAGACAGTATCCCGGATGGCTACTCTCATCCTTCATTAGATCCTCCCTGATCTTTCCCAATTCCTCATCTAACATGCTTTCTTCCTTGATGGCTCCCCAGTCTACCATCAAGGGTACAGATAGAGCCAACTCCTGAAGTTCCCCCACACATCTGGATAGAGCATCAGCTGCCTTGTTCTCTAACCCCGGCTTATACTGGATCTCAAAGTCATAGCCTAGTAGTTTGGATAGCCACCTCTGATGCTCTTCTGTTACCATCCTTTGCTCTAGCAAATACTTCAAGCTCCTCTGATCCGTCCGCACGATAAAGTGCCTTCCCAAGAGATATGGCCGCCACTTTTGAATAGCCAAGACAATGGCCATCAATTCTCTTTCATACACTGACTTCAATCTAGCCCTGGTTGAAAGTACTTGACTGAAGTAAGCTATTGGCCTATAATTCTGCATCAGCACTGCACCTAGCCCATATCCTGATGCATCCGTCTCTACTACAAAGACCTGACCAAAGTCTGGGAGAGCTAGAACAGGAACCGTCGTCATGGCTTCTTTTAACCTCTCAAACGCCTGAGTGGCTGCCTCCCCCCACCGAAAATTGTCTTTCTTTAGCAGCTCCGTCAGGGGCCATGCAATGGTACCGTACCCCTTCACAAACTTCCTATAGTATCCCGTCAAACCTAGGAAGCCCCTCAACTCCTTGAGGTTCCTAGGCAGTGGCCATCTCTGCATTGCCTCAATTTTAGTTTGATCTGCTGCCACTCCCTCTTGAGAAACCACATGTCCCAAGTACTCCACACTTGCCTGAGCAAAACTGCACTTCTTCAAGTTGGCTTTCAACTGATGCTCTTGAAGTATTTCCAATACCACCCTCAGGTGTTCCAAGTGCTCCTCCACAGTCCTGCTGTACACCAGGATGTCATCGAAAAAGACCAGGACACACTTCCTGAGGTGCTGCTTGAAGACCCGATTCATCAGTGATTGAAAGGTTGCAGGAGCGTTAGTCAATCCAAAGGGCATTACCAGAAATTCATAATGTCCCTCATGTGTCCTGAACGCCGTTTTTGGAACATCGGCCTCCTTCATTCTGATCTGGTGGTATCCGGATTTTAGATCTAGCTTAGAGAACATCACTGCATCATGTAACTCGTCCAACAACTCGTCAATCACTGGAATTGGGAACTTGTCTGGTACAGTGCCTTTATTCAAAGCCCTGTAATCCACACAAAATCTCCAACTTCCATCCTTCTTTTTGACCAGGAGGACTGGACTGGAAAAAGGGCTGTTGCTGGGTCTGATAATCTCTGCCTCCAGCATTTCTCGGATCAGCTTTTCAATCTCATCTTTCTGAATCTGTGGGTAGCGGTAAGGACGGACGCTGATCGGAGTCTCACCTTCTTTCAGAGTAATGGCATGCTCCAACTCTCTCTGAGGAGGTAAACCCTGGGGAGGGTGAAAGACCTCGCTGTACTGATGTATGAGCGGTTGTACTGTAGCGGGAACATTGCCTTCCTCTTCCAATCTAACCCCTTCCAAGCGGTGCAACTCTATTAAGTAACCTCTCCCTTCTTCCTGAATGGTTCTGATGAGGGATTTGAGAGAAACCCCTGCCTTGGTCAGCCCGGATTCACCTTGAATTATCCTCTTTTTGCCCCCAACCATCAACTCCATCCTCAGGGTGCCCCAATTGATTTTGGTCTCTCCCAATGTCTGCAGCCATTTCATCCCAAGAATGACATCCGTACTCCCCAACTCCAGGGGAAGGAAGTCTTCCTTTACATGAATCCCTTGAATCTTCAGTACTGCTCCTCGACAGACTCCCCGTCCCATCTCTACCTTCCCGGTGCCCATCATTACCCCGTAACCTCCGGTATCCACTAGCTCCATCCCCAATGCATCAACTATCTGGGTGGAAATGAAATTGTGTGTTGCTCCGCTATCTATCAACACCACAACCTCGCGACCAGAGATCTCTCCTTTCACCTTCATAGTGTGACTAGAGGTGAGTCCCACTACTGAGTTCAGAGAGACTTCTGCTACATCCAGATGCAATTTCTCATCCTCCTCCACCTCAGGGTCACTCCCACCTCTCTCTTCGTCTTCCTCATCTTCACAAACGAGGAGAACCTGAAGAGATCGGTCCTTGCACCTGTGCCCCGGCATGTACTTCTCATCGCACCTGAAGCACAACCCCTTTGCTCTCTTGTCCTGCATTTCTTTTTCGGTCAGCCTTTTGAATTGTCCACCATTTCCTCCTCCCGTCTTTTCCTTGGTTGCTTCCTTCTGACCTCCTGGCGCTACCCCTTTGGAGGGTAATACCGCAGTAGTCATCTTGTACGATCCCCCTGAGTAGTTGCCTCGAGCTCCTCTTTCTGATCTCTTCTGATCTTCCACCAATTGTGCCAGCTCCATAGCTTTGCCTAAATTCCTTGGCTCCAACACTCTGACGGCTGTTCGTATCTCCGGTTTGAGCCCTTTCATGAAATTTCCTTCTAGGGCCGATTCAGAGATGTGATCCAGACGGCTGGCCAAGTACTCGAACCTGTCCCGGTAGTCGACCACGGTCCCCTCCTGAGTCAGAGCAAAGAACTGCTCATAGAAGTCTCCTCCCCCATCGGCTCGAAAACGCTCTATTAAACAGTCCTTGAACTCTCGCCAGTTCCTGATAGGCTCTCTCCTGTCTCGCCACTGATACCATGCCAACGCTTTCCCTTCCAGACACAATCCTGCCGCTGTCAGCTTCTCATCATCTGTTAACCCGTTGACAGCAAAGTAGCGCTCCACCTTGTAGATTCAACCATGGTCATCTTCGCCCTCAAAGATGGGCATCTTCAACTTCCTCACCTTTGGATCCCTTCCGTTACCCCGGAACTCTCCATAACCTCCCATTCCTCGAAGAGGAGGTGCTCCCCAAGTGTCCCGGTCCTCCCTCCGTCGTTGGTATCCGAGTCCTTCGTCATAATCCCCTCTTCCCCTTTCAAAATCAGCACCTCGACGCTGAAATTCAGCACCTCGACGCTGATATTCTCCTCTTCTCTCGCCAAAATCTGCACTTCCCTCATATTCTCCCCTCCGGCCTTCAAAATCCACATCTTGACGCTGAAAATCAGCACCTCGACGCTGAAAATCAGCACCTCGACGCTGAAAATCTGCACCTCGACGGTCATTCCCCAGGCTCATCTCCTCTCTAAAAAGTGGCTCTAGAGGTGGCATGTCGTCGTCTCCCTCAAGGATCTCCACAGCCGGATTCCTCCTCCCCCGAGGCGGTTCGGATGTCCTCCTACGCCATGGTCGCCGACAGTCTCTCTTGCATCCGACGCCGTCGGATTAGTCTTCATCTCAAGTATTTTCTTCATCATCTCTTCCATGGCCGTGAATTTTCCCTCCAACCTTTCGTTGTTGGTGGTGATTTGATTTTGAAAATCAAAAAATCTTTCCTCCAAATCGGTTTTTAATTGACCGACTTCGCCCTCCAAGACATCCACCTTCTTTCCGGCCATTGTCCTTCTAACGGGTCCACAAAAACTTCTTCCGGAGACAAGAAACTTGCTGAAATTTCAGAATTTCAGCCGCCGGTGGTCCCGAAACGATGCTCTGATACCAATTTGATAGGAAACACTTGGATTTCCAAGTGTTTCACACCAAAACCAAGAGGATCCAAAGGAAAAACTGCTGTCCACAGCAGAAAAACAGCCAACTGCACAAAAATCTGAGAGGAAACGTAGGAGAAAACGTAGGAAAAACACTGCAAACACTTTTATTACGATAACGGAGGAAAAGCACTTGCAAGATACAGTTTTCCTTCAATTCGAGAGGAAGGAAAAACTCTCCAAAAGATCTCCGGCGAAGCCAAGAGCCCAAGACACCAAAACCTAGATCTCAAAACAATTCAAATTCAAGATGAGGAGCTAATCCCCCCAAAACTCCTAATTAAACAAATTCCTCATAAAGGACAATCAAACACTTCCTAAAACAGCCCCCCAAATTCAAAAATTCCCTCCTAATTGCAATTACAACCCCCTGGGCCCACTAGGGAATCCCGCCCCCCCCCCCCCCCCTTTTTCTGTTTCGGCGTGAGTAGCACAGGACCGGTCCTGGCTGGACCGGTCCAGCCGGCCCCTCCTGGGCCGGCAGCGTATCAATACTTCCAAACTTGTTGACCAAGTCAACCCATTTTGACCTTTTTAACCCAATCCCAACCTTGGGTCAACTTGGTTGACCAAGTCAACCCATTTTGACCTTTTGAACCCAATCCCAACCTTGGGTCAACTTGGTTGACCAAGTCAACCCATTTTGACCTTAAAGCCCCTTAAGGGTCAAAATGGTCATTTTGACCAAAACAACCTCATAAAGCTTTGCAATCTCTTTCAACACACCCAAAATACCATTCCAAACTTGTTGACCCTGATCTTTGCCCTTGGGTCAACCTGGTTGACCAAGTCAACCTAGGTTGACCCATTAGCTCTTAAAGGATCTAAATGGGTCAACATGAGACCACATCCATTAGACTCCAATTGATCAAACAAATTAATTTCACCCAGCTCCAACTCTTGGGTCAACATGATTGACCAAGTCAACCTAGGTTGACCCATTAGCTCTTAAAGGATCTAAATGGGTCAAATTGACCCATTTGAGATCTCCAATCCATATCATCTTTCCAAATCTATTTCAAACCAGAACTCAAATATCACTTGACACTTGGTCAACTCAACCCAACTTGAGTTGACCAAGTCAACTCTCAATTCTTGGTCAAACTTTGATGGCTCATGCTTCTATTCCTCCTAGCCTTGACCTTTCACTTTTGACCCTTGCCTAAACCATGTCAAATGATCTCTCACCTCCCCAAGTGCCACCTCATTAACTTTGACCTGGTTGACTGGTCAAACTCAGTCAACATGGCCTTTAAGCTCTTCTTTGAGGTGGTCAAACCCTTCCTTTGACTCCAAGAGCATGGGCTTGAGTTTTGAACCTTATCCAACCTGCTCCCCATGTCATTCTACTGCCACCTCAACATGCATTGACCAATTGACAGTCAAGGGAGTCAATGTATACTTAAAACCCCTCTTCATAGTCAAAGCCCTATAAAATCTCACTTTTATCCTATATCGCATGCCTAAGCTCAGCCCATTAGCTTTATTTCCTTGATTAAGCCCAAATTAAGCTGCACTAAACTGCACCAAGTGGCTGGCTTAGGCAATTTAGGCAACAATGGTCCCCCCATCTCCCAAATCCCTCCAATGGGAACAAGGCAAGTCCAGCCTTTGGGGCAACCTTCCAACGGTTTGGGACACGTGTTGGGCATCTAGGGGAGGTCTTTGATGCATCACAACCGTCCAATTCGATCAAGATCATTTGAATAGGGTAAAACCCTTTTTTTTAGGGATATTCAACACTTAGCACTCTCTCACTTCCTCCAGCTCCCCAGACCGAACTCTCTATTCGTTTCGATTCTCCAGGCCTTTGCCTACCACCCCACTACCAAATCCAACACGTCACCGGTGGCAAGTTCACCGGCGAACCAACCACCTAGTCCGTCCTAGCTTTGTAGCGGTCGATCTAGGCATTTTCGGGCTCGAATTTGTGCTAGGGATCTACACTTGGACAGTCTACAAGCTCATCCGTTTGAAGATTTTGAAGATCCAGCGGTATAATCCCTCAAAAACTTTAGATCTAGCTCACAATAGATAGGTTTATTTAGCTTTGTATCTAGTGCGTTTTAGGCTGAACGAATGCTCCCCCCCAGTGTCCCTGTTCATGTATTTGACTTATGTTTAAAATTTCAAGCGTTTTGGTCCATCCGATCGAGAGAACGAACAAGAAAATGATTTCTAAGGTGTCTTCGTAACCTAGCCCAGGTGTAGGAAATTTCAGCCGTTGATTTTATGATCAACGACCGAGATCTCGTCACACCACGCCTCGTTCCAACCGTGTAACCCGCGGTCTGAAGAGATCTCTGTTCGGTTCGATCAGGACCGTTCGTTTTGAACTGTGGAGATTGATCTCTGTCATTTGATCTCACTCAATCGAGATCAAATTGCGGGATTTGATCACAGACGTCAGATCAAAACGCGGGCGATCCTACGGTCCTGGAACCCTGCTGACTCGGATAAGTGACCGCACCGTCGCATCGCCGCGTCCGGCAATGATTGCCGCAACGCAATCATTGGCCATCAATGCCCAGCTGTTAACACAGTTTCGAACCCGCGGCTGAGCTTGTGCCACGTTGCTCCCCTGTTACCGTGGAATGAATCCCCGACGCCTTGGATGCCGCCGCGTGTCCTCCGTTAGACCGACGCCATCAACTTCTTTCTCTATTTATTTAAATAGGTTTTAAATTGATTTTAAAGCTTTTTTTTAATATAAATTGTATTAAATTAAATACTAATCCAAAAATTTAGTGAAATATAACAAACTGCTCAGAAAATTAGATGGTTTAATTTGGAATTAACATTAATTGAAAATATCATATATATTTTAAATAATTTCAAATATTAGATAACTATTATTTTGATTTAATATATAACTAAAAAAATATAATAATACCTAAAGTATTTTTTTATTTTTTTTAATCATAAAATTTCATACATATTCTCTAATTTTTCTAAAATATCCAAAGAGTGTATTAATTTGACTTAAAATATGTCTAATATTTATTTTACTAAATACAAGTATAATTATTGAAAACATTTAATGCATAATTAAATTTGACTCCAAATCTAAATACTATATTTATATATATATTAAGACCTTTAAAAATAAAAATACCTTACTTTGAAACTAGCTTTTGAAATAAAAATTTATTTTCCTTAGAATTTTAATTATTCATTTACTTTTAATATTAGATTAGTATTTAATTAAATATTATACCAAAATTAATAATAGTGCTTTCAAAATTTTAAATCTAAATTTTGATTCAAGTGGTTACTTTAAGGTGATTATTTTGGACTAGGGGCAATATAATATGTTTTATTTCTTTTGAATTTTCTAGATTTTTTTTTAAAATCAACCTATTTTGATATATAAAATTCATTTTAAAAATATATATTGTTAAATCTCAAAAGCTTTGAGTGGGATCTAAAAAAAAATCTTAAACATGAGTTGGAGTACTTTGGTAGAAATAATGGGGGATAGTTAGTGAACAAAAATATTTTGTTCACTAACTTAGCATTTGATATAATTCTATATTGTATTTCTTTTAGACCTTGCATGTATAGGATTACACACACCACTTAGTTTAGGAACTCTTAGATCTAAGGACTTGAGTGTTATATTTTTGTGCTTGCATATGTGATGTTTAAGGGTTAGTGACTTTGATTCAATTCCACACAACTTAGAGACATCCTTAAGGACAAAAAATAAGGATTTATGCAGAAAACTTAGAATTTTTTTATAATTAGGATGCATGCTCCCCTAACTTGAGACTTTGAACCAATAAACTTAGTAATATCACTCACCCATAGAAGATATTTCATTGATTTTTGGAGATCATTAGGCTTCCTAATCAATCTACTTAGAATTAATCCCTTATTTGACCCTTTAGCCTTAATAAAATTCTAATAAATCAAGACTAATTCTTAAAATTCTTTAAAATACTTCTAACTGACCTTAATTCAACTCTTATTCAATGAAAATTTAAATCCTTTTAATTTGACATTAAAATCCACTTTAATTTAATTTTAAGTCAAAATCAATGTTTAATAAATTTTAATTAATTAAAAATTATTAAAAATCTCAAAAATTCTTTAAAAACTTGTTGATCTCTCCTTAGATTATTTATGATCTTTGGAGTTAATCTCAAATTGTTTAAGACCTATTTGGGTTCAAATCATTAAAAGGACCCCTAATTAAGGTAATTAGAATAATTCCAATAAATACCCAAATTTTTAAAATTCATTATTAATTGTAGAAAATTTCAAATCAATCAATCTCAGTGGCTAATGACTCTAATTAAAATCTAATATTTTCTAAAAATGTTAAACCCCAAAAATATGGTCAAAGTCAAAAAGTCAATATTTTGGTCAACCTTAGTTCAAATCTAGGCTCAAACTTCTAAAAATCATAACTTTTCATAGAAAACTCCAAACTAAGTGTGTCATCAATTTAACAACTCATAATTATGTCTAATATTTGTTAAAAATCTGAAGCCTTTAAGATTAACTCTAATTTTAAAAATCAAGTTTTGACCCATTAGTTAACGTATCAAGATAATTTTCTAAAACTTATTAGTTCTTTCAAACCCCAGAATTTTCTAACTTAGTTATTAAAAATTCTCAACCAATCCTTTAAAATCAATAATCGACTCTTTTTAATATTAATTTATTCTCCTTTAATTTCAACCAACTTAAATTAACTTAATCAACCCCGATTACTACTGGGTAACTCAGACCTACGAGGCTATTACTTTAGCCACAAGGAAGGTGAAATAAACTTCACGGCCTCGGTGTGAAACAAAGATAGTAATCAATTAACCCTTAAAATATATTTAAATAAATTCTTAAGATATCAATATTTAAACTCTAACTTAAATCTCCCTTTCAGCCTTAACAAACTCAAATACTATACAACTCTAACTAATCATCCAACTTAGGATCTACCCCAACCAAACGACTTTTTACACACACTTTAGATGATTTGCTAGGGCAATCAACTCTAGATCTAGGTTAGGTCGGTGTTTACTTTTCTACTGTGTCGGATTTTTCATGGTTTTACTGTATATTGTGGATGAAATTGTCTTGTTGTGTTTGCTTACTTTCTTTTTTTTACTACACTCTGTGGATTATTGATGTGTTTGGCAACTAGATTACCCTTATGATAGGAACGATTTGGATGTTCACATAATTTTCTGCAGGTGATCACGCTCATGCAGGGCAATAAAAAGGGGCTAAATAAATTCAATTATAAAATTGCTTGCACAGGTACTTCAACTGCTAAGCCCCCAAGTAATAAAAAGTGTGTGGTCAGTAGTGTGTTTATTTACTTTTCTGCACATTCATATATAACTGCTTGGGAATAAATATTTTTGATTTATTAACTGCTTAGGATAACCCTGCAGGAGAGTCTAGAATTTTTGTTTAGATATAAATGTAATTTGTGCAAGTGTTAAGTGTTGTGAAAGTGTAGTTTTGAGTTGGGATACTTAGATCCAAAGGTTGGATTCCAAAGAGAAAAAGATACCCCTTAAAGGAGTAGCCCTTTTCTATTTGGAAATCCAAATTTGGATCACTGCCTCCTTAACCAAAGAGGAAAAAGTGGCATTCCCCTCGAAGGAAGTGTCATCTTATCCATTTGGGTAGCCTACTACGAAGAATCCGAGGGGCTCAAAGAAAAGGAGCCCGAAGAAGAACCAGATTGAAGATTTGAAGACTAAAAGTAACCCACTCAAAACCACTTGCGTCTCTACTAGGTTTAGAATACGGGTTGTTGTCAGTTGTGTCCGACCACTTTACTTTCTGTAAGACCCTAGTTTGTAATAAGCAAAGCAACTTTGCCTATGAATATTTATTAATTTATTTATTTATATTTGATGTGTTGATATAACTTCCTTTAGGATTGTCTATTTTTCCTAATTTTTTGGCGTTTGTGTGCCGCTTTTGCTTTCGCCTAGATAAAGTTTAATTTTTTAGCAAGTCTAAATAACATAGAACGAATTTAAGGAATTAGCCGGGGATCGATCCCGGGGTCGCATGCATATTTTTGCACAACTTCTCTCCTTGCTTTAGACCATTCCCCGCCTGCGGGTAGAGTCTGGATAGTTTGACCTATGAGGACGAGGTGTTGAACATGGGTAAGCCCAGTCTTCTAAAAAATTATTTTTTAAGCTTGTTTTTAACTTTCAAGCATTCATGATTTGAAGTTGTTGACTAGTATGCATTGCATTAAAAATACATTTAAAAGAGTCAAAATTTTAATTGCATTAGTCTTTAGCATTTTGCACCCAACATAAGTCAAATGGGTCAATTAGAAAAATCTCTAGATGTCGGCCCCAGCTCTCCAAAACTTTAAATAAAATGTCCCTACCACTCTTTTATAAAAGACCAGACTCATCTATTTTAAATCGATTAGGTGGTTAGCTAGCTCCCTAATCCAGGTAGGGGTAAATCCAGACCTTGCACTGCATTAGTTAGGTTCGAACGACAGTGGTCCAGTGTCCAAATTAGATTTAGGATCTGGGGCATATCTTTGATTATAAGACCCTAAACTTCGGGAATATAATCTCATGTTTCTAATAAAATGCTCAACTCTAGTTAAATATCATTTCAATCTAAAACATAAAGCCCAACACTTAGATTAAGTTAGGACACTTCCGAATGGTTCTGGAATCTCAAAGTGCCCCCTACTTTGATTCCCTTGATTCTGTTAATAACTGCTCAACTTCGATTCATTCTCTTTTGAGATTCTAAAATTCATCTCTTTTTGACATCACTCCTAGAAAATCTAACGAAATTTTGTCACTATTTTAATCGAGAGTTTTCGTAGGGGACTTTGTCTCCCTACAATGTAATTAACTACGAGGGCTTGCGCTCGTAGGAAATTTAGAACCACACACGCACCTGATTTTAAAAAATTAATTTTTCAAAATTTATATTGGATTCCTTTGGGAAAAATCAAAAGATGGTCGTTATTATCACATTCAAAGAATTATCATTAAATGGTGTTATCTCCCTTTGGGGAGATACATCTTTCTTTGATAAGGCTTTGGATGTGAACTTAATGATCACACTTCTTGAATATTGTAGCTGGATATTCAGTTGAACATCATTTTGACCCTTCGGGGCCATATGAAGTTATCTTCAGTATCCGGTCTTAATATTCAAGATGGGATTCATAAATCTGAACACCATTATGAAATTTTATTTTCACCTTTTGAAATGATATACTTTTTCTAACGGGACGATTCGATTTTAGAATTAGAATTTAACTTTAATTTCAAAATCCCCAAAGAAAATCAAGCTTTTTAAAACTTGTTTTCAAAATTCCACCAACAATCTACTATCCCTAACCGGTCATCGAAATACCGCTATTTTATGTAATATGAAATGGATATTTTCAAAAGGAAGATCTAAGTCAATAGTACAAATATTTTCAAAAGAAAGAACGGATCAACCAAAACCTATCAATTAAAAATAACAGTTTCTGTTTCCATCCATTAAAACAACTCATAAGTATATTCATAATGTTGTAACAGTTGGACTGATTCAATCTAGCGGGGGAAAGAGGGGTACTCAAATAATCCCCAGGGAGAGCATAAATTGTGAATGCCAAAAAATTAGAGTACAGATTTTGCTTTTAAGAGGATATAGATTTTGAGGAACAGATAGTAGACCTGTTAAGATTATCCATGAGACCAATTTAATTATTGAAGAAGTTCAACATAGCACCCAAAGTCTAAAAATTGGAATAAGAAGCCATATCAAACACTAAAAGGTCATTAGTATAAATGAGATGAGAAACTTTAGCATTCTTTTAGATATACAAGGGATGAATTAGAACATGCAATCCCCATTAATCTAGAGAAGGCATCTATCATAATAGTGAACAAGAAAGGAGAAAAAGGAAAATTTTATCTCAACCCATGATTAGAATTGAAAAAAATCTTTCAATTGACCATTGATAATCACATAATTTCACATTATGAGTGCAAACTTGAATCCATTTTACAAACATATTGGGGAAGCCAAGAGAAATGAGTCTATTATATAAGAATGACCTGCAAACATGATCAAAGGTTTTTGTAAGATCAATCTTCGCACAAAAAAGCCTTGGCAGTACAATTTTGATTGAACCCTTTGAAAATCTCATTGGCTAATATAGTATTATCAGAAATATCCCTCCTAGATATAAATGCAGACTTAGTTTGATAGATAAGTTTAGGAAGAAGGTCTTCGGTTTATTAGCAAGTAATTTGGCAATAACTTTGTAAGTGACATTGCAGAGAGCAAATATGTATGAAATCAACCAAACTTCTAGAATAAGGTGATTTAGCAATTAAAATTGTGGCGGAATGTCTGACCCTATCCGACAAGTGAGCAACAGAAAAAAAGTATTGATAGCAACAATAAAGAAAGATCCCACAATACTCCAGACATCTTTAAAAAATATATAAGAGAAACCATCAAGCCAAGGAGTTTTGTCATTACCAATTTTGAAAAGAGCCCCTATAATATCAGTATCAGAGACAGAAAGAGAGAGGCTCAGCAGTATATAATTATTAATAAGATTAAAGTTCTTGTCATCATTAAAAAGATATGAGAAATAGCTGATGACTTCATTGGAGATTCCCAATTGAGAGTGGATGGGCCATTCATTAGTATGTATTGTCCTGATACGATTTATGTTTCTCATATTTTGAATTTTTGGGTAAAAAAACATGAGATCATCCTCCTCCAAGAGCTTTCATATTTTAATTCCTCAATAAGATCCTATTGGATAAGAAGATCCCTATTAAAGAGGTTTCTGTCAAGTTTGTTTGTTTCCATATTGCAAAAGATACTCCTGATTCTCTTTGAGCATACAAATTATACTATGAATGTAAGTGGAAGAATTTCAATTAGCACCTTTAAGAGCCATTTTACATTGAAAAGTTTATTGGATAGGGCAAACATAGGATCCCCATTAACAGGGATATCCCAAGCACCTTGTAGATATCAAAAAAGTTGTGAGAAAATGATCAATAATTTTTATACAAGAATCTTCTTGAAATAGAGGTGTGAGAGTTGACTTGGAGAAGAATAAGGGAATGGTCAGAAGCGTTTGGGCTAAGAATTTTGTTGTGCGAAAGCTGGAACAAATCTAAGCATTGAACATTACATAAGGCACGGCTAAGAAGGCATCTAATGGGCATGTGAAGCTACTGATTATACTAACTATAGGTAATACAACAATTAGGAACATCAAACAAGCCAGAATTGTAAATATAATTGTTGAAGTCAAATAATTTTGAAGGGTGAATAAAGTTGCCCCCAATTTTTCCTCAGGCCTTCTAATACAATTAAAGTCGCCCATGATGATCCAAGGCTCCATAACATTAACAGAGATGTCAACAAGAGCCTACCAAAGAGCCTTACTCAAGTGCACCATTATCAGCATAAACAAAAGTAATCGTGATATAGGCAGTGGGAAAATGATTAATTGTCCATCTATTTCATGAATAAATAGAGGGTGAACCTATAAACCATTAAATATGACAACAACAGCATTATATTTAATCAATATATGCCCATGAGGAGAGGCTTGAAAATTATTACAACTTCCCTCAAGAGGAAAGAAATTAAACTTCTTAGAATTAAAAACACCAGAGATGCGATCAATATTATGTTTAGTCTCAACTAAGCAGAAGACAACAATATTAAAGTCTTTAATCATGTTTCTACAATTCATAATATGCTTACCACCATTAAGCCCCATCACAACAACAACAACAATAACATCAAGCCTTTATCCCACTATGTGAGGTCGGCTAAATGAATATTTTTTCTCCATTGTGTCATGTTAAAAGTTAAATTATCATTAACTCTAATGAAGAAAGGTCATTTCTAATATTTTCTAATCAAGTCTTCTTAGGTCTACCTCTACCTTCATTAACATAAGTCAAATCTAATATATCTACTTTCCTAATCAGGTCATCAGAAGGCCGCCATTTTATGTGACCAAACCATCTAAGCCCCCTAACAATCCAAGAAAAAATATTGGCAGCATTTGAAGCAGAAGCAATAAGATTTTGAAGACCGAGGCTATGTATAAATGATTGATTGTTATGTTGATGGGGGCTAACATGAATTACAGTCTGTGTTTGGGGTTGAGCATGTTGGTTAAGAGAGGTGGTAGTAGAGACAATATTAATGTTCTTAGCTTCAAATGTATGGTTAGTCACATCAACCAAGACATCAACAACACTTTGAGCCTCAGTGGGAAGGTATTCACTTGTATGGTTGGAAAAGCTAGCAAAAGGTCGAGTCAAAAGCAGGGATGTTAAGGTCTCTATTAATAGATTGATTTAAAAAAATGGGAGAAGGGTTGTTGAATGTTGAGTTAAAGTTAATGGAGGCATTCTGTAAATTATTCGTAGATCGACGACTACGACTTCTCTCTCTACGTCAGTTCATTCCCATGGAGGGGTCAGGATTTGTGGCGTTGAAGAATATAGGATAGGATGCATTATCGTGAGTAGGGGTGCAAACGAGTCAAGCCAGCTCGCGAGCCGGCTCGGGCTCGACGAGTCGAGCTTATCGAGCTCGAACACAATTTTGAGCTTGACGGCTAAACGAGCCCGAGTTCGAACACTCCGCAGCACGACTCGAGAGCTCATCGAGTAGTTCACGTAAGATAAGACGACGTAGGCAGGAATGGGATTCAAATTTCAGGAATCATTTCGTAGACGGGAGCGGGATTCGCGGGCGGGAGCAGAGTGTTTGGAGCTTGATGGGATGACGGTCAACGGAGCTTGACGGGACGACGTAGTTGTCTGCGAACAATGTAGGTCGATAAGACGTAGCTTGCAGCTTCGATGGAGCTTAACGGGACGAAGAAGTGTTCGGAGGAACCTCTGTCGACGAAGTGTTCGGAGCTTGCAGCTTCGACGGAGGTTGACAGGACGATGGTCGACGGAGGTCGACATAGCTGTCCGGAAACGACGCAGGTCGGGAAGGAGCTTGACGAGCCGCTCAACTCGACTCATTTCGTGAGATGAGTCGAGTTTGAGCTCGAGCTCGATACTTGGCAGTCGAGCTCGACTCGAACACCCCCTGGCTCGAGCTGGACTAGGCTCGTTTGCACCCTTAGTCGTGAGCAAAGATATCACATGTCAAACAACCACAAGGCTTCCACTCATTGATCATAGATGATAGGAAAATATAAGTCTTTATCCAGGATATTAATATGTATTTCATTGGGTAAAATGGTAGATGTAGAAATTTGGATGCTAAAGCGTGCAAAGGTAAGTCGAGATCGGTTAGTAGTTAAGGAATCAACGATTAAAATAATACCAATCTTGCTTGAGGAGGATATATAATGAACATTTGTGGGATTTCAATTCATAGATGGTCGGGGAGAGTTGGTTTGAGTAGGAGATTTACCATTTAGATCAGGAAATTTTCATGGAAAAATGAGAGAAAGACCCATGCCAAAAGGCCCAGCCTGAAAGAGAATAAAAAGGCAAAATAATTATTATAGCCAATGAAAGGCAATAATAACACCACATGGCAAAATTCAAATAGTGGAGCAACAATCAAATACAAACAAACATTTTTTGTCTGTATAAAGCAACCCAATCAATCCTTAGCTTACAAGTGTAAAGTGATAATAACTGACACATGCAAAGTCAGTCTTCTTTATGTTATATATACATTAACAGTGATGTAAGAAGCAGGTTAATTTCCTTTGAGTAAAAGCTTGTCTTTCCAATTCATCTCCAGGAATGTATTCATTATGAAAATACATTCTTATTACCTGTAGTTATTACTTGTTGCTTTATGTTCTCATGGCATCAAAGCCTTTTTCAGCCTAACGGCACAATTTGAAGATGGAACCATCAGCAACTTCTCACCTCAACACTTACGAAACTCAATCCGCTTCCACCGACCACCAAATACCCTCTCTCAAATTTGTCATTTCTAATATCAAAAACCTTGTTCCCCTCCCTCTCTCCACAGACAACTATTCTATATGGCGTTCCCAAATCTTAAAACTCTTTAGAGAAAACGGCTTTGTTTCATACCTTGACGGATCTACTTCCTCCCATCATCTTCACATTAGTGACGATGGCATTTCTGCAATCAACCCATCTTACAACCAATGGCTCTTTATAGATCAAAACCTAGCCACTGCTCTTTGTTCCACCATTACAACCTCAATCCTTGCCTACGTTTTGCATTTAGAGTCCAGCCGTGATATCTGGCTCACTATAGAACGCCGACTACAAGCTTCCAATAGATCCAAGGTAATTCAGCTTAAAAATCAGCTCCACAACATTTCCAAGTCCAATATGACCATGTCTCAGTATCTCACTTAGATCAAAACACTAGTCAACCACATATCCGCTTCTGGTTCCTCAGTTTATGTTGAAGATATTATCCTATATACCCTAAACAGCTTACCCCCATAATACCAAGCCTTCAAAACCTCAATCCGCACCAAACTTCATCCACTGAGCCTAGAGGATCTCTATTCCTTACTTATAAGTGAGGAAATTAATTTTTCAGTTGAATCTACTAGATATAATGCTCGACCAGATGTATAATCAACTCTTTACTCAGCCCGCGGTCGCAGCTTCAGAGGCAGAGGACGTTCGCAACAGAAAGCAGCAGGTAATAAGAATGTATTTTCACAGTGAATACATTTCAGGAGATAAAGTGAAAAGACAAGCTTTTACTCAAAGGAAATTAACCTGTTTCTTAGATCTCTTTTCATGTGTATATAGCATAAAGAAGATTGGCTTTAAATGAGCCGGTTATTATCACTTTGCACTTGCAAGTTAAGGATTGGTTGGGTAGTTTTATATGGACAGCATATGTTTGTTTGTATTTCCTTGATGCTCCACTATTTCGATTTTCATGTGTTGTTATTAGGCGGGGTTTTTCTCAGAGCCATTACACTAAATGAAATGATCAAAAGCAGCTCTGTATAAGTTGAGAACTCATACCTTTGCAGGTGACCACTTCATCCAGAAAAGGTGGGAAGCGACAAGTAAAAAGAGCTGGTCGCCTCTCTACCTCTCTTTTCTTCTCCACAAATTAAGAAACTCTAATGAAGAAGTACCTTGAAATGAAGAGAGTGCCAAGATACTCTTCTTCGCCAGCAGCTCCTTACGATCTCTAAACCCTAAGACCGGAGGCTGTGAGATCCGACTCAACCGGCCGTCCCACTCAGGGACTGTTTGGCAACAGGACTTACACAGGATTTTAGCGTGCAGGATTTAGACTCGGCATAATACCATTTTTTTGCGGTAAATCACGGATTTACTAAATCCGGAAGTTCGGCAGATTTAAGAGATTTGGCCGAAGAAGCGCGCGGAAGGGAGAAAATGGTTACCTTCGTGGAAGATGGAGAACCCTCCGTCGTGGTGGTTACTTCCGATCCAACAGAAGAACAGCGAGCTGCCGTGATTTCCGATCCGACAGCATCGAAGGAGGCGAAGAAGTTTTTAGCGAGTCGTTCAAAACTCTATCTCCGCGCAAAGCAGGCGAAGTCGAACAGATGGAGAAGAGGACAAGCAAATCCTGACTACAGCAATAGGAAGACAAAGCAACTAAAATTAATTATTGATAATTAATTTATAATATAATCATATTATTTATAAAGATTAATTATTAATGATAATTAAATATAAACTATTTTCTAATAATATTACTTTTGTAATTATATATTTTTTGTAATTATAATTATAATTTATCTATTATAAATAATCTAATCTAGCTTAATTAAATTTTCCAATTGACCAAGTTGAGGAGTCGCCCCAAGCTTGTATATCAAGGAACTCGTCTTCATGGAGGTTAGCCTCCCAATATCATTTACCATTGAAAGAACTATCAAGCTCTCGATGACAAACTCTAATCTAGCTATAGAAAGCGCACATCTCAAGGGTTAGTGATCATGATCCCTTGGAGTTGAAAAATTCCTCAGTTCGCGATCATCATAACTCTAAGGGACTCACTTTTTATGTTTGTGATGCCCTAGAATTTAATTGAAAGAATTGCATATCATTTTATCTTTTATTCATCAATCAGAACTCACATTAATTGCAAGCATAAAATATAATTAAACTATTCTTCATTGAAGATTAACATATTTAAAAAGTTTCCAAATATATATACAACAGCCAACAACATGCTACAAAAGAACGTATAAAATCAGACAACGAGGAATAAAACCTATATTATCACTCATTGACTAGCCTCACACTACAGGCTTGTTACCTTACCTGAAATTATGTTTGATACGGCGTCACAAAATTAGCTTGATCAGGCACGAATCTCAAGGCAAAAGCTAGTTGGAAACTTCAAAAATTAATTTTGGGAGCACCCAATTAAACTCCGATTTCAGCGAGTTTACATTCAAACTGAGCATCTCGGAAATACGAACCCAACGACACCAAATTCAACTCAATCCGAGTCCAAATGAGTCCGAATCAAGCACCCGAAGCGTTGTTGGAAGGTTCAAACTGCAATTTGAGTTACCAAACAGTCTCCGATTTTAACGAGCTTATACTCGAATTGAGCGGCTTGACGAGACGAATCCAACGAGCCCAAGATCGCTGAATTTCAACATCATTAAGACCTCCAAATGTCCAACAAACGGTGCACGATTGAAGGGTTCAATATCGGCCGTCCATTCAAACCACTCCCTATTCGCCCATGATCTCACACCTATTTATGAGCCACGCCACTCCAGAAAAATTATAAATAGAGCCCTCATTCTTCACAAAGGGAGACTCAAGTGAAGAGAGAGAAGAAGAAGAGAAGGAGGAGAAGGAAGAAGCTCCTCCTCGACCACCGCCGGAGCTCTTCCCGCCGCTTGAAGACGCCGGAACTCTGTCGGATTTTTGGGAAACGCCGGGAATTTGCAGAACTTTGTAAACTTGCTTGAAAAAATGAATTGTAATCTGATTGCCCCGACTTGTAGGATAAATCAAGCCATTTGTAATTTGCAAAACACTAGTAGAATTTTTTAACTGGGCGAGGCCCCGTGGTTTTTTCCCTTTTTAGGTTTTCCACGTAAAAATTTTGGTGTTCGTATTCTCTTTTCTGTTTGTGTGCTGAATACTCGTACAATGCTCGGACGCGAATTTATAAACTCCACTGCCGCGTATATTCTAGCACGCAACAGTTTGGCGCCGTCTGTGGGAAACACTATCCCACAACTTCAAGTATTGCTTACAAAGGTCAACAAGCGTAGCAGTCGCATCATTGGAGCTTCCTGCTCTAACTCCTACCAATCTAAGAAATCTGTCTGAAAATCACAGATGACTGATGTCTGCCTCTATTTTCATCCTGGGGGTAGAATACTGTCGGAGAAGGGACATCGGGATCTTCTTTAGAAAAAAGAATTCGAAAGATGGAAGAATCTCAGAACGAGATCCTTCAACTCCATGCGAGATGATCGACAGCCGACATTGGAGGAGTCCTTCTCCATCGGGATCCACCAAGGGTTGAAGATGTTCAATTCGAGCATCTTCAAGAAGAGATTCATCTTCCTCCACCTAGGAGACATCCTCAATCACGACAAGGATGATGAACTTGTCGATACAGCGAGTTCAACACATCATTCTCCCTCGACTCGGCAAGCCTCGCATTCTTTCGGTTCTCTCAAAAGGCTCTGCCCAACCACACATTGCGAAACTCCTTCATAATGTCATGCATCGCGAACTGCGAATATTGGTACGGGAAGAGTTCCCCCTGAGGAGATGTGAGGCATGCTCTCCGACAGAGGAACTTACAGGAGTCATCACCTCTAACTGAAGTCATTCTTCAGCACCCCATTCCGGTCGGATTCAAAGTGCCAAATGTTGAGTCCTACGATGGGACGACCGACCCATATGAGCATATCGACTACTATAGAACCATCATGCATATTCAACGAGCATCAGACGCACTCCTTTGCCAGGTTTTTCCTGCCACCCTTAAGGACAGGCTCGAACGCGTTTCTATTCTCTTCCGTCCAGAACGATCCCTTCATTCATCAAATTAGCCAAATTCGTTGAACAGTTTGTGGCTAATCAAAGAATTGCTAAGGATTCTTCGCACCTCTCTGGGATCCGCCAAAAGAAGGGAGAATAGTGAAGGAGTATTTTCAGCGGTTTTCCACCGAGGCTCGACAGATTCCAGGAGTAGACTATGAATTACTCATAGGGTCTTTCTTAGAGGTCTTCGTCCTGGCCCCTTCTATTCAGCACTCAATGCGCGACACTATCCATTCATATGCTGACCTGATCAATCATGTAGAGGCGCAAATTTCTGCATATGAAGCTATAAATGCTCACATGAAGCAGTTTGAGCAAATCAATGGAAAGCGCAAAGGTGCACCTGGGATGGACAACTCATTCTCACAACAAAAAATGCAAGGGAAGAATAATCTATCTCCTAGGCCTCCATTATCGCGATGGGAACCCCGACAGGAGGAGTATACTCCTCTCAATACATCTCGAGCAAATGTGTTAATGGCTGTTCGAGATCAAGATACGGTAAAGTGGCCACATCCCTTGAAGCCGAACACAGGAAATCAGGATCAATACTGCCACTTCCATCGTAGTCATGGCCACACTACCGAAGCCTGTAGACAACTGAAGGAAAAAATTGAAAGGCTTATCCGTCAAGGCTATCTTCGGCAGTTTATTCGGGATCCACCTACCCGAGAGGAAGCTCGTCCCGATGGGGGGCAAAATCAATAACAAAGACAACCATTGAATAATATTCAAGTGTTAGAGAGATTGAATGATCACGCACTTCGTGCATTTGTATTAGCAATACTACTTGTCTTATTGTCTCTTTTATGTTGAGTAGGGTGTCACTTTGATATCTCTAATATCTTCTTTCAAGTTAAATGTTGTATTGTCACCGTACGTAGATCTTATGTGTTGAGTACTTTGTAATTTGTATATCCCTAACTCATATTAGGGAACTATTGTACTGTCTTACATAATGCAGTAAAATAATGTTCATGTTATTGTGATATTATTTTCCTCTTGTGAAAGATAAAAAAAACTTCTCAAACTCTTTCTCCGTGATTTGAGAAATACACAATCTACATTATATCTCAATCACCGGATGATCAATCCCAGGGGGATTTGATCTGGCCTCATCCACACAGGTTAACTTCATCGAGCAAAGACTCCGACATACAACCTCGAATAGGTCTCACATCCTTGGTGGATTCTCCTGGCCTCTTCCACACAGGTTAATGTCGTCGAACAAAGACTCCGACATACAACCTCGGATAGGTCTCACATCCTTGGTGGATTCTCCCGACCTCTTCCACACAGGTTAATGTCGTCGAGCAAAGACTCCGACATACAACCTCGGATAGGTCTCACATTCTTGGTGGATTCTCCCGACCTCTTCCACACATGTTAATGTCGTCGAGCAAAGACTCCGACATATAACCTCGAATAGGTCTCACATACTTGGTGGATTCTCCCGACCTCTTCAATACAGGTTAACATCGTCGAACAAAGGCTCCGACATACAACCTCTGATAGGTCTCACATTCTTGGTGGATTCTCCCATCCTCTTCCATACAGGTTAATATCATAGGGAAAGGCTCTGACATACAACCTCGAAAAGGTCTCACATTCTTGGTGGATTCTCTCGACCTCTTCTATACAGGTTAACGTCGTCGAGAAAAAGCTCCGACATACAACCTCAGATAAGTCTCACATCTTCAATGTGTCCAATATAGGTTAACATCATCGAGAAAATGCTCTAGCATATAACTTCGAATAGATCATATATCCTTGGTTAACATCGCCAGAATGCTGTCAATTAACTTCCATCGGACTTCTGCCTGCAATCGGTCTACTACATGTCGATGGGTTTTCGTCAGTCTGCTACCCGACATATTACTTCTACCCGACGTCGAACTTCTCCCTGTCATCGAACTTCTACTCGTCAGCGGACTTCTGCCCGTCGATGAACTTTTGTCGGTCTCCTGCCCAACGTCGTACTTCTACACAACGTACTGGACTTTTGTCTGCCGTCGTACTTTTACTCGTCGTTAGAATTCTGACCGTCGATGAATTTCGTCGGTGTTATGCCTGATGTCGTACTTCTACCGGACGTCAGAATTCTACTCTTTGTCGGACTTCTGTTTGTCAATGGACTTTCGTCGGTCTTATGCCCGATACCGTATCTCTACCCGACGATGAATTTCCACAGTTCAACAGTCTTTTCAACCTTCCTCCTTACAATGGTCTCTCTGATCTCCATCTCCAACCAACTAACATCCAAACTTCGCAGGATCTCTAGAAGAAAAGAGAGGAGCGAAGATATCCCCTAACTTCTATCGAGAGGATCTCGATGTCCCACTCGAAAAGAGAGGAGCTGGGGGGAAGAGAAGAAATCCCTGCACAAGAGGAGGGGCGCCAAGTCTAACTTCTATCAGAGAGCCGGGGGAGGAGCTGAGAGGATCGAGCAGGGGAAATTTCTCAGCAAATAACGCTAAGTCAGAAAGCCGAAAAATCCCCTAAGCACGGGAAATAGCGGAAGTCCCACTCTAGTAATTAGGATGTTAAGCATGTCCCAATAGAGGAAGTAATTTAAAAATTATACTTCCTCTTGGATTTTTAGAAAACTTTTTAATTATTAATGCAAGTTAAATTTAAAGTTTAAAAAATAAACTTTTCAGAAAGCAATGAAATTAAATGCGGGAAAAATAAGAAGAACACACCAGAAGTGGTTCGGAAAAATCCCCGGAGGCACCCCCGAGTATTAACTCAAAGTGACTCTCGTTTTGCCCCCACAGGAAGGCGGAGAAGCCTATACAAAATCACTTTCACCTTCCCCGGTGCGGCGAGAGGACACCAAAGGATCTTCTTCTCGCCAAAACTTCCCTCAAGCGCCAAGTCGATCAGGGGAAATGTCCCACTTGCAAGTTCTCTCTTCTAGTTTTCTCCCAAAGAACGAAGACACAAGCGTCAAAGAACTTTGTCGTCCTTTTACACTCTCCTCAACCAATGTTGTTGTTAGAGAGCCAAAGGAGATGAGGGGATCTTCTTCTTCAAGACCTTGGAATCCCTCACAAACCCCTCAGATCTCTCACTCTTCACTCTTACAATCTCTCCCAAAAAAATCCCTTCAAGAGAAAACAACTCCTGCTTGTAATACGACTCCTTATATAGAGGAGGGGCGCCAATCGTCCCGTCGAGCAGGGAAAATTTCTCATTTCGTCCTCGCAAATAGTTGGTTCCGCAAAGTCGGTTCCCAGCCTCAACCGTCAGAGAGCCAGGGGAAAAATGATTTCGTCTGGAGAGTCCTTAGAAAAATCCAGTTCCTAACTCCTGCTCTTACAAGGAGATAACGAGATCGTCCCGGAACAAGGGGTACAAAAACTTTTTCAAGATCTCCTTTAAGTGTGTGCTAATTCGAGCTTCAAATTCACAGTATCTCATGGATCTGATTTGAATTTATAACTGGGGTTCGATTTTCCAAATAGTACACACAAGAGGAAGATAACAACACATAAAACAATAATATTTGAAATCTCAACTATACGTCAATAAGTAAAATAGCAAATAGCAACTTTCCTAACAGGGGGAGGAGAAGAAAAATCCCCTAACTTCTGCACGAGAGGAGGGGCGCTAATTCGAGCAGGGGAAATTTCCCACTCGCAAATAGTGGAAGCCTCAACATTAGAGAGCCAGAGGGAGGAGAAGAAAAATCCCCTAACTCCTGCACGAGAGGAGGGGCGCTAATTCGAGCAGGGGAAATTTCCCACTCATAAATAGCGGAAGTCTCAACTCTTAGAGAGCCAGAGGGGGAAGGAGGAGAAGGTGCAAGTTTTCTAAAGGCCTAGAAGGTCTATTTATATATTTTTGAGAGAATGAGGGGGGAGTTAGTATCATTTTTTAAATCCCCAATTATTTATTTTTTTTTTGAATTTTTCTGAATTATTTAGATTTTTTTTGAAATTTTTTGCCCAAAAATAGCAAAAAACACTTACTTTTTGCTAGTGGGGCCCACCTAAGGCGGTGCAGCAAACCGGCCACGCGAAACGACGCAACCAGCGCATCAATCTGCAGACACTGTGCGCGGATTGCGGCAGGCCGCATGTGACCAGAGGCCGGCATCGCCGGTGACAACAGCAGCGGCAACGCCGAGCGGCAGGCGCTTGCTCACACGGGCTCAGAAGACCAAGCACGGGCGCGCAGTTCGGCCCAGCGCGGGCACGCAGCTTAGTCCAGCGCGGGCACGTGGTTCGGCCCAACGCGGGCGAGCAGTTCGGGCCAGGCCCGGGCGAGCGGTCCGGCACTACGCTCGAACATGCGCGACAGCGGTTCCGCGCCGCCGGCGACGGCGGCGGCGGCGACCGGCTGGCCGGTCTGGATGGCTCGGCTGTCCAACCCATTTCGTGTCCGTTTTTCGCCCCGACAAGTCCGAATTCGACATTTTTGTGGTCCTCGTGACCGTTTTTCGACGTCTCGAACTCAATTTCGACACTTTAGAGCCGTTCGGAGCTCCTGTACATAAGATTAATTCTGACTCGCTTGAAAAAATTCTCTAAAAAAATTATGACACATATTTTCAGACTTTTGAAGCTACGACATCCGAAAATAAGGGCGCAACTGATACGGCGTCACAAAATTAGCTTGATCGGGCACGAATCTCGAGGCAAAAGCTAGTTGGAAACTTAAAAAATTAATTTCGGGATCACCCGAACTCCGATTTCAATGAGTTTATAGTCAAACTGAGCATCTTAAAAATACGAACCCAACGACACCAAATTCAACTCAATCTGAGTCCAAATGAGTTCAAATCAAGGACCTGAAGCGCTGTTGGAAGGTTCAAACAGCAATTTAAGTTACCAAACAGTCTCTAATTTTATCGAGCTTATACTCGAATCGAGCGACTCGACGAGACAAATCCAACAAGCCCAAGATCGCCGAATTCCAACATCATTAAGGCCTCCAAATGTCCAACAAACGGTGCACAATCGAAGGGTTCAATATCGGCCGTCCATTCAAACCACTCCCTATTCGTCCATGATCTCACACCTATTTACGAGCCAAGCCACTCCAGAAAAACTATAAATAGAACCCTCAATCTTCACAAAGGGGGACTCAAGTGAAGAGAGAGAAGAAGAAGAGAAGAAGGAGGAGAAGGAAGAAGCTCCTCCTCGACCACCGTCGGAGCTCTTCCCGCCGCCTGAAGACGCCGGAACTCTGCCGGATTTTTGGGAAACGCCAGAAATTTGCAGAACTTTGTAAACTTTCTTGAAGAAACGAATTGTAATCTGATTGCTCCAACTTGTGGGACGAATCAGCCATTTGTAATTTGCAAAACATTAGTGAATTTTTTCAACTTGGCGAGGCCTAGTGGTTTTTTCCCTTTTTGGATTTTCCACGTAAAAATTCTGGTGTTCGTATTCTCTTTTCTTTTTGTGTGCTGAATACTCGTACAACGCTCGGACGCGAATTTACAAAATCTACCGCTGTGTATATTCTAGCACGCAACAATGCTAAAATCTCATAATAAGCATATAGCCTAGCAAATAACAATAGTTTATCAGTACATTCATTGCAAGGAAAAAAATTCAATATACATGCTCTAGTTCTAGTCAATATAAACCAATAAGTTATCAATATGAACAATAAGTCATATATGAAATCAATATCAATTAATAGTAAAATTAATATGATAAGTGAAGCCAGATTATGTAATAAGTAAAAGAAATCTATAAATCTATAAAGAAATTAGTAAAAAAATATCAATTAATAACGTGTTGTATAGTAAAACAAGCCTCAATTGTTTATATGTTATACTCGTGTTGATGGTTCTATCACATGCTTCTATCAATCATTATGTCATATATAATTGTTTATCAATATGCCACGTCACTGTGTTATATCATTATATTATATCATTATGCTTATCAGTGTACTGAATTAAGATGTTTATCAATATCTATCAATGCCCTTATTGTATATTATGTCATTTGGCAGCAGTATCAATGTAGGTTCTATCAGTCATTCTTCAATTATATTTATCAATCAATTTGTATGTTATTATATTAATGCAATCATGGACGCAATTATGAATAGAAATGTATGACATCTAATATTAAGGTGATGTTTATAACATCTTTAACCCCAATTGTTGACCACATGATCATCAATCTTTAATTTAACCCCAACTGCCGACCGATTGGTCATCAATCTTTATCTTATCATCATTATTCATAAATTTTAAATCAAGTCACGTGTGACTTTCAATAAATCATTAAGAGCAATCACCCTCTGCCCATCCGTATAATTCGATCAATTGGTTACCTTTAAGTAGTACAAATTCCATAAAGTCCATAAGCACGACACTGAAGAGTGTAGGCACCCTTGTGAACTCATTGAAGATATTACCAAGGTGAGAAAATCCAAGGAATTAGTACTCAAAAAATCCTAAACAGTGACCAGGGAAATCCCCTATGGAAGATCATGGAAAGGTGCCAATCCCTTCTTTAACATGCAACATTATCATTGTAGTAACCCCCCCCCCCTTCTTGAAGGAGAGAGAGCCAAGCCATCCACAAGTTCTAAGAGGTTGTGAGTAAGAGAAATCAACTCAGTCACCACATTGTAATCACCCATAATTGATGCCACCTAGACACATTTTGTGAAGCTAACAAACCTACTAGTGCAAACTCCTTCAACAATGTAATAGCCATCACGAGTAAGGTCACTAATTATCAAATTGATGATATCCTCATCGATATAGAGATTTTTATTAATTTAAATATATTTAAAAAAAAAATAAACTTACTTTCCTTCAAGTTTACTCCTTTGCAGGCCCCCTATATCGTTTAAGATAAATATGATGGGAGAGTTGACATGATTTTCAAGTTAATGAAAAAATGGTATATTTTTTCTATCAAACAAAATAATTAAATGAGCTTATCAATAAATTTGATATGGAAAAGCATAAATACTCCCATGAGCCATATATAATATACAACTAGATAGAGATCTTAGTGGCAAGTCAATAGATTCTAAGATATATTGAATTATGATTGGATCACGATTATATCTTATAGTGAGTTAAATTGACATTATATTTAGCATTTGCTTATGTCACAACCTAGCCCAACAAGACAAGTCTTATCGGGTTGAGCTGTGATAGATGTATCTCAATATCTAGTTTTAAAAATTGTTCAAATTTTCTTTCAATATACATCTTAAAATAAACAATATACTATAAAACTACTAAAACATCTAAAAGATTGAAAATAAACTCATCCAAAAATTTTACTTTTTCTTCATCATTAAAATGAGAATGGAAATGAAAATAGAAATGGAAAGTGGAATATGATTTAAAAAAAAAACTATAATATATATTTAGGAAACAAAGGTAATCATACCAATTATTTAATTTTTAGTGTAAAATTCTTATAAATTCTTTTACATCTTCAAATCTGGGGTAAAAAAATTATGGAAAAATATTCATAAATTAGCTAAGCATGTCTAAAATGCTCTAATGAAATTAGGTTGGAAAATGTATACCTAATGGTCCTAGAAGATCTACTTGCATTGGTATGTATCAATTTCTTAATGAATTGCGCAAAGCGCATAAAATTCGAGAAAATTTTTATAATTAGAGCACAACAATATCTATGTTATGACAAAAAAAAAACTATAATTTGAACTTATTACAGCTTATGTGCATATTCTTAATCTAATACAAAAGAGTTAAACTTAACTACAGCCAAGAGAATATATAGATATTTGATAAATCACTTTGGACATCTAGTGTTCTAAAAATAGCACTTCGTTTGATCTTTATAAGATATCTGACACGGATTTCACAAGATAAAAGATGAATATGAAGAGTATCTCAAGGACATGCATGTTAATTCATATGGCAATCATTAGTTTCATGGTCTCACAAAAAAGTAAACTTAGTTGTATTATTTGCTGCTAAAGCTGAGTTTATTATACCAAAGTGTTATGTTGCTTAGGTCTTATGTCTTAAGCAACCACTTCATAATTTTAAATTCTTAGTGGATACCATAACCATTATGTGGATAATTCTATTTGCATGACTAAGAGTTTAATATAGCACTCTAAAATGATACACAATAATACATATAGGCATTCTCTATCATTTTATTCATGATCATATTTATAGAGGTGACATTAATGTATAATTTATTATTTAAAAAATTAATTGGCAAACTTATTCATAAAACCACTAAGTCATGATAGGTTTAGTACCTTGAAGAATAAGTTAGGAAACATTGATGTTGATACATAGACAAATATTGTAAGTTTTTGGAGATATTTTTATGTTTTTGTTTCCATTTATCTTTATTTTTGTCATTTTTCTACAGTTTATTCATCTTTCATTTGTGTTCATGTTTTCTCTCAATGTGTGCTATTTGTTTTATTATTTTTTGTATGGTTATTTTTATTTTTCATTTTTTTGGTTTGTATTTTAAAAGGTTGGAGTAGCTCAAGTAGAAGATAAGATTAGAGAGAGTCGCCTTAGATGGTTTGGTCACATAAAACGGCAGCCTTCCAATGACCCAGTTAGGAGAGTAGAGGTATTAGATTTGACTTATGTTAAGAAATGTAGAGGCAGACCTAAAAAGACTTGGTTAGAAAATATTATGAATGACATTTCTTTATTAGATTTAAACGAGAATTTGACCATTAATATGACACAATGAAAACAAAAAGAAGATTCATGTAGGCGATCCCACGTAGTGGGATAAATGCTTGATGTTGTTGTTGTTGTTGTTGTTGTATTCTTAAGTTGTAGTGTACTATTTCTTTGTTTTTATTTTGGTACAACTTAAAATACTACTAAAAGACTTGAGTAGTTAAAATTCAATATTAGAGTTATAAAATGAGTACTGTAAACTTATACCATACAATTCAAATTATCTTGAATATATCGCTTCATATCGTACGATCCTAGTTATGCTAGCTAATAAGCCATGTTTATATATTGTAAGCTAAATAATATTGACAGTATTTCACTAAGTCAAATTTTATATTACGACTCAAATCATACTGTACAAACGATCTAAGTCAAACTAGTCTTTTCTAAAATCATAGGGATGGTTAGTAGCACCCAAGGTGATCAATTATTAATGATGATTGTAATGTACAATCATCATGATAATGTATGATTTGCCATAGGCCACTTGCATTTCAAGTCTCTTCTTATTAGTTCTTCAAACTCTATAACTTTTTTGTTAATGAGAATTCTTTGCTAGCATGTCGACTAAGCGAGAAAGAAGCTCATAAGTTTGACATCATTGAAAATAAAGAGATTGTTGACCCTATGATCGAGCGTGACTATTTTATGATCATAAATCCTAATTTGATTGATCAGGATCAATCTTTTTATTGACATATTTGGTGTATGTCGAAAGATAATTTATAATGTTAAGAACATGTTAATATGGAACTTAACATTGTTTATATCTCATATTAGCAAAACATCCTAGTAAAAAACTAAAAGAAATTTAAGCTAACTCAAGGAAATCAAGGTGACTAGATTAATTAAGCATATATATAGTTAAATTCCTCTTTTGTTTTATTTTATTTATTTTTTATTGTATCTTTATTTTTTTATATTCAAGTTTAAAGATTAGAAGATAATACACACACATGAGAGACAAAAAAGTTAAAAATAAATTATTTTAACTTTTTATTCTTGGATTGTAATCATAGAAATACTTTGTGATATTTACTAGTTTTTATTGAAAAAGAAAAAGGAAAGAAATTTTTTTCTTAATAATTTATTTTTTTCAAAAAAAAAAATCAAATCTCAAAAGTTACTAGTACAATTTATTAAATCACTTTCCAATTCACCCCTCTCTGAGTGTGACATTCACTTCATATATGTTTAGTAGCTTTGGAGGATATGGTAGTAATTTTTCTTTGAGGACTTTATATGCATATGTAGTAATTTAAGTAAAATGATTCAAATCTATCTCGATAACTAAGGATTCAAATAAAGTTTTAGAGCATTTTCGAAGAATTATATCTTACTTCATTAATTCATTCCTAATCTCTTTTGTAAAACATGTGATGAAATACATAACATTAACAAAATAATCCAATAATAATAATAATAATAATAATAATAATAATAATTGTTAAACCTTAAGATGCAAGAGACAAGCATAAACACTCTATTTTACTAAAGGAATTCTCGTATCCGCCGGAAAAATAGGAAATTCCGCCAAAAAATGGAGTTTATGGCTGATTTCCGTTAGAATATTTACCGTCGGTAAAATAAGCGTCGAAAATACTTTTGTGATTGATTTTTTTCAGTCGGAAATCTTACAGACCGATCTCCAAGGAAAAATACGGTAGACTTTGATAGTTTAGCGGCAAAAATTTCGCAATTATCAGTCAAATTACTGGTGAAAAATTCACTGAAAATTGCTACTTTTCCTGTAGTACTGTTTATAACTTGAGATGCAAGGGACCACATATGAGGGAGTTTTTACATTATAGATACTTGATGAAGCATTTTGGATTTCCTCATATCATCTGATTCATTGGTTTGCAAAACTATCAAGGTGAACCTCAAAATTGTACACTTCCTCATTTGAAGAAGACAAACCCACTACAAATAACACCCATCAATTTTGAATCAATCATTGTAGAATCTTTTCTAAGGCTTCGTTTGGAGCATAATTCTTACTGTATTCTAAAGCAGCTTTTTAGTACAAAAATTTCTAGTTCAAAAAAAAAAGTACTAGTAAGCTACTTTAGAAAACAGTAAGAAAGTTATCAAAAATGAATCCTAAGTTTATGGCCAAATGAATAGATTCTATGAGGCCATGAGAAGCACCACCACTATGATTATAATACTACATTATAAAACTAAGGCTTTATCGGAGATGGCTTTTTCACTGCTTCTTAAAGCAATTTTTTAGTATAAAATTTTTAATTTTTAAACTATAAAACTACTTTAAGAAACAGCGAAAAAACAGCCCAAACGAAGCCTAAAGCAGAAGCTCATAATTCCATTATCTTCATTAAAAGAATCAATTCAATATATACTGTCAATAATACAAAGGAAAACAAAATAATTAAATAATCAGAAAAGAAAATAAAATCGACAATAAGATTGTTCATTTATTCTTCAGGGTACCTAATGATTCTCTGCAACACCACAGTCCTCGCCCTCCTTATATCCCTGCTACATCGATCAGCTTGCTCCCCCAAATCCTCAACGCTCTTCATGAACGCCCCCAGCTTCTTCTTGATCCCCTCAACCCCAAACCTCACAGCCTCCTCATCCTTCAAAGCAAAATCCACACAGTGAAGCAAATAACTGATCTGAATCTCCAAATGATCAACCAATACCCTAATACCATTCAAATCTTCAACGGTCACATAGGTCCCAACCTGCATGGAGCTCAGGAACTCCTTCTCCCCCTTCAATGCAACTTCATAGTCCTTTAACAGAGCATCAAACCACTTTCCGATTGATCCCAATGGTATCGAGGAGGCCGCGGCCAAAGCTGCGGCCACCGGAGGCGCGGCCACGGCAGCAGCCACAATTGAACAGATGAGAACAGAAGCGAAAGCAGCAACGAAAATTACGCACGAGACCTTCCTCCAAGCTTTGACAGACTTGAGCTTTTTGTCGAGTTTTTGTTTCCTGGTCATCAATTTTTCGAGCATTGATCGCTGTTGTTGATAAACTGCCTGAAATTCTCTGAAGAATTCTTCAGTGAAGGGGTCGCCGGCAGCCTTGAACAGCTTCAGGTCTTCCAATATCTTCTGATAGTTCAGTTCTTCTTCCAAACGGTGCAGCGCGACGTTGATGATAAGCTGGGAGTCGCGGGCGCGCATGAGGCAGCGTTCGAGGGCGGTGCAAAAATCTAGAGTTCGGAGGCTGCTGTCGAAGTATTCTTCGACGAGCTCAAACAGCTCTGGTGTTTTCCAGATATCCTTTTTGCATTCCAGGATGATCTTGACGACTTCCTGGTTCATCTCCAGGAAGCAGGCCGTGATCTCTTTCAGGGAGTCAAAGGAGATGGAGCGCAGTTCCTCGCCGGCGGCGAGACTGGAAAGGGCGCGGCTCATTCGCTGCGGTAGGGTCGTGTCGGAGATCTGTAGCTGTGAATCAAACCGGAATGCCGCTTCGCAAGATACCATTTCAGAAATCCTAGGGGCCGGGGCCGAGGACTCGGATCTCTTGCTGAGCTGACCGCCCATGAAAATAAGCTCGACCAAAGTCCCTGCTTTGTTGAAAAGCTCTCAACTTTTCGCTTGAGATGATGTATAAAACTAGGGAATGAAGAAAAATCGAAGCTTTGAAGATTAAGGAAGACGGGATTATAAAGATGGGCAAGTTAGAAGAAGAGAAGGAGAAGTGGAAGGTAAGTGGTAACAGTTCGATGGCTTGCACGCAAGAGAAAACGAGGGAATAAGAAGAAGAGAGAAGGGCGGCGACGCCCCTCTCTCTCTTAGTTTCGGCCAGGGGAGCAAGAAAGAGGGAGCAACGCGGCAACATTAAGGCGTGGGCGAAGCTTTTGGTGCACGAAAGCGAAAGAAGTGCGGGTAATGAGGAAATTAATCAGTTAATCATCAAGTCAAGTCATTTGACTAATCTTGCGAGTACCGTAGAAAGTGCACGTAAGGCGAAATTTAACTAACATTGGCTAATGATAATTTGACGTGGTTAGTGCCGTGATTATAGATTACGTTTTTGTTTGAAATAACTTTCTTACGTTAGAGAAATTATTTTGTGGGGATTCCAAATTTAGTTCATTGTTAGGAGGCTAATTAGAGTGCGTCATGTCAGCAGTATCGAACAACACCGAACGTTGTACCGCACTTGATACCGAGCTATGGTACAGAGCTGGGTGACATGGCTAGTCTCTGGACGACATTTAACGTCCGCACAGAATAATTTCTCCTTGCATTAAAAGCATGGGCGGAGGGAGGGGGCAAGGGGGCACGTTATTACAGGCTTTTTCATTTCATGTTTTCAATCCACATTCTACCCCGGACCATGCAATGCTTCAACTGTAGAGAGAGAAAGACTAATGTGGTAAAATATTGAGAGAGAGAGAGAGAGAGAGAGAGAGAGAGAGAGAGAGAGAGAGAGAGAGAGAGAGATGAATGACTTTTCATTGTGGATGGAATGATGAAAAGAGATTTTGACGCAGAGTTGTAGGGCAATTTAATTAATTTTTATTTAAAATATTTAACTATTTAAATATAATTTTATTAAAAATTTATCATTAACTAACTATTCATTGTCTAATAATAATTATTAAATATTAAATTATCACCGAATTATTTAATTATTTTTTGCACTGCTAATGATCTAATTAATGATGTGAATGATAAGTTTTGTTTTTCCTCACTCTTTTTGCACAACAAAAATGTTGTAATCGTGCACTCATGACTTAGTACGAGAGAGCTCCTCTAAAGTATTTGGCTAAAGCTAAAACTGAAAGCCTAATGGGGCTTAAAGCTAATTGTTTTAGTGGCTTAATAGAGCAACAAGTTTGTCAACGAGAAAACCTGCTCTAATTTTTGTAATTCTTCCTTTTAAAGTAAAGTTATTTATTAATCCACAGAAGCCACCATAATTTTTTTTCTATACACATGAAAAACATCAAGGATTCGTTTTGCCCTTTACTCCTCTCTCATGATTTTGTTTTTTATTTGGAGAATTGAGCAACAATGACCATATATATATATATATATATATATATATATATATATATATATATATATATATATATATATATATATATATATATATATATATATATATATATATATATATATATATATATATATATATATATATGACTCGAATTCAAGATTTCTTAGTTGATAATGAAAGCACCGAACCAATATATCAAGATGAGCCGGGTAAAAGAATGATAAGATTTATTTAAGAAAATGATGAACAAATATGGCTACTGCCTAATGCAAAAATGGAAAGGGTGAAAGTTCTTTAGGTGCTCCCATATTTGAAGTTTTCTCTAGACAGCACAATGAAGTATGGCAATCGGCTCTTCCGCCCATGGCAAGAGAAATTATTTTGGGCAGAGGATGGAAAAAATTGTTTATACACAAAGTCTATGTTAAATCATTTTCCTTTTTTTTTAATATATTTATTTAGTATGTTTTCAATTACTTTTTATCCTTTTTTATTAAAAAAAAATCTAGTTACTTTCAAGAACTCTTAATTAAATACTGATATCACCATAAGTTAATGCCACCGATCATCGTCATTTGATGACCACAGTCATAATTAACATCACCAGCAACCACCACCAACCACCCGTATTATCCCGTTGGCGATCATCATCACCATTATCGGATCAACGACCATCTCCACACAAACAAAATTATATTTTATTTTATATAAAAATATAAATAAAATAAAATACAATTATAAATATAAAATGATCCAAACGACTAACATCACCAACAAAACATCCTAAGTAAAAATCATCATGAGATGCCTGGAAACCAAATTCTACCCCAAAATGTTGCAGAGAAATTTCTGGGCTTATAAACAAAATCAATCTAGACAGACCATTTGCAACAGAAATTTAAGAAATTACATCGAAACTGTTCAAAGGCATTGCAGATATAAAGTTATTTAACATAGAAAATAAAAACTGAATGTCACATATTGCAATAAAGAACTAATAATGATGAAGCGCTTAAGGCAGAACTGCCCAAACTGCTTATAGAGCATAATGAGAAAATGTATTTTCCACATTACAATGTTCCAGATGCCAGAAGTGAACCACACTAAGACTTGGGCTTCATTTGGGACAGCTTTCTTATTGTTTCTTAAAATATTTTTTTAGTAGAAAATTTTTATTTTTTGTACTAAAAAGCTGCTTTAAGAAACATTAAGAAGCCGTCCCAAACGAAGTCTTAGGCTTCGTTTGGGACGGCTTTATTATTATTTTCTAAAACGGAGTTTTAGTAAAAAATAAAAAAAATTGTACTAAAACTCTGTTTTAGAAAGCAATAAAAAAGCTGTCTCAAACGAAGCCTTAGTTTAGGACAACTTTCTTACTGCTTTTTAAAACAGCTTTATAGTATAAAATTTTATTTTTTGTACTAAAAAGTTACTTTAAGAAGCAGTAAGAAAGTCATCACAAACAAAGCCTAAAACTTCATTTCAGACAGCTTTCTTATTGCTTCTTACAACTTTTTAGTACAAAAAATTTTAATTTTTAATTTTTGTACTAAAAAATTGCTTTAAGAAGCATTAAAGAAGCTATCCCAAATGAAATCTAAAAGCTTATGATAAATTTGTGCACCTTCCTCACGCATTAGATCTATTCCATGTTCCAAAATCCCAAGATCTAACTGCTAAATCAACACAAAGGTAGTCACAAACATACAAAGAGTCCAGCATAACAACATGCAGAACCCCTTGACAGTTTCTTCCAATAGACTTAAACCGATATACTGGTTTTAGGCTTTGTTTGGGACAGCTTTCTTGCTGCTTCTTAAATCAACTTTTTAGTACAAAAAATTCAATTTTTGTATTAAAAACTATTTTAACAAGCAGTAAAAAAGCCATCTCAAATGAAACCTAAAACTTGGATAAAAGGCTCTTGAATAATTGAGAGAAGAAGAAGTATTATCTTAAAGGCAAACTATGAATGCATGCATGATACTTGAGAACTGAGAAGAGAGCAATGGTGTCAGTAAGCCTGCACTTGCATTTATTATCAGTTACATCATATAACATTTCTTAGTTACTATGTTGGACCAGCATCAACATCTTTCCCTAAGTCCACAGCTAATGCTATAGAAATTATAACGAACTCCTACTCACTAACCTATCTATTTTAGTATAGAGATCATACAGCATTCCCACTAAAACTGAAATTTCCCAAACGTAAAGCCATTTGGATTTACCCTTAGTTATCCGGAGGACTATTATTCAGACCTCGACCACATACTTATATGCACAATCAGCCTGTCCATTCTCACTTCAAGACCTTCTCAATTCTCAATTTCTTTTCACCATCATCATCACATCTCATAATCATCACAAGCTTTACCCTAAATATTTGAGATAGGATTTATTTATTCTCGTTAACTTCTAATGACTGTTGCATGTAATCATGGGTTTAATCATTCAAATCTTTCTTTAATGTTCTTATTATGCCTTTCATATTAAATCTATCCACTTGCCTTATGAGCACATTGTTTTCTCTCATTTTTGCATGCCCAAATCATCTAAAGCTTGTGATGTAACCTAAAGTTCTTGAGCCTTTTAGGAGATCACTAGTTATGCAAATAATCACTTCTTTTCAATACAACTTAAACAAATACCAATATAATCATATTAAACAAGATATAACAACACGTTATAACTTACAATAAAATATGACACAATACTACTTACAACTTCCAATAAAACAGAACACAACAACACCTTACAACTTTCAATAAAACATGACACAAAAAAACCTTACAACTTATAAAAGTTTCAAGAAGAATGATATAGTTGGAATGAAAACCATGGAGAGAAAAATAAGATAGAAGTCCAAGTTAAAGTAGTAGAGGAAATGTAGAAGAGGATAGCTCGCAAGTTTCACAATCTAAAAATTCATCACAACTCTCTCTCTTTTACAAAGGAAATCAGCCACTTTATATTAAAGAGGAAGGGGAAAAAGGCAATAAATTCTCTCCTAAATTAGCCACCCAAGCATATTTTTGTTGTTTGAAAACATGATCCTTTTTTTTTTGATAAATCAACCCTTGCATTTTTAAGGCCAAAATATAGGTCATCATAGCAATACAAACAATCGCTAGTGATAAAGTTCATTTTCTTACAATTAGATAGAAGCATTTTTCATTTGATGATAGCTCGAAAAGAGTTCAAGAAAGTGCATAACTAGAAACTTAGCTGCAAAGTTAACTAATGCATCAATTCTGGTAAGTAGAGACTTAGGCTTTGTTTGGGACGGCTATCTTATTGCTTCTTAAAGCAACTTTTTAGCAAAAAATTGAAAGTTTTGAACTAAAAAACTACTTTGAAAAGCAGGAAAAAAAACCGTCCCAAACGAAGCCTTATTTTTAGGGCAGTTTAACTTCACATTTGTAAAATCTATGCATATCCTCCATTTTTTATTAGATTTTCACACCATGATAGCATTGAAAAACCATTACTGATATTATACCTCTCTAATGAATCTTTCCTCCAGTAACTTCTATACTTCACCATTAATAGGCTTACCAAGAGTTGCAGGCTTGCAGCCACTTGCAAAATCTTCTTTCGCATATTGAGTTTGTGACATGCAACATTTATATCTACTCGTGATATTTCAGCAGCTAATCAGTTGAAAGCTTCAACATTTTTCTCACAGGTGGTAATTTGAAGGATCACAAGCATGAGCACCTGCTATCGTTGGTGCCAGTCGGTGAAAGTAATACTTGGCTTCATTTGGGACGGTTTTCTTACAACTTCTTAAAGCAGCTTTCTAGTTCAAAATTTTTAATTTTTGAACTAGAAAGCCACTTCAATAAGCAGTAAGATAGCCATCCCAAACGAAGTCTTTATCTTGAATGATTTTAACTACTTCAGCCATCAACACTCTCAAAGAAGTGAAAGTTGGATATTTGGAAAGGTAGTATAAGCAACCTCTTGTTTTTTCTTATATCAAAGTTTTTCAAGTTTTGCTCACGTATCTTGGTGCAATAATCTCGTAGTCGTCAATGGTGATATTACTATAGATGTTTGTAACACGGCTTCTCAATCAACTTCAGATTTTTGGGCCAACCTCGATGGTCATTATGGAATCACCAAAAATTTCCTATCAAAAACAAAGTCATGTGGCTAACTAGAGATCAAAATGTCTGACTCAATGTTAAAATAAATATTGGTGAGTTCAAAAATCTCAATCAAAATCTTTGACTTCCACAAACCAAGTGCATATTTAAAGGATCCTCCCAAAACTCGAGTGATTGTGGCGATCGACTCGAAATATTTTGGATCCAAATTTCGCCTTTGGGCGACAGTAATGCCTAGTAACAAGAATAGTTGGAGAACAAGAAAAAAGAGGATAGAGAAAAACCTAAAATAAAAAGATCTAGAATTTCACTAGATTTCAGTACAAGAAATTATGTTAATTATTTGGAGTGTTTGGCTAACCCTCTGACCCCCTATCTATAAGCTCATAGTGCCATAAAAAGACAAAATTTAAGCAATACAACTAAACTTACACAGCAAAACTTAATAAATATTTGCTATAACATGAATAAACTTAGCTTAGCTTTTAGATAGTTGATTACATAGAACCCAAATATTGATTTCCAATGGGCAGTTTTAAGTGAATTCTCCTACCAACTTCACTTGCATTTGCCAAGAATTTGTGATTAAATTCAATGCCTGGGAATAGTTTTGGCCTTTGCGTCCAATATCCCGATTAAATGGACCTAGGCTTCGTTTGGGACAGCTTTTTTAATTGCTTCTTAAAGCAGCTTTCTAGTATAAAAATTTTATTTGTTGTACTAGAAAACTGCTTTAAGAAGCAGTAAGAAAGCCGTCCCAAATGAAGTCTTAGACAATTCAAGCTTGATCGTTTTGACAAGTTGACTAAGCCTGACCCTGATTCATTGTAGAATAATGAGTTCCATGATATGTTCAAAGAGAAATGGTTGTATAGCCACTTTCAGATATGATTTAGAAGTTAGGAAGAAGATCAATTCATAAGTATTTATCATTCTATGTCAAGTAATTCAGTTTAAAAGTGCAATAACGAAAGATCAAGATCAACCAAGTCCATCTCTTAAAAATGGATAACAGAAGAATAGAAAAATTTGTAGATCTATATATACTTCTATAAACTCATCTAAAACACTTGTTAACTCAGTATACCTTGATTAAAACATTAAACACTCAGCTAGGATTATCAGTAACACTAAACTTCATATAGATGAAAAATGAAAGAAAAAGAAAAATGAAACCCTATGTGTTTTACTGCACTGAATGTGCATAACAAGAAAAGATGTCAAGAATGTGTTAGGACGCAAAAAAAAAAACATTGTACCCTATTGCTGAGTGGTTATTGAGATCCCCAAGCTCACTCTATGAAATATTCAATTCCATCTAACTTGTCAAAGTTGTTATTCGATACATCAAAGTAGTAGCAGCAGAAAATGGCATATATATGCAAGGACTTGTAAACAATGCAGCATAACGCATGATAAAAGTTGTAGAGATAATGTTAATGTCATGTGCTGAAGGTAAGAAACAAGACAGGATGAAGCTTTAGCATGCCTTAGGAAAGAATATATCATAAAGAAGTGTGCCACTGGATTTCATGAACTAGTCTAGACAAGTGCTAAAACAGTTTTTTACTTTGCATCGCTTTCCATACTACAGCTTCGTTTAGGATGGCTTTCTTACTGCTTCATAAAGCAGCTTTTTAGTACAAAAATATACTAAAAAGCTGCTTTAAGAAGCAGAAAAAATATCGTCTCAAACAGAGCCTAAGTAGGCTAACTAAAGAGGTAAACTTGGACGCTACTCATCTAATGACCACAAATCAAAGTAAATTCTATGGTTAAAATACCACAACTCAGCGACCTTTTGAAAGAGCATCATCCATCTCCTTTGTTGTTGAAGGAAACAGCTCAATATAACGTCTTCCTAGTGTCATCCTATCCCTCACCATTGCAGACCGGGAGGCAACTGGATTTGCAAATTCTACATAAGCTTCCCCACTTGGCCTACCATCCGCATTGAGCACAACATAAATACGATCTTCTGATAGTTCATAGTCCTTAAAGAAGTCTAAGATGTCCTCCTTCCCAGCAGAATATGGCAAACCTCTCATCCTCAAGATTCCAGTGTGCTCAATTAGATCCTTTCCATCATCATTCGCCTTTGCCCTACGAGCACCACGACGCGGAGAACCAGACCTCAAATCTGAAATTTCATTTGCAATAGCACTATAGTATTCTTGCCTAGTGCTTCTGAAAACCTCAATGTACCTTCTACCCATGATTCGCCTATCCCTCTGAATGGCAAAATCTACCTGAAGGGGATATGCCAGGACACAAAAGGCTTCACCAGTGAAACGGCCACCTTTGTGAATAAAAAGAATGTCCAAAAGATTCAGGCCATGAAGAAAATCAATAACATCAGCCTCTGTACAGTCAAAAGGAAGGCCACGCAATCGAACAACCGGAAATGGTGGAGGTTCACCGCCATATGCATAAGAAGAAGACATTAGACCTGAACCAGAGGGACCCCCAAAATAAGATGAACTTGAGTCAAAAGATTGTGGCCGCTTCATCCCCATCTCACGCCCATCACCACCATCCATATATTTCCTTTTGGCATAAGAACATATAACGACAAAAATTGTTAATTAAAAAAAAAAGTTGCAAATACACTTATTAAAACATAAAAATAGGAAACTACCTTACAATAGCTTCATAATAATGAGGACAAATATATTAAGCCAGAAACGCCCAAAACAACTAATAGAAATCATATATGGGAGTAGGACATGTCTGGGATCGCTTTTTTTTTTATGTTTTTATTTTTAATAGACATGCTTTATTAGGGCTTTTATCAACTGTTTTTTTTTTTTCAAAAATAAATCAAGTTGTTCTCAAAACAACTTTGTTAAAAACAATTTCCGAGCACCACTACCGTAGGTCGTTGCTACTACTAGTGAACATCATTGTTGCCATCCTCACCGGCCGCCGACATTGACCCGCCAGCAACCATCGCCACCATCGTTTAAATCAACATATTAAATATTCAATAAAATAAAAACATGTTTTTAAGATATGAAATATGCATTATTTCATATCAAAACATAAATAAAATAAAATTAAAAAGTAAAAGTGAGATCCCAAAAGGCCCCTTAGATGATAAAATCATACAAATCATAAAAAAAGGATTATTTAACATACCTAAGTCTTTATAGATATATATATATATATATATATATATATATATATATATATATATATATATATATATATATATATATATATATATATATAACTTTAATGTCAAAATTAGAATTAAGATAGGAACTTAAAATATGTCAAAATTAGAATTAAGATAGGAACTTAAAATATAGGTTCTCTTACAGGTAAGGGCAGAGGGAAGGAGGACCGAGGGGGCATTCCTATTTCAAACACAAGGTGGTTACTTGTGTTCAGACACAAGGTGGTTTGACGAAGTATTTTCCTATTTCAGTTGGATTACATCAAGGATCAGCCTTAAGCCCATATCTTTTTGCTTTAGTAATGGATGTTCTCACTAGACATTTGCAAGAGGTTATACCCTAGTGTATGTTTATTGCTAATGATATTCTTCTTGTTGATAAGACAAGAGAGAGACTTGAAGGTAAACTTGAATTATGGAGGTCAACTTTAGAGTCTAAAGGCTTTCGTTTGAGTAGATATAAAAGTGTAAAACTAAATTTATAGAGTGTAATTTTAGTAATAATAGTTCTAATGGGGGGATTGTGACTTTGGGTGATCAAGTCATTAATAAGAGTACACATTATAGATATCTTGAGTCTATTGTTCAGAGTGATGGTGAAATAGATAGGGATATTATTAATAGAATTCAAGTTGGATGGTTAAAAAGGAGGAATGCATCGGGATTGCTGTGTGATAGAAAAGTCCCCCCTCAAACTTAAGGGAAAATTCTCTAAGATTGTGGTTAGACCTGCAATGCTTTATGTTATAGAATGTTGGTCATTAAAAGAGAAGCATAATATTAAGTTAAGTGTAGTAGAAATGAGGATGCTTAGGTGGATGAATGGCTCTATTCTTCGAGACAAGATACGAAATGAGCATATACGTGAAAAGGTTGGAGTGGCTCCAGTGAAAGATAAGATTAGAGAGAGTCACCTTAGATGGTTTGGTCATATAGGCGGCCTTCCAATGACCCGATTATGAAAGTAGATGTATTAAATTTGACTTATGTTAAAAAAGATGTAGACCTAAAAAGACTTGATTAAAAAATATTAAAAAATACCCTTTTTTATTAGATTTAAATGAGAATTTAACTTTTAATAGGGCACAATGGAGAAAAAATTCATGTAATTGACCGCACATAGTGGGATAAAGTCTTGATGTTGTTGTTGTTGTTTAAAATAAATATTTGATTGTATTGTTATCAGGATATTAAAGTTGAAACAAAATTTTTTTTTTATGATTATTATAAAAAGTCAGCTACGAAATATAATTGGGCATTAGAGTATGAATGATATTTTACTCAATACATTGAAAAAAAAATATTTGATTGTATTGATATTAAAATAATTATTAAACTTTCTAGAAAATAACAAGCGTTATAAGTTATAATTTTTTTCATCTTATATTTTACCTTTTTAAAATAATAATCATAAACAAAAAAAATTTTAAACTACCAATATTGGCATCAAATTTGGATAAAAATTTTGAGCAAATATTTGAAAGAATAATTTGTGCCCCCACTAAAGAAAATTATTGGCTCCACCATTGCTTACAGGTAAATTTATAGAATTAATAGATATTATGATTTATAGGAAGATAAATATTTTATGTATTCAAGAAATTAGACGGGTTGGAGAAAAAGCTAAGAAGATTGATAATTTACGATTTAAACTATAGTACCAATGCTTTAAAAATTGGATCGGACCGGCCGGTCTGACCGGTTCAACCGTGAACCAGTTTGAGGGCCGGTCCGATCCAATCAGAAAACCGGCTTTGCTTTAAACCGGCCGGTTTTGGGAAGAGCCGCCGGTGCAACTGGTGAATCGGTCCCGGTTTTTAAAAACCGGCCGGTTCAAGTTTTTATAATAATATTAGTTAAATAAATTATTTAATATTAAATAAATATTAAACTTAATTATAATTAATATAAACTCTTAAATTAAATTAAACACAATATTATTATAATTTATTCAATCTCATGTCTTCAATATTCCTTAAGAGCTCTGGCATGAGTGAAAGCAAGAAGGTATATACACTAGACAGCAAAATTTCTAAGTGATGTGGGACTAAACATACAAAGCAAAGAGTCACCTGTCACCTTTAGTTCCATATTCACACTATACAATTTATTTTTTTTAATGATTTTAAATTAATTTTTATAATATGAATAATACTTATTTTTTTTAGTTGATAATATTTATTTTTTATCTATTTATTATTATTATTATTATTATTATATATATATATATATATATATATATATATATATATATATATATATATATATATATATATATATATATATATTTATTTATTTATTTATTTATGTGGATTCTACATTAATAGCTAATGACATGAGTAAAAATTATAATATAAATAATTAATTTTCATAATTTGAATATATTTGATTTTTGTCTTTTTTTTGAAAAATTTTTAATTTATTTTTATTAATAATATTTAATTTTTACCAAACGAAATACTCTTATGTTAAAAATTTGCAAAGTTTCAATTTTTCACCTCAAAAAATTTTATGTTACTAAATGAAATACTTTTATATTAAAATATTTAATTATATTTATAATTTTATATTTGTGAGTTTTTTAAAAAATTTATATTTATAAATTAAATTTAAATATGTAATATAAATTAACAATAATTTATATTAAATTATATGGTTATTATATTTCTTTATTTTGTTAATTTTATTAAATTTTTATAATATTATTATTATTTATTACGTCATCCAGTTCGACGGGTCGAACCGTGAACCTCTCCTTCTTCCTGTTCGTTGTCCGGTCTGATTTCAGAACCTTGTATAGTACTCACATATGAGTCGTGCTAGAATTGACGTATGTGTGATTATAGATAAGAGTTTGAATGATAATGATGTTGAAATAAATAGAATTGTAAATATAATTATCGCTTGTTATTGATATTGAGATTATTAATATTATAAGTGCATATATTTCTAAAGGAGATTCATATATATGTTCAAAGCTAAAATTTTGGAATGATATAAAAGAATTAATATAAAGGATAGCTCTTGAATAAAAAAAATTATTAAAGAAAAATTAAATGATCTTGTTGGTAAAGTGATAGAAGATTTTAAAAGCATTCATGGTGACTATGAGTTTGGAAAAACTAATGAAAATAGTAAAACCATGTTAAATTTTACTCTAACTTATGATTTTGTAATTGTTAATATATTATTTAAGAAAAAAAACGAGCATCTTATCACTTATAAAAATGAATAAATTAAAACTTAAATCGACTAATTTCTTATAAAAAAAATTAAATCATTTAGATTGAAAATATTATAAAGCTATTTCAAGTAAAAGTTCATATAAACAACATCACTTATTAAATTTGAACTTTAAGATAAGAGGTAGAATATAAAAAAAAAAATTTAAAATATTATCCTGGGATTAGAAGAGAAATTTAAAGAATGCGAATAAAAAATATTTTTGAAAATAAAATTTAAGATCACAAGATTTTGATTGTTCATGAGGAAACTAATGTTATGCGAGAAAAAATAGCTAGAAATATTAAGAATATTACAAAATATATAGCTATTTCTTATGCTTAGAGTGCCAAAAGGGAAAACTATTAATACTAAAATAGTTCATGGTGGAATCAAAATATATAAGAAAATATCAAAAATAAAAAGCTTTGTTATAAAAATTAAATCAAATGTAAAAACTCGAAAAATTGGGAAATATATAGAAGAGCTCGTAGGGAGTCTAAAAAAGTAATATGTGAAGCAATAAATTTAACTTTTAGTAATTTATATAACAGATTATATACTAAATGGGGTGAAAGATGCATGTATAAGTTAGTCAAGCACAGAATTAGGAGAAATAAAAATCTACTTCACATGAAGTGCATTATGATGAAGATCAAAAAGTGTTTTTCTTAGAAGAGAATATTCAGCATAGGTAAATGAGATATTTTGATCAGTTTTTCAATCAAGATTGTGAGAATATAATTGACTTTAGTGATCTTAGCACCCTAAATGAAAATAAAAAATTTTATTTTTATCATCGTATCAGTAAAATTTTAGAGATGTTTTACAAAAATGAAGAGTGAAAAAGCAGTTGGATCTAATAATATTTTAATAGATGTGTGGAAATTCCAGAGAGATGACAAAATCATTGGCTTACTAAACTTTTTAATATTAATTGGAAAACTAAAAGATGTTAAATGAGTAGAGAAGTCCGTTGGTTCATATTTTTAATAGTAAATGTAATGCACGAGAGTATGCAAATTATAGAGAAATTAAGTTAACATGTCATACTTTAAAACAATGAGAGAGAATATTTAAGCATAGGTTACAACGCAATACTAATGTTCCTCAAAATAAGTTTGGATTCATGCTGGGTAGGTCTACTATAGAAGTTATACATGAAGTGAGAGGTTTGATGGACAAGTAAAGAGAGAGTAAGGAGGATCTACATATGATCATATTTATTAATTTAAAAATGCATATGATAAAGTTCCAAGAGAAGTGCTCCGAAGAGTTCTAGAACAAGAGTTAATAATGCTTATATTAAAGTCATTAAGGATATGTATACATGAGTTATTACTTATGTTCAAATACAAGGTGATTTGACAAAGTAATTTCCGATTTTAGTTGGATTACATTGGGGATCAACTTTAAGCCCATATCTTTTTGCTTAGCCATGGATGTTCTTACTAAACATTTGCAAGAGGATGTATCATTGTGTATGCTTTTTGTTGATGTATTCTTCTTGTTGATAAGACTACAGAGGAAGTTGATGAAAACCTTGAATTATAGAGATCAAACTTAGAGTCCAACAGTTTTCATCTGAGTGGATCTAAAATTGAATACATGAAGTGTCATTTTAGTAGTAATAGATCTAGTTAGTGGATTGTACTTTGGGCGATCAAGTCATTAAAAAGTGTAATTTTTTTAGATTTCTCAGGCCTATTGTTCAAAGCGATGGTGAAATTGATGGGGATTTTTCTGGTAGAATTCAACTTGGATGGTCAAAATGGAGGAATGCATCGAGTCCATAGTGTGATAGAAAAGTACCCTTCAAATTTAGGGTAAAATTGTATAAGATGGTGGTGAGGCCTGTAATGCTTTATAGCGCAAAACGTTGGCAATTAAAAGACAAGCATAGAGTTAAGTGTTGCATAAATAATAATGCTAGGGTGGATGAGTGGTTTTACACTTAGAGACAGAATATGAAACAAGTATATACGTGAAATGGTTGGAGTAGCTTAAGTGATAGATAAAATTAGAGAGAGTCATCTTAGATGGTTTGATCACATAAAATGTCATCCTTCTATTGGCTTGGTTAAGAGAGTAGATGTATTAGATCTATAGCCTATATTAAGAAAGGTAGAAGTATACCTAAAGAGACTTGGTTAGAAAGTATTAGAAATGACTTTTGTTCAATAAGATTTAAAAGGGAATTTCACTCTTAATAGAACAAAATAGAGATAAGGGATTCATGTAGAAAACCCCACGTAGTGGAATAAAGGCTTAATGTTGTGCAATTGTTGTCTAATCTCATCAAAGAATATGCATGAAAAATATATGTTTTACTTTAAATAAACTAATATTAGTGGAACTTTATGATTAAGATACTTGAGCATTATATGAGTAAACATAAAGATTTTGGTGTTAGACATGTGAATACATAAGAATTTTATGGTATGTGTGAATCATTGCTAAAAAAAATGTACCATGGTTGACAAAGGTGCACAAAGAATAAAAAAAATGATTATCTGTAAGTAAAACACAAATGCAAAACTTAGGTATTATTTGATATGACCAACACAGGACTCCTGGCCAGTGTTTCTCAATCCCAAAGTGCTCATTCAGCTAGCAATTGTGCAATCCAAGTAGGAAGCAATACAAAAATATACAAATGTGTGTTCAGACTAGGATATTCACATCAAATAAATCCTGTAAATAAATTCAAAACCCTACATTATCAAAATATCTCCGTATGGAAAATTATTATGTATGGTTTTGATTCCCTAAGAATAGAAAACGAAACCCTGTAGTTCCGCCCTCTTGGAAAAGAAAGTAAAAAAGTTAAGCAGACATTGACGTTCAGCTCAAAAGGCCAGCACCCTATAATGATGGTAAAAGATATATAACTAATCTAAGCGTTTAACAGAAGCAATAAGATCATTTTTCAATGAAAAAGAATAAGAACCAGTAATTTAGTAAATCAAATGATGAAAGGAATAACAATACCATTTCTACAATCAATTCTTGAGAATGACAATACCTGTTCGAAACAAAGAAGTAAGACAAAGGAAGGAGGATACGGTAAGGTAGAAAAGGTTCACAAGCTAGAAATGGACGAAGAAAGAAGTTTTAAATTAAAGAATATCTGGTTAAAGTGAGAAGAAGAAGATCTGGTTAGCTACGCAATCAAAGGGCATACCGGAGATCATCCACTTTTAAACTACATTACATATCGCTGAAACAGTGGAAAGAAGAATTTTCATCAAGATAATAAAAACTTCCAATAGAACGTCAACATCTCCGAGTAAAATTAGCCAACGGAAAAGGAAAACCCTAGCAATTCAGAGTGGAAACTCTTCCATTCAGAAAGCGGAAATAATTAGAGATGAAACGTTTCACACCTCTTGGAGAACATCTTTGCCGAACACGATGAACCCTAAGCCGCGCTCCAGGAGAAGAATTGCAGAGCCGCTTAAGCTCAGATTATACGCCTTCAAGAATCATGCAGCAGTTTGCGTACACAGAGAAAATATATAAATGTTAAAAATACTAAGCCAAGACATTTTGCTTCTCTAAGTGCTCTGCATATTTTTAGGCATTTTTTATTGCTAAATTTATTGAGATTTTTTTAATGAGATAAGAAGATTATAATAATTAATTTGAATTAAATAAAGTAATTTAAGATTGTCTTCAATGATTTTAAATTTTTTTAAATATTTAAATAAAGTTGAATCATATGATCCAAATAATTATCTAACAATAAGATTGTCTCTCTACTAATGAGTAATAGTGTGAGATGATGTGACTATTCTTAGTCAAGTTTTTATTATTAAGGTTTATCAAGTTCTAATTATTCTAGCGAAACTTATTAAGCAATTGTGGAACACCTGAGAAGACATACGAGTATACAGGTAATTCCTTTATTCATTTGACCATTTAAAGAGTGAATTACACAAGGATAATTGAATTAATGACGATTATTAATGATGGTTACCAAATAGCAAAAAATGAAATTAAATACATAAGTCATAACCCTATTTTATTATAGCGTCATGCATCATGTAGGATTTTAATTATGATTGTAATGTGATGCAACTCACTCTCTTCTCCTATAAATACTGATATGAGGGGTGAGACTCTTTCACGTTTGAGCTATTAGATTAGAGTTGTTGTGAGAATAGACTTTCTAAGTTAGCAATATTGAGTGCTAAGCTGACGAGGGGGTGGCAGTTCACTTATCCAAGAGAGAGAGTATTGAGAGGCACCCTAAACCTTTGGCAAGTAAAATGAGGGTGGCTAAGATGGGTCTTTTGATAGCGCAAGGATCAATTGAACTAGTAACTCCTCCATCAATGAAGAGAGCAAATATAGAGTTAGTTGTCACATAGGCAACTATAGTGCCCTTAACATAGGTGATGACCTTATAGGGGGCTTGCAACTAAGGTAAAGGCAAAGTTAAGTTTGAGGAGAGTGGTGCTCCGTGGATGTTCTTCTGATGATGAGAATGGAAAGGTAATCTCCCACCAAGCACATAGTGGAGGTGACGGACATTAAAGAATTGGCCTCTAATGAGAACTATTTATGATCCTTAGAAAAAATATTATTTGACTAATCATCTCCATCCACTAGTGAACTCAATGAGTGCCTCTCCTTAAGAAAGTTACTTATGCACCTATCAAGTGAGTTTAAATCAATGGCATTAACATAGAGGCTCATGGTCTATAATATATATATATATATATATATATATATATATATATATATATATATATATATATATATATATATATATATATATATATATATATATATATCATCCATGATAGACAGACTAGCAGTTCCTTTGGATTTTTTTGAAAACTAATTTTCAATTGTTGATCCTTCATTTTTTACCACAGCCGTGCCTCTTATTGTAGTTAGTGTCCTTATAATGACATCATCAGCAAGAGATAAGCTAGTGGTAGTTACTACTAAAGAGTTGGAGGAATTGCCTGCAATTTAGGTGATTACGATCATTCATCATGCAGGAGCAGCAATGGGGGGTGGGATTTCACCATAGTGGCATCTCATACTTGAGACCCTAACATAGCGCCTTAATTTAATGGAAAATGCCCTCAATGTTTAAGGCATATTTGGTGCAGTAGGAGGTAGCTTCTAGGAGAGTATAGTGGGTAAGACAAAAATGGTGTTGTAGGAGGTATCAAGTCAGGGAAGTTGCCCCTTGAAGTGACATCAATTATATATGTAGGATTTTTAATGGTGGTGAGTAGCTACTATAATACATGTGGCTAGAAAATCTGGTAAGATTCTTCTATATACTCTAAATATTCTAAATCTAAGATTAGAAAACCTATAATGGAAATAAAAAATTCTAAATTTAAAGAGGAAAATTTCTTCTAGAAGCACTGCAACATTATGCATTGGAGCAATGCACCACTTCCCCCTCTATCTAGGATATAGAATAATGGGAGCGCAACAACAATGGGGCGTTGTCCTCTCTATATTGGGAATTTTTATTGCGTCCTCCCACCTGACGTAGAGATACGTCCTCCCACCCCTAAAAAACTCGGTTTTTGCTCGGTATTGCTAGCTATTATTTGGTATTAAAGAAGAATATCATCATGTGAAGACCAATACCGAGTTATACCGAGCTATACCGAGCAATACCGAGCTATACCGAGCAATACAAAAAAATACCTAGTTTTTCCTTGAAAAAACTCGGTATTGCTCGGTATAGCTCGGTATTGCTCGGTATAGCTCGGTATAACTCGGTATTGGTCTTCACATGATGATATTCTTCTTTAATACCAAATAATAGCTAGCAATACCGAGCAAAAACCGAGTTTTTTAGGGGTGGGAGGACGTATCTCTACGTCAGGTGGGAGGACGCAATAAAAATTCCTATATTGGAGTAGAGTTTGAGAAAACACTATGGCACTGAATGCTTTTTAGTATTTCCTACCAAAAAATATATTTCTGACATTGCTTATAATTCACTACAAGTTCTAAAACGTTGTTTTAAAGATTCCTTAAAAATAGTTTTTCAAATAGAAAATATTGAGTCTGTAAGCAAATTTTACATGTATCATCTCCTAAAGTGTCATACAAGTGTATTTATATTCATCTTCAATATCATGTATGCATGTTAATTTTGTTAATCTCTACATGTGCATTCATGTATATGGTAAACATTTTGATGTGGAAGATGTTAAAGTGCACTATAATTTTTATTATACATGCACAAATTTCCATTTTTTTTTGGTCTATTTTGGTCCCATCTGTCCTTTACATATGTGAGAGGTTTTTTTTTGGGCTCATCTGTGTTATGAAGGGGTGAGAGGTTCAAGGGAGTTATAAGCGAAAGTTAGTTATAAAGATAATTGGGTTGGTCTCCTTCACTTAACGAGGGTTAAGCTATAGAGGCATAAGTGAAAATAGAGTTATAAGAATGTATCGAGACATGTGCATATCATGATTCATATGTTGCATATTCTATTAAATGAAATGAGTTCAAACACAAATGATATTTTATTAATATCTATGTTCTGATACTTCTGTAAAAGTATAAGTGATGTTCTGTTAATAAGTGCACTCTGAAATGCATATGAAATTGTAAGTGAAAGTATTTGTTAATTTTATAATGTTCAAGTTCAAGTAATAACTTCAGGAAAGTTAATTTTGATGCACATTTAAATTTTAATTATATTATGTTATCCTTATAATAACGTTGGTATTAAAAATCCCTTTATTTATGTTTTCTAAGAATTAATTCATTTTCTACTAATTTATAATTAATATTTAATTTTGTATTTATATTTTTGTAATATGATTGGGATAGCCTACTAAGCATATAAGTGCATACTATATCATTTTATAAAATTTTAGGAAAAAGGAAAGGTCCAGTGAAGTAAAGGCTGATAAAGTCAGGTTGTTAATATTTGACTCCACACAAACCCAACTCGGATCCAACCCAAAAAATTTTTGGGTTCGGGTCAACCTGTTTGGCAAATAGGTAGGGTTCGGGTTCAATATTTGACCCATTTTTAAAAGCAAATTGGATTGACCCGAATCCCTCCTAGTCCAGCATTCCCGCACGCACCCGTCCAGTACCCTGCACCCGTGCATGCTGCCAGCCTCGCATCGCACCCGCACACATTACCGCACATGAACTCGTGAGCTCTGCCGCACCGATGCCTACCGTCGCCCCCCACGCCCTCACTCTGTGCATGTGCATTCTCACCTGCAAGATCGCACTGATCACCTGCACTGCTCACCTATAAGCTCTCCGGCATGCTTGGCTCAATTAGATCCGGGTTAGCAGGTTAGATCGGGGATGATAAGCAATTACAATCCCATGCATATATAATAGGGTTTATATTTATGTCTCAATTATTTTGTTGCAAAAGTGGCTTCTTCAATCACTAATAATCACCCTAAAAGTTTTAAATATAGTAAAAATATTTTTCTTTAAAATTGTTATCACTACCTAAACATCACTCCTATGAAAAACCACTCATTCAATTCACTTAGAGACATAATCTACTAATATCAAGATAATTTGATTACTTAAAGAAGGGATAAAAGAAACCATAAAATCAATTTCCCAAACATAAAAAATTTTCACCTTTAGAATATAATTTAGGCCCATTTTATTTCTCTTTGATATATATATTTCTTACTCTCTTACATTTATCACGAGTCATTAACATAATTTAAAACTAATGGCCAAAGAAATTCTAATTTTAAGATTTTATAAGCTGTTATAAAACCTCCAAAATGTCAACCATACACTGAGTTGTGACACTTTCTAATGATGCTTTATGTTTCTTCAAAGAGTCTCCTAATGATATGTTCTTTACAATTTCTAAATAAGTATCATCCTAAAAATAAAATTTGGCATCATATTCAAACTTCTTCTGACATGTTATAGGATAAAACACTACTTTTAATGTGGTTTACTATGTCAACCTTCTAAGGTGCACTTTGATTATTTAAAGAAAATAATTGTTCATTAAAGAAAAACATATTAATTTCATTCCCATTAAGCACCCTTTTTAATTTCTAAATTATTGTAATTGTATATTCCACCTAATGAGCCAAGGTTTAGCACCCTCTTTAGTTATAAGATATTTGATAGCTGAATTATCCGTGCACACAACAACTTAGGTATACATTAAGTAAGATCAAAACTTCTTAAAAGGCAAATATTATTGTTAGCAATTTTTTCTCAGCAGTGGCATAGTTTATTTGAACTTCATTTAAAATTTTGCTAGCATAGTGTGTCACGTAAAATCATTTATCTATCATTTTCCCTAATATAGCTCTTATAACATAATCACTAACATCATAGTTTAAATCAAAATGATGTTCTTAGTTAGGTACAATAATAGTAGTTACTGTGATACAATTCTATCTTGAAAACTCAAAGCTTCTAGGAATTCTTTAGTGAATTCAAAGGTGTATCCTTCTCTTAGAAAAAACAAAGTGGCTTGGTTATTTTGAAAAAGTCCTTACTGAATCTCTTATATAAACTATATGTCCTAAGAAGCTCCTAAGTCCTCCCACTGATATGGGTGGTGGTAAATTTTTAATAACTTGAATTTAGCTTTATCTACCTCCATCCCTCTGTTAGATATTTTATTCCCTAGAGCAATATCTTCTATAATTAGAAATTAGTATTTATCCCATTCAATACTATAATAACCTCTTCACACTTTTTCAAAGCGAATGCTAGGTGCTCAAGGAAATGATTAAAAGTAGTATCAAATATAGAAAAACTATCCATAAAAATTGCAATACATTCCTCAATTAAAATAAAAGAAAATAGCCATCATACACTATTAAAAAGTAGCAGGGCCATCACGAAAACCGAAAAAGCATCCTTCTAAAAGAAAAAAAAAATCAAAGAGACCAATGAATGTGATATTGTCTTGATACTCTGGTGCTAAAGAAATTTGATGATAACTTGAATACACATCTTTGAAGTATAAAAAGGATGCTTCTGTTAATCCATCTAACATCTAGTCAATAAAGAGCAAGGAAAAAGGCTCATTCATAGTTATTTTGTTCAACTTCATATAGGTTATACAAATTTTCCATCCAGTCACAATCTTAGTAGGAATTAACTCATTTTTCTTCTTGGATGTTACTGTCACACCCCCTTTCTTATGCACAAAATATATAGGACTTGCCCAATCATTGTCTAAAACAGGATATATAATCCTAACATCTAACTACTTAAAGATCTCCTTCTTTATTACCTCTTTCAACGCATGATTTAATATTTTATGAGCAACAACTTTTGGTTGATGATTGTCTTCTATAAGAATTTTGTGCATACATAATGAGAGACAAAATCATTTTCTGTCTAATATAGTCCAACCAAAAGCTCTTTTAAAAGTCCTCAAAACTCTCATCAACTCTTCTTCTTATAGTTCATCTAATTGATATTATTTTGGAAAAAGTTGATGAATCCTCTAAGAATTCATTCTTAAAGTGAGAGAGAGAGAGAGAGTAGGCTGTAGAATCATGATGGGCTATCTCTCGATGACTCGGTGTTGACTTCAGATGGTTGGTGAATGGTATTGAGCCATACATTACCTCAGGAAAGAGTAGGGGTGTCAATATTTGACACGACCCAAAGACCCCACTCAAACCCGACCCAAAAATTTTGGTTTAGGGTCAACCTGAACCCGAAACGGGTCGGGTTCGGGTTTAGCATTTCGACCCGTTTCAAAAATCGGGTCGGGTTAACCCTTTGACCCGATTTTGACCCTAAAACCTGATTTTGACCCGACAACCCGAGATTGACCCGAAAAGAGGAGATTGACACGTTTTTTGACCCGAAAATTAGCCATTTTTTTGTTGGAAACGGGTCATTCGGGTCGTGTCGGGTTGACACGGACCCGAAGCGGGTCGGGTTCGGGTCAGGAAAACTGACCCGTTTTTAAAAACGGGTCGGGTTCGGGTTGACCCGAATAGTGCCGGGTCAGTTTCGGGTTCGACCCGAACCCGACCCGTGACCCGAAATTGACACCCCTAGGAGGGAGAACGAGCGAGGTGAAGTGGCTGAAAAGATGAGCTTAGTGGTTGATCTTAATAGGGCTAGTTGATGGTCCCTAGAGGTAGGTGCCTTTTTGTAGCTATGCTTGGTGAACTCTTGTGATGCCCCAAATATCAATAGTGAAAGGATTCGTCTGACATTCTGATCGAACTCCATTCCAGTTGCCTTGCTCGGACCTGAAAATTTTAACCACATATAATGAGCTTACAAAGCCCAGCAGGTCACCAAAGCCTACAACTGAAATCAAAGCACGGCGATGCTATCAATATACAGGTCAATAAAATCAAGTCAATCAATGGTCAATGAATCTATGCAATGCGGAAATCCATCGTCAATGAAATCAAGTCTGCACAGCGGAAATCAAATCAATAATCAATGCAGTACGGAAATCGATAATCAAATCAAATCCATCAGTAATCAATAATCAATGCAGCGGTAAAAATATCGATAAATCAATATTCCCCAGCAATCAAATCAGTAAGTGCTTCCAATCAATATCTATCCATCATAGCAGTGTCTATCAATCAATACTATCAGCTCCATAAAGAAATCTATCCTACGATAAATCAAATCCATACGGCAATAATCCATTCAATCAATCAATCGATAACCGGTACGACGACTCAATGTATCAATAGCATGCCAGGATCTGTCATATCAATAACATCTATATGTCAATATCATATCTATATCAATGTCGACGTCGGTATCTTATCAATCGGTACAATCTATATCAATATCATTGTCAATCTTTATGAATCAATAACGCAGAATCCATATCAATATCGGTGCCGGTATCTATGAATCAATCAAGTCGATAACATAAATCGAAAAAGCAATACGATAAATCCAATCGGAAAAGCAATACGATAAATCAACAGTAGCAAGTCAAATCAATGCTGAATCAATAGTATCAATGAGTCTATAAATCTATGCCGTCCATATCCATATCAATGTCATCAATAATCAATAGTATCAATGCTCAATGATCAATCAATGAAATCAATGAATCCGTACGATAAGAAATCAATTCGATAAATCCATCAAATCAATAAATCAATCAGAAATCAATAAATCAATGCATATCAGGAAATCCATACGATGCAATATCGTACACATGCAATTTCATACAATGGTCTTACTCGACAAGCACAAACACTAGCTATGATCAATAGTGCTGTTGTAGAAATCCATAGATCAACCAGGTTAAACTGGCTATTATCAATAGTGCTGTTGTAGAAATCCATATTGCTGTTGTAGATATCCATACGTTGGTTTCTATAACAAACGTTCAACCAGGTTTCCACTTGTCTTTCAGAATCAATCAATCAATGCAATAATCGATGCAATAAGCAATAATAAAGAAATCTAGAACAATCATATCAATAGTCATGCACATATCAATTCAATCTATCAATTTCAGACAAAACAGAAATCGTACGAAAATCAGGCAGAGTAACGGCAGTCTATCAAATTTACACAAAAATCCTGCAAAAAGCATAAATTCCAAATTTCTCCAAATTACAATAGAATATTCACGACATCAATACAAGACTATTCTTCTATAGAATCCAAATCAAATCAAGTCCTGATATTTTCTATTCAATTAAAATCGTGTAAAATCAATTCCGACTGATAAAATCTTTGTAAAACATAGTCAAATCGTGTACAATAGTCATATCTATAACATACCAAAAGTTGTGCGGTGAAAGTTGTGTCAATACAAAATTAGGTCGAAAGTTCAACTACGAAAACACAAAACAGTGCACAACTCGGTCAAAACTCAATATCTTCGAAAACAGAAATAGGATTCAGAGCCCTTACCACGAGATCTACACTTTTCCCAACAGCGACGTCGGACGAAAAGTGCTCCGCGGCCTCCGAAACCAGCTTTTCTTCTTTTCCCTTTCTCTTTCTCTCTCCTCAAAATATCTGATTTTATAAAAATGATTTTTCTCTCTCCTCAAAACGACTGATTTCAGCTTTATAAAACTCATATCGGCCCGGCCGATCGCCATATCGTCCCGGGACGATCAGACCAATTTTGATCGTCCTGGACCGTTTCCAGGGCTATGATCAGGACGATATTTTGAACAGTACCGATCGGCCTGGACGATTTCAATATCGTCCCGGACGATTCCGTCTAGAAAACATTCCAGAAAGCACTCCAGAAATCAGCTGTTTTCAATGCACTGATCGGCCTGGACGATCTCAACATTTTCTTGGACGATCCTGGGAGGAAAATCCAATTCAGAGAGGAACAGTAAGGGAACGAGATCTCACAACTTGTATGAGAGTGGTTGCTTTAGTAGAGAGCGAGTGATTAAGATTGTGGATTAAATTCATGGCGAGTGACGAGCTAGCAAGCTAAATGAGGAATCCCCAATCCGCATAGTAAAAGGGGGTGAACTCCTCAACGAGCTCAGGTGAGTAGCACATATTGATCATAGAGGGCGAGTTCTCCTGTGGATTCTAGGAGAGTAGTGTCTCTTGGATCGTTAGGCTTGTCTTGAAGGCGAGTTCCATTATTTTGATCCGCCAATTACATGCAAGATACTTGTCAAGACATATGCAAGTATACAAAATCAATATTATATCTACTTGAAATTGAATCATTCACTCCTATATGCATAACATATCAAATCTAAAGAGTGAGATGTTGAATCAATCACTAAATTATCCTATAAACATTTATGCCAAATATTAATGTCTAGTGCTAATGCTAATTGTTAGTTAATAAAACTTATAAAATTTTGTGATCAATATAAGTTTTTTATTAAATGAATTTATATTAAGAGAAGTTTTTGATTGATTAATTATATATAAAATTTATCTTAAAATAAATTTAATGAACACCTTTTATTAGAGATGTAACACGTCTAGTCCACCCATGATTCAGCTAAAAAGTTAAATTTGAGCAAACCCCTAATTCAAATTGTTAGCTCGTGAGTTGATAAATTTAAATTTATTAATATAAAATACAATTATGAATTTAATATAAAATTATAAAAAAATAATTAAAATTACTTGTATAATCATTATCTTAAATAAATTCTTATCATTTTTTATAATTTTTTATTATTTTCATCAATTTACTATAGTTAAAAATCAAAACCACCTTCTTATAAGTTATAAATGAGCCAATTCCTAAAATAAATAAATAAATAATAAAAAAACAATTTTTCTTTTGAGCGTCAAAGGCATCCACTCTAATCGTTTACACTCTCACCTCTCAGGCAGCCCACCGCGCAGGCACATTCAGGAAATGGAGAAGCCAAGCGAAGAGCTCCTATGCGCCGCCGCCATCGTGGGCGACTGCGCGAGACTCCGCGACCTCCTATTGGCTGGTGCCGACGCCTCCTTCTTCGACTCCGACGGCATGACTCCTCTTATGCACGCCGCTGCCGGTGGCCATGCGGACGCCGTCCGATGCCTTCTCGACGCTGGTGCTCCATGGAACGCGCTTTCCCCCTCCAACCTATCCGCTGGTGATCTCTCCATGGAGAACGCCCACCAGGAGGTTTTTGATATCCTCCTCAACTTCGCCATACAAGCTGAACTCGTCCTCGGCACCATCGCTCGCCGCGGCAGAGGCGAAGGAACAGCCTCGCACGAGGAGTATATGAGCGAGAGGGTTGCTTTTGGAGAGGATAGAATCATCGACGCGAAGAGCGAGGCGGTCATGATGGCGTGGGAGAAGCCTCTGATGGAGGCTCACGCGAGAGCGATCTGCTGCTCCGGCGATGATTGTGGGAGGATACTCAATGTAGGGTTTGGGATGGGGCTTGTGGACGAGGCTATCCAGCGGTACAAGCCTCTGGAGCACACCATCGTGGAGGCGCATCCTGATGTTTATGATCGGATGATACGGACTGGGTGGGGGGAGAAGGAGAATGTGAAGATAGTGTTTGGAAAATGGCAAGATGTGCTACCTCAGCTTGGATCTTTTGATGGTAACTGATCTCTTTTCTGTATGTGTTGTTGTAGAGGATTTATAGATTCCTGTTTTGTTCGAGTATATGTTTAATCCTATTATAAACTGGTAATCTGGCTTTAAGTTAACATTTAGGGGCTGTTTGGTAGAATGTAGGATTTCATTTAAGTAGGATTTCGTAAATCCTCCAAATCCTGGATTTACAAAATCCCGAGGGGTTAAATCCTGAAAACTGTTTGCTAATATTTATGATAAATCCAGTTAAATCCTATGTGACTGTTTGGCTATAAAACAGGATTTATCCAAGGAGCCTGGATTTCGTAAATCCCGCAAAATATAGGATTTAAGAAATCCCGGATTTCGCTGGAATCGGCGGAATGTTCCGTCTATCCCGGATTTCACTTGCCGTGAGATTTGGTTTTGCATTTTAGGCCGTTTGGTTGGATTTCGCTCAAATTCGCCTCAAATCCGGCCAAAATCCTGCTACCAAACAGCCCCTTAGAGCTTAATCCTTGCGACTCTAAGAGTTAAGTTATTTGTAGAAATGGTCGACACCGAGAGAAAGCATGTTAGCGGTCGTGAAGATTTACAGTGGAGAAAATATAGTATTCTTAATTTCATACTATCATCCCATTATTACTACTGTTGAGGGGATTATGCATAACCTGCAGCTTTCGGTTTGCTTGAGACAAGGACGTTTAGATTGGATGACTTGAATGAAATGTTTTGATAGAGATGAATGGTGGAGATTAAAGTGGTGCAACTAGTGGCTGCTATAGAGCAGCTTTTGGGTTTTGCTGATTATTTGTATTAGTGTTCCTATCACTTTCCTGCAAGTTGATGATCAAGATTTGGAGTGTCAAATTGTCTAGAAGTAGTTGAAACCATTTGGTCCAAAGTGACTTAGTAAAGATACCGGCAACTTGGTCTTGGGTAGAGATGTGATGAATAAGTATTTGGTATAATTTGATGCATTCATGGATGAAGTGATATTCGATATTGATCTGATTGGTATGGGCGTGAAATATTGGGTTATTTGTAAGTGCTATGACAGAGACATTATCGGAGTAAGTGCTGTGGATATAATGGTAGGATATTAAGGTCTTATTAGAGCCAAACAAAGTTTATGGCATTTTCTGTGGGGGCACAATATTAAGCTTCGATATATGTGATAGGAAATACTTGAGTTCGCAAGTAACCCTAAGGTAAAACTTGAGTTCGCAAGCAATCCTAACCCAAATCGATATGCAAATAGCAGTGAAACGGATGTTTGTAGCAGGAAAAACAGCAAAAACCTGCTGTTTACAGCAGGAAATCAGCACAAATCAGGGAAAACCGTGAGAAGAATCGATACAAGACTTGTATTCCACTAGAAGATGCAACAAAATAGAAAAGATACAATTGATCCTCAATTCGAGAGGAGGATTGATCTCTCCCAAATCTCTAGACGCCGCTAGAGCCCAAAGAAACCTAAATCTAAGAGATATAAAATTTCAGCCAAATTCAAGACGCCCAAACCCTAGGAAGACAAAGTGTTTAATGCATACAAATCAAAAGGAAATTCCTAAACAATCCATACATTCAAATTTCCCTCTTAAAACCCTCAAAAAAGTTTCCTAAAAAGCTCCTGCACGGGGTGCGACTCGCTCAACATCCAAGCGGGCGGAGATTTCTCCGCCCTGCTCACGCTGGGCCAGTCCCGCTCGGACCGGCTGGACTGGTCCATTGGACCGGTCCAACAATACTCCCCTCCCAAAAATCCACCTTGTCCTCAAGGTGGAGATATGCTCGTGTTCCGATGGAGGTGGCTATCCTTGAGGTTACTGAATAACTTTACTGTATTGCTGAACCAAAGGCTGCATGGAAAGAGAAACATCCCCTCCGTCTTTCAATCTGATCGCATCTAGCCTGTGTAGTCCCATCAGATAATCTTCTCCCACCTCTTGTATGTCCCTAACCATGGTCTTAAGTGATGTGATGGCTTTTGATAGCTCTGCATCTCCCCTTTATGACCACTCTTCTCCCATCCACCATTAATTCCATTGTGAGTGCTCCCCAATTGTCATTGGTTTCTCCCAAGATTTGCAACAACTTCATTCCCAGGATGACATCAGTGCTTCCTAACTCTAGTGGGAGAAAGTCCTCCCTTACTTGAATCCCCTGGATGGTCAACACCACTCCTTTACAGATTCCCTGGCCTTTCTCCACCTTCCCTGTACTCATCATCACCCCATAACAACCGGTGTCCACCAATTTCACTCCCAATTGGTTGACTACCTGAGTGGAAATGAAATTTTGGGTAGCCCCACTATCAATTAGCACAACCACCTCACGGTCAACTATCTCTCCTTTCACTTTCATAGTGTGACTCTGAGTGAATCCCACTACAGAGGTCAGAGAGATTTCTGCTACATCTAGGTGCAACTTCTCCTCCTCTTCTTCAGATCTGCTCCCACCTCCCTCCTTATCTTCCTCATCTTTGCAGACAAGGAGAACCTGAAGAGTTCGATCCTTGCACCTATGCCCCAGCATGTATTTCTCATCACATCTGAAGCACAACCCCTTTGTCCTCTTATCCTGCATTTCCTTCTCTGTCAGCCTCTTGAAATTTTCCCCACTCCCTCCTACTGGCTTATCCCTGCTAGTCTCATTAATGTTGCCTGATGCAGGCCGCTTGGGTGCTAGAAGAGTGGTCTTCGTCCCATAAGATTCCCCTGAATAGTTTCCTCGAACCCCTATTTCTGATTTCTTCTAATCTTCCACCAACTGCGCTAGCTCCATAGCCTTCCCTAGCTTCCTCGGCTCCAGCACCCTGACCGCTGTTCGTATATCCGGTTTAAGCCCGTTCATGAAGTTCCTTTCCAGGGCTGACTCTGAAATGTGATACAATCTGCTAGCCAAGTACTCAAACATGTCGTGGTAATCTGCCACAGTCCCCTCCTGAGTTAAGGCAAAGAATTGCTCATAGAAGTCTCCTCCCACATCGGCTCGGAAGCGCTCCAATAAGCAATCTTTGAACTCTCTCCAGCTCCGGATGGGCTCCCTCCTGTCACGCCATTGGTACCATGCCAAGGCTTTTCCTTCCAAACACAATCCCGCCGCTATCAGCTTCTCTTCCTCTGTCAACCCGTTGACAGCAAAGTAACGCTCCACCTTGTAGATCCAGCCATGGCCGTCTTCACCCTCAAAGACGGGCATCTTCAGCTTCCTCACTCGTGGGTCTCTTCCGTTTCCCGGGTATCCTCCATAACCTCCCATTCCTCGAAGGGGAAGAGTTACCTAAGTGTCCTGATCATCCCTCTGACGATTATACTCGAATCCCTCTTCATACTCTCCTCTTCTCCCATCAAAATTATCACCTCGACACTGGATTCCTTCAAATTCAGCACCTCGACGATGACGTTCCTCCCTTCTTCCTTCAAAAACAGCCCCTCGACGCTGAATTCTTTCGTATTCAGCACCTCGGCGATGAAATTCTTCCCTTTCCCCTTCAAAATCAGCACCTCGACGCTGGATTCTATCAAATTCAGCACCTCGGCGATTGAATTCTTCCCTCATTCCGACAAAATCAGCCTCCCGTTGGTCGTATCCCTTACTCATATCTTCTCTAGAAAGCGGTTCTAGAGGGGACATGTCATTCTCTTCCTCAAGGATCTCCACCTCCGAATTCCTCCTCCCCCGTAACGGGTTCGGATTTCCTCCCATGCCATGGCCGTCAGTGGTCTCTTGTATTTCCGATGTCGCCGGATTGATCTTCATTTCAAGTAATTTCTTCATCATTTCTTCCATCACGGTGAACTTCCCCTCCAACCTTTCATTGTTGGAGGTGATTTGATTTTGAAAATCGAAAAATCTTCCCTCCAAATCAGATTTCAATTGTCAGATTTCGCCTTCCAAGACTTCTACCTTCTTCCCGGCCATCGTTCTTTCCAAGAATCACAAAGATCTTTTTCCGGAAACGAAAATCCTGCTGAAATTTCAGGATTTCAGCCGCCAACGGTCCCAAAAACGATGCTCTGATACCAATTTGATAGGAAATACTTGAGTTCGCAAGTAACCCTAAGGTAATACTTGAGTTCGCAAGCAATCATAACCCAAATCGATATGCAAACAGCAGTGAAACGGCTGTTTGTAGCAGGAAAAACAGCAAAAACCTGCTGTTTACAGCAGGAAATCAGCACAAACCAGGGAAAACCGTGAGAAGAATCGATGCAAGACTTGTATTCCATTAGAAGATGCAACAAAATTGAAAAGATACAATTGATCCTCAATTCGAGAAGAGGATCGATCTCTCCCAAATCTCTAGACGCCGCTAGAGCCCAATGAAACCTAAATCTAAGAGATCTCAAATTTCAGCCAAATTCAAGATGCCCAAACCCTAGGAAGACAAAGTATTTAATGCATACAAATCAAAAGGAATTCCCTAAATAGTCCCTACATTCAAATTTTCCTCTCAAAACCCTCAAAAAAGTTTCCTAAAAAGCTCCCGCACTGTGTGCGGCTCGCTCAACATCCCAGCGGACGGAGATTTCTCCGCACTGCTCACGCTGGGCCGGTCCCGCACGGACCGGCTGGACCGGTCTAACACAATGATCAAGCAATTGTAGTTTTCTTCTTCACACGCCAAGAGATGAGTTTCATACCTAAGAAAGCATTTTTTTTGCATTTAAGGGCTTCTGTATGTGCTGATAGAGATTAGAGAATATTTATAGCATATGATATATTTGGTCTTTTGATAGTTAAATATTGCAATGAACCCACTAGGTGTTAGTAGAGTGTTAGATTGATGTATGGAAATGTTGGGTGTTTACTGTTTAGTAGTTAGAGGTTTTTAAGTGGTGAGATTTTGTATAGCCTTTGATTAAGACATTACTACTTAGTGAATAATATTGAAAGCATTGGTTGATTGACAGAGGAGAAAGCTGCTATTAGTGTGCTTAGTGTGGATATTGAATAAAAGGGAAATTAGGCTAAGCATAGGGATATGGAAGCATTGTCACACTCACGGCTGTTAGAGAAGGTTGGATATGACAATTGGGTCAATTGTTTTTATGAGAATATCATCCACGTACATTAGGATATATAGTTTTATAGTGATAGATGTATATACTAGTAGGGATGGATCAACGACATTGAATTAGAAACCTAACTTGTGAAGTTTGTTTGAAAGTGTGGTGAACCACTATTGTGCTGCTTGCTCCTGACCATAGATTACCTTTTTTATGAGGCATTCATACTGTTGCGTTGTGGGTCTTGGAATCCCTGTTGTTGTATTATATAAACAATAGTGGTGAAGTCACCATGTAGGAAGACATTGGAGATGTCAATCTGAGTGATTTGCCAATTGTTTTGTATGGCAATGGTTTGAAGTATGTGAATGGTGGGCAATTTTGTAATTGGGTTGAACGTTTCTATATATTCTGCATTATACTCTTGTATCTACCTCCTCAAAAGTAAATATGACATTATCACAATTCTATTCAAATTTCAGACCATGATCCATAATCAATTTGGGATAAAAATAAGAAAATTCCGCTCCGATAATGCTAAAGACTATTTCAGCCAAACATTATCTTCCTATTTCCAAAAAGAAGGTATTATCTATGAGTCCTCTTGTGTTCATGCCCCACAATAAAATGAGGTTATAGAAAGGAAAAATAGTCACCTTGTAGCCTCCACTCGTGCTTTCCTATTTCACTACAATACACCCAAGTCTTATTGGAGGGAAGTACTCCTAATCACCACTTACCTCATAAACCTCCTACCTTCAACAACACTCGGACTAAAGACTCAAATGGAGATTCTGTCCACTTTTTACCTCGAGTTCCGCACTCATAATAACCTTACACTTAGAATCTTTGGGTGCACTGCCTATGTTCATATTCATAGCCAAAATAGAGGAAAGTTAGATCCAAGAGCACTTAAATGTGTCTTTGTTGGATATTATGCCACCCAAAAAGACTACAAGTGTTATCATCCTCCCACAAAAAGAACCATTGTCTCTGTTGATGTTACATTTGATGAACAAAATTCCTATTTTACCAAACCTCATCTTTTAGGGGAAGACTGAAATTAAGGAAGACGAGGAAAGTGAGCTTAAACTTCTTGACCTTCCTCCACCATCTCAAATCACTTCTTCTGAAGTCAAAAGCAGGGAGATGGATGATAAAGCTGTTAATAGATTTGCGAATGTATACTCCAGACGTACAAGTCCAAATTGCACTATGAAGCAAACCAAGAATCTGAACCATCTCCTGAAATTAAGGTAAATTCACCACCTCCCATATAACCCATAACTAACTTTAGTTCCTTCAATAATTTCTCATCCTCACACAAAATTTTTTTGGTTATATTAGAAGAAATTCATATTCCTAATAATGTTTCTGAGGCCTTATCTAATGAAAAATGGAAAAATGCCATAAAAGATGAAATGCAGACTCTAGAAAAGAACAATATGTGAGAAATTATCAACCTACCAAAAGGAAAAAAGCCAGTTGATTGCAAATGGGTCTTCTCTGTAAAATATAAAGTTGATGGGACACTGGAAAGGTACAAAGCAAGATTAGTGGCGAAAGATTATATGCAAACATATGACTTTGACTACCAAGAAACATTTGCACCTGTAGCGATGAACACCGTCAGGATCTTACTATCATTAGCAGCTAAATGCAACTGACATCTGAAACAATTAGATGTAAAAAATGCATTCATACATGGGGACTTGGAGGAAGAGATATTTATGAAAATACCACCATGATTCAAAAAAAGATCTGAAGGTAACAAAGTATGCAAGTTGAAAAAAGCACTGTATGGGTTAAAACAGTCACCTAGAGCCTAATTTGGAAGATTCTTCAAATTCATGCTTACTAGGATATCAACAGAGTCAAGGGGACCATACACTATTCTTTAAACACTCAAACTCAGGGGGAGTCACAATATTGTTATTATACGTGGATGATATTATCTTGACTGGAAATGATGAAAGAGAGAAAGATGGACTAAGGAAAGTCTTACGTAGGAACATGGAATCAAAGTAGAAAAACACGAGTAGCCGCCATGTTGAGAGAAAAGAGATGTTTGTAGTATATTCAATTGGAAGATCTCCTATTTATAATAGGTAAAAGAATATAATGTCTCTGAGAAACACTAAATTAATATAATCCTTTAGCCATATTATTAGTCAATAAGATAAAATGCTACCAATAGCAAACTTTTACAACTAGTTTTTTTTTTCCTCTAAAAAATTGATTTATTCAGGATATATGACATCAGTCTTTGAATAATTGGATCAATAGTATATTTTGTTTTTATTAAGAGTTACTTGATATCCTTGAAGTGAAATATATGGGGATTGACAAATTATTTGTTTTTTTCTATTTACTGCATTTTTTTATTTTCTTACTTTGCATCTTTTATTTCTCTTTGGGTGATATAATTTTAATTTTTCAATATGATGTTTCCCTGTTTCTACCCTTGCAAAATGATAGCTAAAAACACACTAGTTTTATATTGGTTCACCCAATTGATGAATAAATTTTGTTGTCACCATTGCAGATTTAACCATAATTTTATTGTAGATATCACAAACCTAGTTCCTCATGTACGTAAGCCACCGTCTGCTTCTCTTTATAAGGAAAAAAAAAAATTCTGAAGTAGCCGAAGAATACAATAAAATTTCCACGATACCCTTAATAGAATAACCACAAATATTGGATAACTTTGGGGGACCTGTGATTAATTCTACGTAGCTTATTTTCTTTATAGGGTAAAACTTAGGTTTCGAAGCTTAACTGTGGCTACTCAGATTGCATGGAATTTGGGAATGAATCAAAATGCTAATATATCTTGTGAAATATTTGACCTTTGGTCAACTTTTTCTTGCATTTGGGCATTTGGTTGTTGATGCACTTTTTTATTTCTGCCAGAGGTAAACTGTATAACTCTAAGTTTTCTCTCTAAGTTTTATGGATTTCAGATGAATGGAAGCGTGAAGTTCTGTGTTGATTGATTTATCTTATCATTTTGAAAACTTTATTGGTTAGTGACCTTTTTGGAAGGACAAAAACGCATGATCTTGGCATGTTGTGCTTTGAGCTTAAATATGCCTAGACCTCGCTATACTGTGTAATCTTTTTCATTATGACACCTTTGGCTTTGAGTTCCATGCATTGAATGTATTCAGCCAAGTTTGAACAATTTGTAATATATATTGTAAGAAATTTATGAATCAACAAAGTTTATCTTTCGAGTCATTCTTTAGGTTAGATGCGAATTAAAGGTTCCTAATATGTTCTTTTTATAAATGTTCCTCGAGAAATGATACAAATCTTGTGTTTTCTAGTTAACTCCAAGAGGTATGAGGAGACTTTTATATAACAAATTGTTCAATTTGATCCTGCATTTTCGTTGCCATATGGGCTATTGAGTGTTGTTCAAGACTGCAAACCTAAATATGCCATTTGAAAGAATTAGGATGCTATTTTCTGACATCAAATGTTAAATTAAGTGAATTCTTAAGACTTTCTAAATTATATAGCTGAAGCTTCACTCTTCAATATTTTTGTTCATCTAGGAATATTCTTTGACACTTTCGGTGAATACTATGAAGACATGAGAAAATTTCACAAGCATCTGTACAGGCTGCTTAAACCAGGTGGAATCTATTCATACTTTAATGGCTTTTGTGGCAGCAATGCATTTTTCCATGTAGTTTATTGTCAGTTAGTTGCTTTAGAACTTGGAGACCTCGGTTACAGTACGCAGTTCATTCCTCTGCCTGTCAAAGAATGCTTGTCAGAGGACATATGGAAAGGTGTGAAGCACAAATATTGGCAATTAGATACATACAATTTACCTGTTTGTCAGGCATCACATGATTCTGAATGAATACACAGTCCACTTTGATCTAGCGGTTGGATGTTTTGGTTGCAATCATAAAATATTGAATTTGAGGTTAGCGTAGACAAATATTTATGAGTTTATGATTAGATTTTGTGCCAATACTCAGTTTTAACATTAGATTTGCCTTTTTTTTACAGTAAAAGTTTGTGCATGCCTAAATATTTTCTTGTTATTTTATTTATTTATTTATTTATTTTTGTTTTATGTTTGGCGGATATTGTTATTTTGCAGCCCTATATGTTATGCTAAAATAATAGGAAACTGATAGGATACACTTGTAGCTCTAAAGTATTTCCTATCAATTTCCGAAAAACAGCGAGAATTCTCCGTAAAAATCCACACAAAACCAGTAGATAATATGTATTATTTGATGAAATAGAAACGGAAAATAGCAAGATACAGTTGATCCTCAATTCGAGAGGAGGATCAATCTCTCCCAAATTCTCTAGATTCCGCTAGATCTCAAAGGAAACCTAAACATAAGAGATCTCAAATTTCAGTCAAATTCAAGATGCCCAACCCCTATGAAAACAAATTATTTAATGCATACAATCAAAAAGGATTTCTCTAATCAGTCCCTACATTCAAATTTCCCTCCTAACTCTCTAAAAAATCCTTCCAAATTGGCTCCCGTGGATCTTGCGCCTTTTGCGGCTCATACAGAAGGTGGACTCTTCCGCCTCTTGTTATGTTGAGCCGGTCCCGTATGGATCGGCGGTCTAACAGAAACCATTTTTTCTTGACTGCTCATTTCATGTCACTGACATTGGTGATGCCATGCCAATTATATTACAGGAATTTTTGTTTTTCCACAAGCTTTCTTGGCCTGCATTTGCTACATATCTACTTTTTATTATGAATGGTTGCTGTTTCATGTGTGCCTCTGATTTTTTAGCTTTGAACTATTTATTGGCTCTCAAATCTCAAGTTTATAACCTTCTTCATTTAAACCAGCAGTGGATCCATTTCTGCTTGATATCAATTTAAGTCATCCCAGCTCAGGTAAAGCTAAAACTAGAGTACTTAATAATTGATTGTTGTTGTTGTTATTTCTATTTTCTGTTTTCAGCTTTGATCATTATGTGGCTCTAAAGTATCGAGTGTATGCTTTTACATATTATCCTTTAATAAGGTTTCGTTTGGGATAGCTTTCTTGCTGCTTTATAATGAAATTTTTCTAGTACAATTTTTTTTAGTTCTAGAAATTTTTGTGCGAAAAAGCTGTTTTAGAAAACGGTAAGAAAATTGTCTCAAACGAAGCCTAAGTTATAATCATCTTAAATTAGCTACTATTTTGAGATCCACTGCTGGTTTAAATGAAGCCGAAATGGATATGGTTTGAAATTAATATGATATGCCGATATGGTGGTGAGGGTGGCCAAACATTCAAAGAGGGGTTTTCTTATCTTTATAGCTATGTTGTGGCAATAAATCTCTTTAATTTGGTGCATGTTAATGTGGGCATATGAGAAAAAGAAGGGTATGAAGGTGAATAAGTTAAGTAAATATGGAGATTAATTTGAGGGGTGTATTTGAAGAGGGAGTTAGGGAATATATTTATAGAATTTGGGTGAAATTTTCTACACAATTAATAAATTATCATGATTTTATATTTGAAAGAGGTAGGTGTATTGTGTTGGTGGAGGTGAGTGGGATTCAGGTTATTATTATCTTTCAAAATTGATTTGCAGTGAGCAATGAATGTGAATGAAAATATTTGTTTTGTGCAAGAATGAGAGCAGATAATTGGGATAATTTGAGAAGAGATGAGTTAGAGATGAAGCTAAGAAAGATTCGAATTTGAACTTTTATTAAGACTGGAATTGCATACCTCAAATGTTATGGCCCATATATTTAGAGATCAGGATTAAACCCCCTAGTAATGTGATCAAGTTCTATAACACTTCACCTCTAAAGGCTTACATCTTTGAAGATACATTTTTGAGTGTAGATAACCATATTTGATCTTTGATCTCTTATGAATAAATAGTAGAGAGAGAATCCCCTTATATTCTAGGGCTATAATTTTCTTTTTCATTGTAAGGGAAGAGAAAAATAGAGGACCTTGGTGTGGCATGGGTTTAGGAACTTTAATTATGACTGAATTGGATTTGGAGGGTTTATAAATGGTGTTAGAGTTGGTTTAGTAGCCTTTGGAGAAACTAGGTCATATTAGGGTAATTCTTGGCTGAAAAATCTTTTGGGGTTTTTAGATGAAGTTTTGGGGTTGAAATAATGGCTAACTGATAAAGGAGTGTAAGGGACGGATTGAAATATTTTATTTATAGGGTTTATTGAGATTTGATAACTTAACACTCAATAATGGGCAAGGCAATAGGAATCATCAAACTCCTTCAATGGTGAGGTCAGCCACCAAGCCCTCACTTCAAATTTATCAAAAATTAATTTTTAAAATTAATCTTTTAAATTCAAAGATATTAAGATGATTGATCTTAATTTAATCATGTATTCAATTAGTTACAAATGAAGCTAAGATCTTGTTGGTGTGTATCCACCTACTCATGTGATTATAATTCATGATTGTTGCTAACATTTGCTTAAAAGAAACCTGAGGTTAGCTAACAATAAAAATATAATAATTAGAGATAACACTCTTTGATGTATGTTTCACTAGCTCGACACTAAGTTGGTTACCTGACAATAATTATTTGTGACACCTTCACACTGCTTGGGTTAGCATTTGGAGAGATGAGTAGCGTTCTAGGCTTTAAAGGAGCTCTCAAAGCATAGAATAAACCTAACCTATGATTCTAGTGAGAGTGGTGATTGAGCATATGAAGTTCATCACATACTGGACATAGAAAAGTGATTTGGAAACCTATCTGATCAACATGTAGCCCTTTATCGACACCCAACTTGTCATGACCTATTTTTGAGTTTGCATATAGTATTAAAATCGAGTGAAATATATAGTTAAAATAAGAAATAAATATAAACATTTCATAGAAATAATAATACATATTAAATTAATGGAAAATTAACAGGAGAAATCTAATAAGGAGACTTGTAAGGAGTTAAAGAGATGTGATGCAAAGAAATTATCTTTTAATGATTTATATAATATAACAGATATTAAGGAGGGCAAATGATTTATATGTATAAGTTAGCCAAGTAAAGAGATATGAGAAATAATGATTTACTTCAAGTGAAGTGCATTAAGGATGAAGATAGATGGGGATATTATTAGTAGAATTCAAGTTGGATGGCTGAAGTTGAGGAATGCATCAAGCTTGTTGTGTGATAGAAAAGTCCCCCACAAACTTAGGAAAAAATTCTATAAGATGGCGGTGAAACCTACAATGCTTTATGGTGCAGAATGTTGACCATTAAAAGAGAAGCATAGTATTAAGTTAAGTGATACAGAGATGAGGATGCTCAGGTGGATGAGTGGCTTTACTCTTAGAGATAGGATACGAAATGAGCATATAAATGAAAATGTTGGAGTAACCCAATTGGAAGATAAGATTAGAGAGAGTCGATTTAGATGATTTAGTCACATAAAACATAGGCCTCCTGATGATCCGGTTAGGAGAGTGGATGTATTAGATTTTGTTTATGTTAAGAAAGATAGAGGTAAACCAAAAAAGACCTGGTTAGAAAATATTAGAAATGACATTTCTTTATTAAATTTTAGAATATACCATTCTATGAAGTCAAGACAACTTCAAATTCAAAGGATGACTTGGATCGACATTAGAAAATCTTTTACTAGATAATGTATTCAGATAAAATAAAAGAAAGTTGACTAACTTGAGACCAAATTAAAAGGGATCTAGGCTCAAGGTTAAGCTGAGAAGAAGCAAGTCCACTCCTTAAAAAAGAGCAAAAAATCCCAAGGAATATAGACAGTCAACACTTAGCATAGTCACCTATCTCTTTATCTGAAAATGGTTAGGAAGAAAAGAGAATATTTAATATTTTAAGAGGCTAAATTCTTTTACACATTATAAGAAAGTGCTACAAAGTTTTTATCTAGAAAGAAAATTTTGGCCCATGAAGGCTTTATTCATTTAAATTTGTTTTTAAGAATTCATTATTGAACTTGCCTCATATGTCGGCATAGAATTCAACAAAATTCAAGCATTTTTTTTTCAATATATTCATTGAAATAAAGGTTAATCGTCAAAATTGGGCTTTCCCCTTTACGATAAGATTTGCATTAAGTAGTATTAGAGCCTTTTATAGTCAGCAAGTTTAAATGGTTACTCCGGATAAAGTTTGGTGGAAGGTGAGGAAAGTGATGACTTAACCATGGGTATATTTGAAGAAAAAATTGAGTAGGACATGAAAATTAATTCTCTCAAAAAAGTTCATCAATTAAAGTTATTCAATCATTGATACTTGGCAAATCCATTATTCAAGTTATATTTATCTTTTGCCAAACTATTTATCAAAATATATTCAATCATCTTATTATTGAAGTAATTTTTGGTATTTTGTAAACTCATTATTGAAATTATATTTGATATTTGGACAGGTAGTGATGTGAAACGTAATGCATGTAAACAAGAACTGCTTGGGGATTTCAATATAAGATTGTCAAAGCTTTGCTAGTTATAGAATTAATGCTTCCCAAATTAAGTTCTCGGAATTATCAAGTCTAAATTAAGTAAGGCATGTGGTTACAACTAGATTAGTGGGACAATATCAAATTGACAATATAGAATTAGATAATAATGTTATGGAGAGAAACAATAATCCACAATTAACAAATAGAACTTTTGACCTTGGGTCTCTCACTCACTCTCTTGTTGGTGGCACTTTTAATGGAGGAAGATTGAGAGCAACCGAGCGATGCCACTAGGAGACAAATGACGCACAAAGTGTAGTCCATTGGAGTGGTTGCCGGTAGCGAATAGTCCATGGGATGACTAGTGAGCATCCAACGTCTTATACGTTCTTCCTTGATCATCAAAGAAGAAGCCGCGGTCGATGTCGGGATCGGTCGTCCATGGATGTGGAGAACTCTCTTCTTGAGCCTTTGAGATGCTTGCTTAGAGAAATGCTCCCAAGAAAACAAAAACTGAAATATGAAATAATTTCAGTTTTGGAAGAGGGGAAGGGAATTAATTTGATGAATTCAAAATAATTCCAAAGGGAGGATTGATGGGGGGCGGCAATGGGAGGAAATTGGGATGATTTATTGGTGTAATTATGTCATGTGGAAGAGAGAGAAGGCCAATAAAGGTGGCCGGCCATATGAGGAGGAGAGAGAGGGATTTAGGAGTTATTAGAGTGGGGCCCAAGTTTAAGTAAGTAATTCAATTAAATCTGAATGTTAATTTCAGATTTAATTGTAGCTTTAGTAATTTCCCAAGCCTAATAATGAGAGGGAAATCAAATTTGAAATTCAAATTTGACCTTAATTTTATTAATGGGCTCGCTTAATGAAGAGACACCAATTAGGAAAGTGTTTAATCAAGGGTTTAAAATTCAAATGCTATGGATTCAAGATGGGGAAGGCGGCGGGAAGGGGGCTGCTGGGCTGGCCGGTGGGAGGCTGGCTGGCGGGAGGGTGGCCGGCGGCGGCGGCTGAGCTGGCCGGCGGAAGATGGAGGCAGGGTGGCCGGCGGCTTTGAGTTGCTTGGCGTGGGCGGCGGCAAGAGCAAGGGAAAAGGAAGAGATGGAATTTTCAAGGCTTCGACGACTACGAATTTACTAACCTCGCTTGTCTCCACGTTGATTTTCCACAAGATTAGATAATTCGAAAACTAGAACTCACAAAGAGATCTAGTCTTCTCCGGCGAACTAGAACTCACAAAGAGATCTAGTCTTCTCCGGCGAACTCACTAAGAGATCGTGGAGGGAGGAACTCACAAAGAGAACAAGTAGTAAATTTCATTTTATCAAAAGCTAACTATTACATGAGAAAATGACCATATATATAGGCCACCAAATGACAAAGAAAATAAAAGACTAAAATACCCCTTGGGCTACAATAGCGACTAAATACCCATAAGGGCAAAAACGGAAACACATAAAAATCAAATAAACTACTACATAAATGACTCAAAATAAAACTCATGATCGTGGCCGTCGATCTCCGACGTCTCCTGATGGTACATGTGTCGAAATCTCTAACGATGTCCTCATCAGCTAGTTGATCAAGTTATATTGAGAATTTTGTCAATTTCAATTCAATTATTAGTTGCACTTTCTTCATCATCTGCTTTATCTTCACTGGAACTCATTTTATCTGCAATTAGAGTCTTGAAATCTCCATACGATGGTAAAATGCATGAAGGGCTTTCTTTTCAGTAAGTTTTTTAAGGTAGAAGTGGATGACATCTATAAACTTCAATGATAGAAATTCTTTGTATTCAATATGCTGAGATAAATAATTGAACAATTCATCAGGCATCTTATAAGAAAGTCGTCCCAAACGAAACCTTAAACTTCTCTCTTTTCTTTTTTTAACTAGTGAAATCGGCATCATCAGATTTACATCTTTTTCAAAAGTTTCTCCCTTCAATGTTTCAATGGATGTTTTCAATAATTCCTTCTTGGCACCCTCCTCTTTGAGGGATTTTTTTATTGCACAATATTTCCTTAAAAATTTTGAATGGAATGGTTATGTTGCAGCACCTTAGCATTCTCCTATAATTTTCCTCCATTATGCAGCTATATTACTAAGTTGTTGCATTGGCTTAGTGATGAGGTCATCGACAGACATTTTAGGCAGGTTTATCGGCGAAGGAATCGTAGATCGACGGCTATGATCGGGAGCTTATATTTTTGATGTTATCATGTTATTTTATTTCATGTATCTTTTATTTTCATGTACTAGTGACGATTTCGCCCTTATGTAGGCGTAGTGTCTATTGTAGCCCAAGGGGCATATGAGTCTTTTCTCTTTTCATGCTTTGAGACCTTTATAAAGGGGTCTCTTCTTGTTGTATGAGGTTAATGTTGAATTAATAAAATTTCTGAGATTTCATCTTCTTCTTGCTTGAGAGCTTGAGAGAAAGAGAGGAGACCTAGGAGAGGCTCCACCCAAAGTACCCAACAGCCCACGTCGGTGAGCTCTTGGTTTATTTTATGTGGTTCACTGTTTATTCTTCCCTCCCAAGCCTCCATACACCCGATCCCTCTTCTTGTCCCTCTTCCCGTCTCCCTGCATCCTTCCCCGTCAAAAGCCCCCCCCAAACCCACCGTCCCAGGATCCCGTCTCCCTCCCTGCCGCCGGCTGAGTCAGCCAATGGTCCAGCCTAGCCCGCCGCCCCCTTCTCCAGCCCAGCCGAGCCTCTCCCCTGGAAAATCCCGCCGTCCAGCCCCTTGGGTGATTCAAATTTCATCCATTAATCCCTCATTAATTGCTTCCTAATTTGTCTTCTCAATTAGGCATGAAATTAAGTGAGGATTAATCTTTTTAATTCAAATTCAAATCTCCCTCTCTCTGCCTCATTTGAAACTTCCCTAATTAATTGAAATCTGAAATTTAAAACTCAGATTTTAATTAATCCCATGGGCCCCACCAATTAATAAAATCCCCTCCATCTCCTCCTTGCTTGGCCGGCCACCCAAGCTAGCTTATTCTCTCTCTACTTGCCACATAAGCACCCATTAATTCCCCCTTTATTTCTCCCTAATACCCGCCCCCTCCTAATTCAAATTTTGGGAGGTTTCATTGCCATTAATCTCTCCCTCCATACTAAGAGAAATTTGAAATAAAATTTCAGAATTTTTCTCTTGCTCTTCCCTAGCTCTTGGCCGACCCCTCCCTTGCTTCCTTCCCGCCTCGCCTCAATGTTGAATGGCGGATCCGGAGCTTGAGTGGGGGTTAGTTTTCCACGCCGACGGGAGCATCGATATCCTACGCTCGCCTTGCTTCGACGTCAGATTTGAAGACGAAACCACAGTCGAAGAATACTTAGAGCGAGTCGTTCCCATCCTCGCAAGTATCTTTGACCGACGATTTCGTGGCTACACTTGGACGATCATTGGACGTCATCCACCACCACCTTCTCCGGTGAATACTTTTCAGGCAACAAAGTCTTCCATCGCCTTCATCATAGTGGTGCTCTTCATCCTTGCATGGTTCCTTATTCTCCGCTATAGCCCAAGAGTGAACGAGAGAGAGAGAGAGGTTACTCAAGGTGAATTTCTTTATTATTAATTGCGGGATTGTCGTTATGAGCATTTAATTGTTTCTTTTATCTTTGAATGATAAGATTGGTTTGGTAAACTCAAAAGCATATCTTCGCCTAAGCAAGTTAACTACTTTGAACGATTTAATCCTTTACTTTCGTTGGTAGTTAAATTTGTGATGACAATGTTTTGAATAATCTTCATTTTAAATTCTAATTGCAATTCCTACCTTGATTCACATCACTTAGATAGCGACAATGTTGACTTGTATTGCCAGAATTGTACTTATTTGCTTTTACATAAATGTAAAAAATATAGCAAGGCTGAGTTCCTAGGCAGTAAAAAAATTTATTCTCTAGCATTGTGGATTAATAGAAAAATCAATTCAAGTAGACGTATAGTCCCACTTATTTTGAAAACACATTATTAGATCTGAATTTATTTGTGGATGATACCAAACTCTACTTGCAAATTTGCATGGTGAGTTAGGGGATCTGTTAATGAGAGTGGAGAATGGGGGAGAGTGGAAGATAGAGATGAGCGAGGAGTGGACTATTAAAATGTTTACCAGCTCAACCAAGAATATAAGAATAAGCTTAAGGCTCGAAAAGGTCTATAACTCTCTAAAGAATCCAAAAATTTGATCACTAACTATTCCTCGTCACCCTTTACTTATAGGGTTTTGGGGATAGCGGGAAATGTTACACAAAAAAGCAAAAAGTGTGGGCTACATGTAGAGGCTTGTACAATGCTATATGCCGGCCTAGGCACGTGGTGCCTCCTGATCACTCTTAGAGGTAAAAGTCAATGATCTGATGAGCGACCTATCGTTGGGCTAGCTGAATAGAGAGTGAGTAGGTGTAAGGCAAGCCCTGAGAGGGGGTGGACACATAGCCAGAGGTTTATCTCGTGATGCCATCGAGTGATATGAGAAGCTCGACATCACCCTGTTGATGAAGACGAGTTGAAGTGTGAGCGTGAATGACAAGTTACTGAGCATGAATTTAGTTATAAACGAATGGTTTAGGGATCATTGAGGTAGACGCTTTCTTGTAAATGAGTTTGGCAAGCTTGGCGGGATCGAGGATAATATCTTGATTGAGATAAGTGATGATTTTCCTTCTCGGTCGAGGGATCTTGTCGCTCAGCATAGGGTGAATTCTTTGAGTGGGTGCGGGCAACTAGCACCATCTCCTTGGACGAATTCCTTTGGTAACCATTGGCGAGTTTGCTAAGAGATCTACTTACGGGAAGGAATATTCTTGCTACGACCAAGCTGCTACCTGTTAAGGATACCCATGAAGCCAACTGAGGATAAATACTCATCTTTTAGATTGAAGAAAAATCAAATGTTCTTTAGCAATCTCTTTGAAATTGCTAAAGATGCCCTAAGGGACGAAAGCTTCGTTGATCTTCTTGAAAGTTGCACTCATTAGAGGTTGAAGAAGCGTATTATATTGGAAAGAAGAAGTTAGAGAAAGCTAAGTGATTGCAGAAGCATAAATGTAGGAATATTTATGCAATATAGGAATCTTCACACTAGCAAGATAATTCCGGTGGCATGATTTTATGCAATATAGGAATGCTTGTAAATGTATCCCAATTTCCCGTTCTCCCTTCGTATATCCACTTATAGCTCCACATTCATCTCTCATATGTCATCTGCTTATAACTCCGCATTCATCTATTATTTTCCATATGGAAAAATGGTCGGCAATAATATCACATTCGTCTCTCATTTGTCACAAGGACAACTGAAGGATAATAGCTTCACATTCGTCTCTCATCCTTCATAAGGACAAATGGTGGACAATAGCTTCAACTCCAACCTCTCCTTCCACCATGACATGCACATAATATCATCATGAACATGCTTGATTATCGCATGACATAACAATTCTTGTAATTATACTTGTAAAGCACTTGTTTACAATTGATAATTACCAGTGTAATGATAACTTGCATAGTTTATTAGAATAATGAAATCACTAAAAATGGTAGAAGCCCTAGAAAGTTTTTGTTGCTTGAATTAGACTCATGTATTCTATGAATACTAGAAGTTATATGATGCTCAAAAATCATACTTCCTTGATTGTCTATTCAACCAAATCCCTAAATTGAAAACAAAAGGGGGTTTTCAGTAGCCCACAACACATCAATGCCCAGTCCACAGCTTTACCATCAGCGTCGCAACAATGGCCACACTGCCATTGCTTTCTTGTCCAAAACTACATTAAATCACCTCATCACTGCCCAAAGCCTTATCCACGCGGCTCACAATGCCGTCGCCTTCTATAGCCATGACACCGCAATAGTCTCACATTTCCTCTATCGTTGCAACCCTATTGAGGTCAATTCTATAACACTCGAGCTTCAACCGGAACATATAAATAGTTTTCTTATTATATTCTAAAATAGTTTTTAGTAAAAAAATTCTAATTTAGAATTTTTTTTAATAAAAAATTGTTTTAGAAAGTAGTAAGAAAGCTATCACAAATGAAACGTTAGAATTGAGCAGCGAACTATTTCCCTATTTTTTACCCAGGCTCTCTAATTTAGGGGAAATTATGATATGCAGAGTGTAGACGCGAGTTACGTCCGGACTCCACAAATAATAATTTCTCCTAATCTAGACCTTATATGAGACAACTTAATTTGCTTTTATTATGTAAGTGCTTTCCCCACATCCGCACAATCAACCTATTTTGGTCCTGTGAATGGTTCTGAGACACTTAGTAAGTTGGTTTGGGACAACTTTATGATTGCTTCTTAGAGAAGTTTTTTTTAAAAAAAATTTAATTTTTATATTAAAAATTGCTTTAAGAAACAGTAAGAAAAGCATTATGATGACTTTCTTATTGCTTCTTAAAGTAATCTTTTTGTACAAAAAATTTTTGTATTATAAAGTTGTTTTAAGAAGCAGTAAAAAAGTCGTCCCAAACGAAACAAAAACCTTAGTATTTAAGCATTAATTTACTTATCAATGGAGAGAACAACTCAGCAGTTTCATGATATGCTATCATAAATTCTGTATTGAAAAACAAATTTCTTATATAAGATAGTATTATTCATAAACATAAAATATAATGATTATATGTGATTTTAATATATGTTTTATATTTATTATAATGAATGAGAGATTTAGCGCATAACACATATTTTTAATTTTTATATATTATGTACTGTAATGGCTATCAGAGCTTTATTTTATTTTATTTTATTCAAATACTTAATATTTTAATTTTACTTTTTTTGGGGAATGGGGTATATGCTCGTTTCCACCCTCTAGAGCAGATGCTTGGCGGAGTAACTAATACCCTGGCGGGCCTAACAACAACCAGCCCCAGAGATGTCGGACCACCCACTTATATTCTCCCCTCTTAAGAAATCACATTGCTTGAGAGAGAAATCGAATATGAGCTGGGATTGCAAATCGAGCTCGCCCATCAATGCATCTAAGTCCTAGAGAAATTATTCTGTGCGGACACCGGATGCAGAATGTCGTATGGAGACCAACCAAAATGTATCATGTCAGGAGTACCTAGTCGTAGTAACGAACAGTATCAAATCACGATACCGAGTAAAAGGTGACTTAGCGCATTCTAATTTGTATTTGGACAATTTTATGCATCACGCAAAATAATTACGGAAAATTTACATACATACCACTTTATAACATCCTATTTACATATCTAACATCCAAAACTTTAATATTATATACATATCATCCTATACTATTTTAATATCAAATATGTCACTCATATTTCCTTCATACCACTCATATATTTTATTTCTAACACTCATATTTGATATAAAAATGAACTATGCGTGATACGTATGTGTTGCGTCATGGAGCATTCACGACGGTAGAGAAATATAAAGTTTAACGTATTAGCATTGTACGAAAATCCAACATATAATCAGATAAGAGAGAGGGTGTAGTGTTCATAAGAGACACCATAATTTTTACGCGGAAACCCCTTAAAAAGGGGAAAACCACGGGGCCTGACCCAGTTTGAATGAATCCACTAATATTTGCAGTCGATTACAAATGAGGCCCTTCCTTGGGAGAAGGCATTGGAATGATGTAACAAATGTACATCATATAAAGTGCATTACATGGTGGGAGTTACATATACATATTTGTTTGGTTGGAAGGGTTGTAGTCGGCAAAAATCGGGGTCATAAAGACCGTTGTTTGTTGATGGAGGTCAGATGGACCATAGTAGGCAATGAAGGTCTGAAGGACCGTAGTCGGCATGAGACTGGGGTCTGAAAGACCGTTGTCTTGTGATGGAGGTCGGAATGACCGTAGTAGATGGAGGTCGAAGTGACCGTAGTAGGCGACGGAGGTCGGGAGGACCGTAGTCGGCAGGAGACTGGGGTCAGAAAGATCATTGTCCTATGATGGAGGTCGGGAGGACCGTAGTCAGCAGGACGATACTTCGGTAGAAATTCGGGTGTATGGTGGTGGTCTGGCGGAGTCCGGGGCTTAAGTGGTGGTTGGGCAGAAGTCCGGTCCTCAGGTGGTGATCCGGCGGAGCAACGACGTCAGGCGGTGGTCCGGCGTAGGTGAGGGCCTCAAGGGGTGGTCCGAAAGAAGTCCGGGCCTCAGGTGGTGGTCTGATGGAGCAACGGTGTCAAACGGTGGTCCGGCGGAGGTGAGGGCCTCAAGTGGTGTTCCGGTAATACTCTGGGCCTCAGGTGGTAGTTCGGCGGAGCAACGGCGTCAGGTGGTGGTCCGGCGGAGGTGAGGGCCTCAAGTGGTAGTCCAGAAGAAGTCCGGGGCTTAGGAGGTGGTCCGGCGGAGCAACGGCGTCAGGCGGTGGTCCGGCGGAGCAACGGCGTCAGGCGGTGGTCCGGTGGAGGTGAGGGCCTCATGTGGTGGTCCGACGGAGCAACGACGTCAGGCGGTGGTCCGGCGGAGGTGAGGGCCTCAGGTGGTGGTCCGACGGAAGTCCGGCGGTGGTCGAGGAGGCAAGGAAGCAAGAGTGATCTCCTATCTCTCTCTTTTTTCCTTAGGCTTAGCCTCGTCTCGCAAGAGGAGAGGGAGCTCTATTTATAGATTTCTAGAGTGGCATGACCCGTAAATAGGTGAGGAATCAAGGGTAAATGAGGAGTGGTCGGATGAACGGCCGATGTTGAATCCCTTGATCATACACCGTTCTTTAGACATTTGAAGACCTTAATGATGTCAGAATTTGGCAATTTTGGGCTTGTTGGATTCCTCTCGTCGAGCCGCTCGATTCAAGTATAAGCTTGTCAAGTTTGGAAATCGTTTGGTAACCCAAATTGTGGTTCGAACCTTCCAACAGCACTTCGGGTCCTTGATTTGGACACATTTGGGCTCGAATTGAGTCGAATTTGGTGTTGTTGGGTTCGAATTTTCGAGACGCTCAGTTCGACTGTAAGTTTGCTGAAATCGGAGTTCAAATGGTCTCCGAATTAGTTTTTGAAGTTTCTAACTTGACTTGCATTGAGATTCACGACGGTTCAAGATAATTTTTTGATGATGTATCAGTATGTAATATTAAAATTTTAGATGTTAAATATGTAAATAGAATAATATAGAGTTGCATTTCTGTAAATCTCCCGATAATTAATCCTAAAACCTACGGTTATTTTAAATGAATCGAGAGCATGGTAAGGACGGACACTACAATACAATATAAAAGAAGGTGGCTCTCAGTCCCATCGTATAAACGCGCAGCCGTGTCGCCGATCCGCCTGCTCGGTTCCCATTGTTTTTGGCGGGCAAAACCAGCGAGCTTTTCAAAAGAGGAAGAGAAGCCATTGAGAGATGCAAAAAGATAAATAGGACAGCACTGAGAGCGGTTGAGGTTTACTCTCCAAGGGTTAGGGCTTCGCGGTATGGAAATGGATGATAGCGGCGTTATGGTCAAGCTTTCTGTACTCGGGAAGCGTCCTGGTCGACGCAAGAAGAACGAGAACGGGGACCCTGAGTTCAGGCTGCGGGGAGCGGCTGCGAGGTGTTTAGATGACGGCGAGGCCGTCAAGGTGATCTCTCGGCGGAAGAGGGCCTCTGCCAGGCCAACGGCATTGGAAGGATCAAGTGGAGAGATGGCTACGGTGCTTCTTGTTGTTTTGATGAGTTTTCACTTTTGCTCAAGCTCTTAGTTGACTTCGGTTTTCATGTTTTCTAATATCCTGTATGCGATCTTAAAGGCGATAAGGAAACCTGTGTTCAAGCCATCGGGGAAGGCCGATCGTAGGAGGAAACGGGGGAAAGAGCGCGATGCAGTTAGGGGCGAGGAGAAAGGATCGAAACATGTGGATGGATTAAAGTTTATAAATGTGATTATTCCTTTTTAGTTCTTTTTTTAGGGGATGATAGATATATCTACCCGTAAGAGAGAAATACGTTTTTGCTACTTTTGTTTTAGAAATTTTTATATAGTAGTCAGTTTTGGTTGCAGGGTGATGCCGAAGTGGAGAAAGAGGGGATTGCGGAGGGGGTTAAGAAGCGGAAGAGAAAGTCTGCAAACAATGAGAAGAATGTGGGTGTTCTTTATCAGTTCAACTTATATTTGGTTTCTTCTGTGAATTTAATCTTTGTTTTTTGGGTTGCAGTCTTTTATGTTTTATTTGTTTGTGCCTAATGGTGATTAGGTTCATAAGACGAAGATGTTGGCAAGTCGAAATGCCAAGGGAAATTGTTCAAACACTGAGAAGGATGGCGTTGTAAGTTCTCCAGTTCAACTCATATTGGGTTTCTTCTGCGGATTTAATCTTTTGGATTTATCTTTTTTGGTTGCGCAGTCCTTGATGTTTCACTTTTTTGTGCCTAATGTCGAGTAGGTTCGTAAGAGGACGATGCTGACAGGTGATGATGCATTGATGTGCCATCAATGCCAAAGGAATGATAACGGAGATGTGGTATGGTGTCAAGCTTGCAAAAGGAAGCGGTTTTGTTACCCATGCATGAAGAGATGGTGGGCGAATGCCTCGTTTTCTTATTTTTAATCTCATTTACTGTCTTTCTCAATATATGTTCTGTTATTTTTTATTTTCACTTGTGCTTTGCTTGTTCTATGCTAATGCAATCCACATCTTTTTGAAATTCTTGTTTACTTTTTGAACGACAAATCTAAGACTTTTGTGTACACTAAAGCCATTTAAGTTATTTTTGGATTTTGGGTATTTAGTTGGCATCTATTGTCTTAAATTTTATTCTGATATCTTTTTTGGTGCTACATAGGTATCCCCACTTGAAAGCAAAGGACTTTGCGATAAAATGCCCTTTTTGTCGGTTCAACTGCAATTGTAAATTGTGTTTGCGCATGATGGGCATCACTGCGGTCTGTTTTAATTGTTTAGTTCTCACCTGTTAATATTCTTTCTTGATTTTGAGATGCCAACTAGTTCTTTTTTACATTTTATAGCCCCCAAAAAGGGACATTCAGGAGGATGAAAAAATACAACACTCTTTGTATGTTCTGCGTCTGTTGCTGCCATGGTTCAAGGACTTTCGGAAACAACAAAACACAGAAAAAGAAATTGAAGCAATGACAAAAGGTTAGGATTGCACAAGTTGAAATTTTTATGTACATCGCTAGACATCATTCCATCATCTAATAGTTCTGGCATGCTCATAAATAGGTCTTGCATCAAGTAAAATAAAGATACAAGAAGTTCCTTGCGAGAATGATGAGCGTGCATATTGGTAGTACTACTTTCGTATGGACGTTTATAAGTTTTGATGTAAAACATTTATTGATTGATCAATCTTGTTTTGCCAGCAATTTCTGCAGTACGTCATTGGCAGATTTCCATAGAAGCTGCTCTAGTTGCTCCTATGACCTTTGCTTATCTTGTTGTCGAGATCTTCGGGGAGGTTGCCTACTTCAGAAACTTGTAAAGCAAGGTAGTGCAAGTACCTACTTTCACTACCTTGCTGAAGATCAAGTAACTGAACCAATGCAATGGAAATCCAATGCTGATGGTAGTATTCCTTGTCCGCCAATGGAAATGGGTGGTTGCGGTAGTACTATATTGGATCTCAAGTGTATATTTCCAGAAGATTTGTTGTCAGAGATAGAATTGAAGGCTAATAGGATTCTTGAACACCAAAGCATCGAACATGGAAGCCCTCCTCATGACTTTGTTCATTGCCCTTGTTTAGATGCATCAAGAATGATTGATTTTGGCATAAATACACTAAGAAAATCTGCTTCAAGGGAAGGCTATGATAATTATTTGTACTGTCCAAGTGCAAAGGATACTAAGAGTACAGAATTGGAACACTTTCAAAGGCATTGGGTTAAAGGTGAGCCTATTGTTGTTCGTGATGTTCTAGATATGACAGCTGGATTGAGCTGGGAACCAAAGGTTATGTGGCGTGCTTTGCGGGAGAAGAAAAAGAAAACGGTTAATTATGAGAATTTTGAAGTAAAAGCAATCGATTGTTTGGACTTCTGTGAGGTCTGTCATGTCTTCATTACTCAAAGCTGGACAATATTTTGTAAATTATACTTTTGCTTTTGTTAACAATATGCTTGATTTTGAATCTTAGACAATAATTTATTGAATTGTTAATTCATTCTCTACAAAAATGTATTTTATTGTTTGCTTTTAAGTCAACTATAAGATGATGTGATTATTCCTATTTTTTTCAAATGATGTTATCTAATAATTTTTCTTCGGCTGTTTAATGTCATTGACTATTTAGATAATAGTTATTTTGGTTGGGTAGATCCCTTTCTTATCATATTTATTATTGTTTATAAAGAGAAGTTTCATTGATGTGCTAGAGCTTTCTATCTTATGTATTTGCTTTCTTTGTTTTGATCGTTTTGATCCCTTATAAATAACTGTCGTGTTTTGAGAAGTTAAATGCTTTTCTACTTGTGATTCTAAACATTTTTGAATTTTGCTAATGCGTACACCACTGGCCATATATTCATTTAACTCCAAGGAACTCAAACCTCTCTTAATTTTTGTTACTTTATCTCCCTTTCAATAACATATAAGTGCTTGCACACATACCCTAGCACCTAACTCGCTCATATGTAGGCTTATACGTGGTTTCAATCACTTGGTTATGTATTCAGAAATGTGTTTTTGTTGCTCTTATATTATTTTATTGTGTGCATTTTTGGATATTTGTGCTTTGTTGTATCGGAGATGTGCTTCCTGATCACTTGTTTTTTGTAGGTTGAAATCAATATTAGTCAATTTTTTAGAGGGTATTCTGATGGCCGATTTCATAAAGATGGTTGGCCTGAAATGCTTAAGCTTAAAGATTGGCCTCCATCTAGTTCCTTTGAAGAACGCTTACCTCGTCATGGTGTTGAATTCCTTTCCGCGTTACCCTTTCAAGAATATGCAAATCTTCGAGATGGTCTTCTTAATATCGCAGCAATGTTGCCTGAAGGTGTTTTGAGGCCAGACCTTGGGCCAAAGACATACATAGCTTATGGATTTGTGGAGGAATTAGGCAGAGGGGATTCGGTTACTAAACTTCATTGCGACATGTCTGATGCGGTATTGTAAATTCTCTTGGTTTCTGGTAGCATATTTTATCTAGAGTGATATTATTCTTTTCTAAGCTAAGTATTTAAAGATTTTGATATGAATGGATGATTTTTCCTTCTCTTTTTTGTCTTTGTTCAAACATAAAGATATTTATAAATGTTGATCAGTGATTACTGCACTTATTTTAGTTATGGATTAATTGACTTGAACAAACTATAAAATATTTAAATTTGCATGATTGTTTTATCTTAAAGGTTTCTAACCTTGTGAGTTTGTTGTGCAAATGATTAGACCTTCTCCCTTTGGCCTTCTTCAGACCAGTTTTGATAGACGATGTTTCAGGAATACCAATTTGCCACTGATAAATGACACATGTACACAGGAATAAACTCCATTCATCAAATCCTAATTCATGTGTATGCTTGTTACATAATGACACAAGGGCTATGTAAACTTGATTTTAAACCATGCACCCTTATGCTTGCTGGTTGCACCCACTAGCATCATGTACTCAATCATGCATGCAAGTTCATGGTCTCATATATGGTACTTTGAGCAGTTTCATCGTATTTTGATTACTGGCACAAAGTATCCTAGGAATTGTGATTGATTACTTAGATTCTGACAGGATTGTTCAACCAATTTGAAGGTTGAAACCAATATTGATGCTTTTCTTAAGTACCATGATAGTGTAAGGTGATTGAAACACCAATTTGATTCACCTTACATTTTTTTTCCAGCTGAAACTTTATATCTTTAAATTTTAATAGCCTACATTTTGTGACCGAAGCTCAAGACTTTTTGCCACTGTGGGTGATGCAAGAGGTTACCTGATATTTTTAATCAGCATAATTTGTTGCTCTCTTATTTGGCTTATTGCAACTTTAGTTTTTCCGGGGAACTTAATTTTGCTGTGTACTGCTTATTTATTTGATTTGCTGGATTTCACTTTTGAAGTTAAATTGATCATGGTGTTTAGTTTGAACTTTGTTTTCTACTGGTTTTAGAGTTGTTATGCTATCCTTCAAATTGTCTCACGTGAGCCTGCAACATGTAACATACAGAATTTTTTTTTAAATGTTCTTTTATATGTAATTTTCAATTATTATTAATTATATTATGTAGTATATTTTTTCATGCTCTTGATTATCAATTATAGATTATTGTCTATTTATTCTTCATTTTGAAAGCTTTTTAATTGGTTTTTGAAATTATTTAATTTTTGTCAAAAATGTGCAAGAGGGAGTGCTATAATATTTCAAGTGAATCTCCTCCGTGATTTCAACATGGCCATTTTGGTTTATTTAGTATGACATTTGTCATCACTAGTAGTTATGCATTATTTTTTAATGTATTCTCTTTATTTGTGTTTAGATCGTATGTATAGGACATGTGATGCAGGACAAACCCACGGGTGGTTATTTTGCATGTGATTGTGAGGGTGTAAAGAGCTTAGATTGAAGCCTCATGTGTTCTTGATCAATAATTCTTGAATTTCGTCAAGTTTGTAGCCGAAAACAGGATAAAATAGCTGCGATTCGGCGTGGGCAGCAAGGGAAAACCTTGGGTAGCAGCAAAGGCACAATTGGGAGGGTGTTATGGAAATAACCAGCAACATAAGATAGCAGCCCATCACTTAATGGCAGCACATAGGAAAGGGTGTATGAGTAATGGGAGAAGTTATTGGTGCACTTAATAACATTTAAGTGGGACTAGGAACATGAGATAGGATTAATGGTTTGGATTAATGAGGTCTTGGAAAATTGAGAAATTAATTAGAACTTTAGTAAAAGGAATAATAGTTAATGAGATGGCTCATTAAATGACATTGGAAGTGGATGTCATAATGGAAAGGTTTGTGAAAGTGGAGGGAGAATTAATGGCTGATTTTAGGAGGGGTGAGGTGGCTTGGGAAAACTTCAAAATTTATTAGATTTCAGAATTTGAAAGTCTAATTAATATTTGGTGGAATGTGAATGGTCAAAGGATATGAAAATTCATTTTAAAGGTTAGGGAGTTGGGGGGTTGATTTTGTGGTGGAGGTAGGGCTTTCGGTGGTAGCTGGATTAGGATGATTTGGTGTTGCTGTTGGTTAAGGGAGGTGGGATAGAGGTCATTTGCTGGGTGTTGGGGACGGGATGTTGTTGGAAGGGGTTTGGAGGATGGACGGTGGGGTGGTGGGAGAAGTGAAAGGGGTGTCGGGTGCTGCTAGGGATCAAACAGTGGCTGGAACATAAAAAAAATTGAAGCTGTTTGGCTTGTTGGAGAGAACAAAATGGTGGGGGTGGTTGTTGGAGTTCGACCGGATGGGTGGGAGAGGGTGGGGCTGCTATTTGGAAAGATAAAATAGGAGAGGATAAAAGAAATAACAATGATACAGACCAAGAACCACAACGACGGTTGTTGGTAATTCATTTGCCTTACTCCTAGGTACTTTCTCAACCACTACTTACTAAGGAAGGAAACTAAAACTAAAACTAAAATTCTTATATATTCATCTTCATCATCTATTATAATAACTTAAGGCCCTATATATCGTCCCCACCACCCAGCAAATGACTTCTATCCCATCTCACTTAACCAACGACAACCCCAAATCATCCCAATCTAGCTACCATCGAGAGCCCTACCTCCATCACAAAATCAGCCCCCCAACTCCCAAACATTCAAAATGACTTTTCATATCCTTTGATCCTTCACATTCCACCAAACATTAATTAGACTTTCAAATTCTGAAATCTAATTAATTTTGGAGTTTTACCATGCCACCTCACCCCTCCCAAAATCATCCATTAATTCTCCCTCCACTTTCCCAAACCTTTCCATTATGACATCCACTTCCAATGTGATTTAACGAGCCATTTCATTAACTATTATTCCCTTTACCAAAGCTTCAATTAATTTCTCAACTTTCTAAGGCCTCCTCATTAATCCAAACCATTAATCCTATCTTATTTCCCTAGTCCCACTTAAATGTTATTAAGTGCAGCCATAACTTCTCCCATTACTCATTCACCATTTCCTATGTGCTGCCATTAAGTGTTGGGCTGCTATCTTATGTTGCTGGTTATTTCCATAATACCCTCCCAATTATGCCTTTGCTGCTATCGAGGTTTTCCCTTACTGCCCACGCTGAATCGCTGCTATTTTATCCGGTTTTACACTATAAACTTGACGAAATTCAAGAGTTATTGGTCAAGGACACATGAGGCTTCAATCTAAGCTCTTTAAACCCTCACAATCACATGCAAAATAACCAACCGTGGTTTTGTCCTGCATCAACATGTCTCATTATTTTTATATTTTTCTATTCGTTAAGCTATTGTGTTTGTCAATTTTTTTTAGTCATGTTTTATTTTTAGACAGCTATGTTGGGTATTTTTTGTCATGGGTCATGTTGGGGCTTAATATTATTGAGTTTGGTTGTAGCTATGAAAATAGTGGTTAGTTTGTTATAGATGTAAATTTGTTAATAGATATGAATTTGGTTGTAGATATAAGTATGGTGGCAGATTTGAATTTAATGGTTGATATAATTTTTGTGATAGATTTGAATTTGATTGTATGTATCAATATGGTGGTAGATTTGGTCATAACTATGTTGATGTTTTTCCCCTCTCTCTTTTAGTTATGTAAATGAAAAGTTTTGTAATGGAAAGTAGTTATGGATGAAGAAAAATCTCAGTATTTCTATTTTGTTATTTATGCTTCTCACCGGAAGAATAATGCTCAAGTGTGTGTCCAATAGGAAAGAAGATTGTATCTGTGTCAAAGGATCGCTTGTGGTGGTCAATCTTCAATTATCCCAAGTTACATAACCAATATTTAGGTGCCAATTAAATCTTATATTAGCATTTGATTAGCGTTGTTTCTTGATTTATAAGCTTAACAGTCTTATTTTGAAGATTATTATATCTTATCTTCAAAGCCATTTAAATATTTTTTTCTTTAAAAGTTCAATTAATACTTTGTATTAATCAAGTTGCATAGTTAGCTAGTATTGTTTGATTGATTGTTGAAAAATTATTTTGCATATATTTATATTATAAATTTATTTTCTACATTAGATTCATGCTATCCCTCAATAATTTATTGTTAAATTTTTTATGCTAGCTTGTGTTAGATTCATTGCAATTAGCTTTCCATCCCATTATGAAAAGAAAAATCTCAGTATTTCTATTTTGTTATTTATGCTTCTCACCGGAAGAATAATGCTCAAGTGTGTGTCCAATAGGAAAGAAGATTGTATCTGTGTCAAAGGATCGCTTGTGGTGGTCAATCTTCAATTATCCCAAGTTACATAACCAATATTTAGGTGCCAATTAAATCTTATATTAGCATTTGATTAGCGTTGTTTCTTGATTTATAAGCTTAACAGTCTTATTTTGAAGATTATTATATCTTATCTTCAAAGCCATTTAAATATTTTTTTCTTTAAAAGTTCAATTAATACTTTGTATTAATCAAGTTGCATAGTTAGCTAGTATTGTTTGATTGATTGTTGAAAAATTATTTTGCATATATTTATATTATAAATTTATTTTCTACATTAGATTCATGCTATCCCTCAATAATTTATTGTTAAATTTTTTATGCTAGCTTGTGTTAGATTCATTGCAATTAGCTTTCCATCCCATTATGAAACAAAGTGAAAGCTCCATATCACAACTTTATTAGGTCCTTCACTCATGGAGTTTTGTTTTTAATTTCATTTCATTTACATGTCATTCAAAAGAAAAATATTTGCTTGCATCTAGTTTTGTATTTTGTGAGCTCTATGGCATGTTCCTATATTTTGGTTATATTCTTTGTTGTTTAGGATTCAATTTTATGTTTGAATAACCAATTTCATTCAGCTTGATGAACTTTACAACTTTCTAGTTAATCTCTTTTTGGATGCTATTCTATAGGCCATTTAAAACGGCCAAAACTCGAGAGCTCTCATTTAAAACCTTTTTGAAATTTGAAAATTTGAAACTTGATGCATTCATCATCCTAATGTTGTATTATAGTGGGTACTCTTATACAAATGAAGCTTATTATATATCATATAGGAATATCTCAAGTTATTTTGATTTAAGATCAAATCTATTAGCTATTCATCTTTATCTATTTGTCATAAATTTATAGGTTTACTAGTTATTCCTTTGAGCCCTTTTTCTCAAGCGTATAATCCTAGATGTAAATAGGATTATGATGCGTCTTGGAAGCAAAAACAAGATAGAGAAGAAGTGCAGGAGCACAAATATATGGGTTGATTTTTTTATTGCTCCTTCAATTAATAAAAATGAAAAACTATAAAAAAACAATCACATAATAAAAATAAAACTACCCAATTAACCTTAATGTAAACCTTCCTCCTTACCTCCCAATCAAATCAATCATGTTTTTCTAAAGAATGCTTTTATAATTTCCTCCCAATCAAACCAGTCATTTTTCCCTAAATAAATCTTTCCTACTTCCCTCTCAATCAAATCAATCCTCTTTCTATAAATAAACTTTTTCTAATTAGTTCCCTCTTAATTCCTCTTCCTTACATAATTGAATAATAGATTCCCTGAGCTCCATGAGGGCGTATCAATACTACCCCCCAAAGACATACCTTGTCCTCAAGGTGGAAGGATGTGATCTGTTTCATGATCATCTCGTATAGCTTTCGTGTTGCTTTGTTTGTCTTTCTGGATAGTGCTTCTACGTCTTTTTTCTCCAGTTCTGGGTGATATTGGATCTCAAAATAATATCCAAGTAACTTGGATGACTGCCTCTGATGTTCCTCAATCACTATCCTTTGCTCCAGTCGAAACTTCAGACTCCTAGTTTGTCCTGACGATAAAGTGTCGCCCCAACAATTAGGGTTGTCACTTTTGGATTGCTAAGAAAATTATCAACTCTCGCTTGAATACAGACTTGAGCCTCTCTCTGGTCATGAGCCTTTGGCTGAAATTGGGAATGGGCCGATGATCTTACATGAGTACTGCCCCTAATATGTATCTTGATGCATCTGTCTTCACTACAAATGATCTACTGAAATCATGAAGTGTTAAAATTGGCACACTGGTCATGGCTTTCTTTAGTTGCTTGAAGGCTTGTGTTGCTGCTTCCTCTCAATTAAAATTGTCATTTAGCTGCTCTGTCAGTGGCCATGCTATTATGCCATACATTTGTACAAACTTTTGGTAGTACATGGTGAGACCTAACTCTCTATTTTTTAAGGTTCTTTGATAATGGACAATCTAACGTAGCCTTCATCTTGGATTGGTCTGCTGCTACCACTATTCCTGCTCACATGTTCTAGATAATCCACCTGTGATTGTGTAAATAAATATTTTTTAAGATTGGCATATAGTTGGGTGCTCCCTCAACGCCTTCAGTATAGTCATCAGGTGACCCACATGTTTTGCCTCCGTACGATTATATATTAGGATGTCATAAAAAATAGTACGATGACTTTTCTAAGGTAGGGTTGAAAAATCTTGTTCACGAGGGATTGAAAAGTGGTTGGAGTGTTGGTAAGGTTGAAATGCATATCTGAAAACTCATAGTAAACCTCATGAGTCCAGAAGGCTGTTTTGTGCACATCCTCCAACTTCACCTGATTTAGTGGTACTTTATGTTCAGGTCAATCTTCGAGAAGATGATCATCCCAAATAGGTCATTTAGTAGCTCATCAATCACGGGGATATGAAACTTGTCCAACATAATTTCTTTGATGGGAAGTAGTGAGGGAATTTGGTGGTGGGGGTGGTAGGGTGGCTGACCACTATGGGAGTCATTTCGAGCAAGGGAAATGGGCGACCAAAAATGAAGGGGGTCAAGCCGAGCCATGGGGATCAGATCATGCAAGTATGAGGGAAGAAATGTGAGATTCCTAACCTCGATACATAGGGGGAACACTTGGAGGGGAGGAAGTTGGAGTGGAGATTCCAGGGTAAGGAAATTGAAGATACTGATATTTGAAGAGGAGGATGCCCATGATGAGTGTATTGGGTGGAGAGGTATTTCACAGTGAATGGGTTGAATGAGAATGAGAAGCTTATGGTAGTAGGGCTATATATTGAGTGAAAAGCCCTAGCTTGGTTTCAATGAGGAGTTTAAGGATTGCTTGTTGGAACATTTTCGAGCCATTTGGGAAGGAGACCCTACACAAGCAATTCTTTGCCATAACTCAGGAAAGGGGTCGTCATGGAGTATATAATTATGGAGTATAGGGAGATATTTGAGTTGTTATCTGGATGGTTGAGGGGGATTTTAAATGTAGTGTTGGAAGGAAATTTTATGATGGGCTTAAAGCCCAACATATAAACAGACCTTCAATTATTTAGGATAAATGGGTTGAGGGAGACGATGGAGCTAGCCCAAATAATAGAGGATTTGAGACAGACAGAGAGGATCAGTAGGAGTGGAGTCATGGGAGAGGATCTTACAAGAGTGCCTTGACTTCACTGGCATCGAGGACCCAACTCGTGTCATTTCAGCGAGAGACTCTAAGGGAGAAGAGTCGGAGAGTTCAACCCTGGACCAACTTATAACATGTCATCGAGGCAGAGATGCATGAACACAAATATAGGGGTAGGCTTTTTTTACTCCTAATAACAAAAGATTTAATTGATATATTATTCAAGAGGTAAAGCTCTCCCACAAATCCTAAGTACCATTTGGAACAACTCCAAAGAAAAGTACAACAAACACAATCTCATAATGAAAATAAAATCATCTAATTAACCCTAATATAAATCTTCCTACTTCCCTTCTAAATTTGAATTCAAATAAACCATCTTTCTCTAAATAAATCTTTCATAATTCACTCCCAATCAAATCAGTCATCTTGCCATACAGAAATCTTCCCTAATTCTCTCTCGATCAAATCAACCCTCTTTCCCTAAATAAATCTTTCCTAATTAGTTCCCTCTTAATTCCTCCTACTTACAAAATGAATAACAGATCCTCTGGCCCCCACAAGGGCATACCAGAATACCAGATTACCTCATGCAAGCATTGAAAATCAAAGGACTAACCACTATAGTAGTGAATGGCGCATCGCACCCACGATGCTACAGGCATGGTGCGACACTAATATTTAAAATAGTACGTGTTATTTGTGCAATGAGCGTGCAATAGCGCATGATGCAAAATAGTGCGCCATTTTATTTTAAAAAATTAATATAATTATTATCATTTTTTTAATATTTATGTTTCATTTATAATATAATATAATATTTAATTTTAAAATATAATGAAAAGATTTATTATGTTTTATAATACCCGAAATAACTGATGTGATGATTTGTGGATGAGCATTCTTCCCTTATAATTGAAGAGGGCTTATAGACGAGCGTTCTTCCCTTATTTTTGAAGAGATGGACTTGTTGATTGAATTTCAAGACATGTCTCTTATGAAGTCTTCTAATGACATTGCTTAGATCTTTGAATAAAATTCTTTGGTTCATAACATATTGAGCTGAGCAACACATACATTTTCACGATAATAAATCTTACTTAAAAATTGATTGTCATTATATTTATTTTAAGAAAAATTAGATGCACAAGTCATTAAGGGCTATTTTTATAGAAAGCAAAGAATTTTATTTTTGTGAGTCTATATATTCATTGAAATCTTATGAGTTTGCATTTCATTTGAATAGAGCATAAATGATCTTCACTAGGAGATTGAACAAGAGTTAGCTATAATATGTATACATTTGTTCAATTTTGAGAGATAAGGTGTTGATAAGAATGAGTGGGGAAGTTTCTTGTCAAAACTCATAGGAAGTTAAATGTTAAATGAACATGACCTTTAAAATAATTAATAAGGTAAGTGAGTATGCTTAAGAAGTTATTTCGATTGTTGTTGGAATTTCTCCATCTTTAAATGAGACAAATCTTATTTTATATCAATTTTATGTTTCTTTCGATACTATTGATACTTATGCTTGTAGTTCCAATATTGACTTGCAGGGAACATTTATGATTATCCCTACATCTTCGACACTGATTCCATGGTTGAATTGATGAGTAAGATCTAACGCGAGATGGAGAGCTTATGTGTTCATTACTCGATATAATGCATTCATTCCTCTTGATGATCATATACATATTGGAGTAGTCGTGGCAGCCTTTTTCTCATCTTCTCTTTATGTTTAGGAGCTTCATTCAACAATGCCAAATTCTTCAAAGCAAGAAGGGTTGAGTAGGATGCATTTTGGAGCTTGTTTGCATCATGCAAATGTTGTCGTCAGTATTTATGTGTCTTTCTTTTCCTATTTGATTTATTTTTATTTAATTCTTGATCTTGTGCATTAGGTTGTGTTCAATTGTATTTTATTTGGTATACTTCCCTTATAATTGTTGGGCATGTTGTAGTTGAGTTTATGCGTGTTGGGTCATTTTTTATATTATGAGCTATATTGCTATATTGGGCCTTCATGTTTTTGAGCTTGTTGGTATGGGTAAGGTTGCAAATAAATCGAGCCGAGTCGAACAAGAGGTTGTTCAAGTGTGAGCTCGTTTAACCAAAGCTTTTTCAAACTTAGTTCTAGCTCTATTTAAGCTTTTATAAAATTGTTCATGTTTGGTTTATTTAAATTAATGCTTGCTCGAATTTAGTTTGTTTGTGCTTTTCAAGTTGCTCGCTATGTGCTTATCAAATTTTAAATGATCAATTTAGCGAATTACTTGTTTTGTACTTATGGAGCTTTAAACAACATGTTTTGAAAGATAATCGAGGTTAAGTATTATATTTATTTTAAGAAAATTTTAAAAATATAACTTAGCTTCAAGGTTTAAAATTGTGTAATTAAGCCTTGAGGCGGTTTTCGTCCGTGAGGCGAGGCGTAAGCCTCACGGACGCAGAATTGCGTAAATGAGAATTTAAGGGTTTTAGCAGGTAAATAATAACAAGATTCTATTATATAATAAAAACATCTAAATGACAAGTGGAATTAGTGGACATTAAGAAAATAGATGCAATAAAAGCATGTTCCAAAGTACAAAACCACAAAATTATAGTATATCAGAGCTCCCAAAGTACAATTAAGAAAGAACATATAAAATCTAATCATATCTCATCATTAAATGGGTCTTCAAGGTAATCTTCTTCTCCAATTGTATCTATGAATATCATATCTTCATCATCTTCAATATGACTTACTTTTCTCTTCTCTGTTCAATAAGAATGATCATTAATTCATTATCATGTTAATTGTTTACTTGATATAAATATAATGTAATAGCATATCAAAAGTTGTGGAATATTTTTACTTGATTGTCGTGCTGCAGAGCTAGTGGATGTGTGTAGTGTGGTACTAATTGATGTACCAATTTGATCTGCTTCGCCCCTCAAGACATCCACACTTAGATCCTCTAGCTGTAAGTCTGATAATTACAAATTTGTCTCATCATCTATGAACCACTCAGATCGCAGCATATGAAAGTAGGCAGTCGGTGTCGCAACATTAAATGCTATGACATTCTAAAAAAAAATCTATCAATATGCATGCAAACCTGGCGTCGACCCTCTCTGGTACCAGTCGCATGCATCATATTTGCTTGTCCTCTATTCTCTCATGGATTAGTCATATATTAATCCATCGGACCCCATGCATCTCTATTATGTATAATGGAGGAAGAACCATTTCCACTCTCGCTCCCGAAGTAAGCACCATGTTCGACCCTTTCATCAAATTGCTCATTTTGTAAGTGTTTTGCCGTGGTAGTTTTCTTCATGTAAGCAATAATTTAATCCTTCACCTTGTCCGACACTTTTGCACACGATGCTACGTTCTTATGAGAGTATGATAAGTGTTCCTTCATGTGGGTTACTCCGTCCTTCACTACTTTCACATAAAAATTGCATTTTAAATACACATAAGTCTTTTCACCGCCGTCTATGTCAACTTGTACATTGTATTTCCAAGAAGGGTCCATTCGCAATGATGTAATAGACTTTTCTTTGTCCCAAACCATATTTTCTAAAGGAAAAAAAAAACAAATTAAATAAAAAATAATCAAAAAATTTGAAACCCTAGGTTTCCTATAAGTTGAAAAATCTTACCCTAAACTTTAAAAAAACTCTAACAACCAATCAAGGAAGGATGAAGAGGGGTGGCTGGAATTAATGGGCTCACCGGTGAGCGACGGCGCTGGCGGGAGAATCGCCGGAGATGGGATTTGGCTGGAGCACTTGCGGGATCGGGAGCAACATGTAACAGGAGCAACAGGTCTCGGAGGCGGGATCGGGAGCAGCAGTTCACTGGTGAAGGAGATGGGATTTCATTTTACTTAAAGTGGGACCCAAACAAAATTGCGCAGGCCTCATGAACAATTGCGCAATTGCGCACTTGAGGCGCACCTCACAATGAATGAGGAGTACGCCTCTACTAAGGGAAGAATTGCGCAAGCCTCAAGGTGCATTTGTTTAAAATTGCGCAGCGCAATTTTAAACAGAGCTTAGCTTTATTAAATTATTTTACATAACATTTAAGAGATTCACCAACAAGAACACATGGCTCCCATCTCATGCAAGCAAGTCTATTAAAGGGTTGCTATGCTGTTATTTTGAGGGAGATGATTTGTGTTTGTTGTAGTTTATTTTGAGAGGGCTCTAACCGGCAATTAGGAATTTGGATGAGCATGATCTTCCTCTCTAATTTAAGATCCAATTGTATCTTGTTTTTTTCCTTCATATATCTTTCAATAAAAAATTTGTGTGTGTTCTTCCTAGTTTTCTCAATTTCTACATCCACTACTTATCAAATTGGTATCAAATCCTAGATTCATATACCTATGGCAGGAAGAAAGATAGAATTGTTGGAAAGGGAGATCAGATAGTTGAATTATGAAATTTCAATCGTCCACACGAAGATTAATTGGAAAATTGTCATCATGGAAGAGATGATGAAGCTGCTCAAGTGCCAAATCAAACTGGATATGGAAATGCGAAAACCTTAATATAGGGACAACAAAGGAGAATCAAATGGTGAAAATTTTGGGGGAAGAGGAGGATATATCACTTTTGGAACCACTTTCAAGGAGGGTTAGAGTTACAGAGTGAGATTTTTGGTGGAGCTGTTTAGTTTGGAAGGAGAATAAGATTTGGAGAAGAGAAAAACATCAGAAATGGTTCAACCTCTCATACAACAATATCAAGAGGTGTTCCAGCTAGTTTAGGGGTTGCCTCCTCCGCGAGAAAATGAGCATGCTATCATTTTGAAGAAAGATGTCTCACTTATCAGTGATTGTCCGTATTGTTCTTCCTAACTCCAAAAAGGATGAGATCAAGAGATTTATCAAGGAGATGCTGGAGAAAGGAATCATTTGACCCAATGACAATCTATTTTTTCACTTCAATAAAATTTATCCAGTGCTTCTACAACAGTTTCATTCTTTCCACCTTGACGACAAGGTTGCATTTTGGGAGGGGAGTATTGATGGATTGAACAATTTGATTGGGAGGGAATTAGGAATTTTTCTAATCAAGAGAGAGTTGTTTAGGAAGGTTAGGATTGTTTAGTGAAGTTTGCATTATAATTAGGAGGGAATTATTTAAGACAAAAGATCTAATTTAAACTCAAATTTAAAAGGAAATTATTTAGGAAAAGGGAGGAGGAATCAAGGGGGAACATTTAGGAAAGTTTAAATTATAATTTTTGAGGGAGTTATTTAGGGGAAGAAATTTAATTTGAATTTAAAGCCTAAGACGGAATTATTTAGGGAAATGTGACTGATTTGGGAGGAAATTAGGGGGAACCTATTTAAGGCTAACTATGTTATTTTGAGGGAGGTATTTTATGTTTGTTGTAGTCTTTTTTGAGAGGGCTCTAGTCAATGGTTAGGGATTTGAGAGAGCAAGATCTTCCTCTCGAATTGAAGATTCAATTGTATCTTACTTTTTCCTTCATATATCTCTCAATAAAAAGTTCGTGTGTGTTATTCCTATTTTTCTCAATTTCTGCATCCACTTCATATCATATCCCCAGTTATTTCATTACCGCTTTGAACAATAGACCTGAGGTATCTAAGACGGGCATTCTTTTTAATAACTTGATCACCTAATGTCATAATCTCACTCTTTGATCTATTACTACTAAAATTATATTCAATGTATTTAGTTTTAAATTTGCTAAAACTAAAACCTTTAGATTTTAAGGTTGACGTTCATAATTTAAGTTTTTCATCAACTCTCACTCTAGTCTTATCAATAAGAAGAACATTAGAAAAAAGCATACACCAATGTACATTCTCTTGCAAATGTCTAGTAAGAACTTTTTGACTAAAGCAAAAAGATATGAGCTTAAAGTTGATCCCTAATGTAATCCAATTGAAATAGGAAAATAATTGGTGAAACCACCTTGTGTTTGAACACAAATAATATGTTAAACATCAACATATTGTTTTGGATCCAAAATTTGTACAATCGAAATGTATAAATGAGCTACGTCTTGAATGAGCTACAAACAAGACGGAACAATCAACAATTACGGAAGTCTACCAAAAAAGGAATAAACATATGCCACACGACAAAAATATTATTTTGTCAACATAAATTATATGTGTCCACATGTGTATGAAATCATTAGTTTAGTATTGTTTTTAGTAGGCCGGGTCTATAGTAACGTGTTGGTCTATATAAACAATATAAATAGCTCTGTAGTTGACCAAGAATGATCTCCCAGAAAATAGAAATCGGATAGAACATTAGTTATGAACATGAAAACCAGATTTGGAATTATCTTATTGATAGGAAAACAGCAGAATCCTTATAATAAACAACCATTTGGGAAAGAATAGGAGGCAGGGAAGAGAAAAGAAAGAGAAAAAGTGAGGTTTGCAAAGAAACCACCTGGTTGCCAACTCAGGATACAGATTATTCAGCTAGGCTGAATCCGGACCAAACCGAACACAAACTCTGCCCTGAAATCCCTTACAAGTTCCTTTTAAATAGACTTTTAAAACATAACCCAATAGACCCACAGAAGACTAAATCGATACTACACATAACCCAGGTGACCCGGTCACAACTGCTTGTCCAGTTTTGCTTGGATGCTTCAGATTTTGGCTTCAGTTTTTTATTGCTTCAGCTCCTGCATCACTAGTTATAGACAAAAAGATTATGTAATAAAATTTTTGGTTTTCAAATTCTTCTCATATATCTTCTCTTTCTTTGGGAGTTCGCACATACTCTAAAGGTGCCTAATCTTCTTGATCCTTCAAGAAGCGTAAGGAATAAAGAAAATATTAGACTAGTGCTTTCTTACACATGTTAACCCAGGTTGTCATGTGGCATATGTTTATTCATTTTTCTTTGGTTGACTTTCATAATTGTTTGTTGTTCCATCTTTTTTGTAGTTCCTTCTATGTATTTGGATTGTAAAATTTTCGAATCTAAAATAATATGCTGATGTTTAACATAACTATTCCTGTATGGATATCCTTAATAATTTGATTATAAGTGTTATTAACTTCCTTTTTAGAACTCTTCATAGCACTTCTTTTGAAATTTTATCATATGCTTTCTCTAACACTATGAATATCATATGCAAATCCTCATACTTTCCCTATACTTCTCCATCAAACCTCTCAACAAATGTGTAGTTTCCATAGAAGATCTACCCGACATGAATTCAAATTGATTTTGAGAAATATTAGTATTATGTTAGAACCTATGTTCTATTTGTTTCTATTGTATCATTGTTTTTTTCACCACAAGAGAAGTATTTCTCAAGTGTGTGAGTTCACAACTTTTGAATGAGTTTCATAGGAGGTTCAATCTACGACAAATCTGGCATCTAGGCTCTCATGAGATCTTACAGTTTCATCGTTTCTTGGTTTATAAGCTTGGTATTCTAATTTTATATATCACCTTATCTTGCAAAAAAACCCAAGTTTTTTTTTTAAACTTAAATTCAACCAATTGTTCATTCTAATCCACTAACATTTGGTTTTGTTTGTTAGGCTAGTATAGTTTGATCGACTGGTAAACTATTTTGCTAACATTTACATTGCATCATTATTGTTCTCCGTCAAACTTGTCCAGCTCTGTATGCACAAACGTAATTTCCTAAGTTACAACACAAGTTACTAGAAACGCATCATTACTAGATGAATTGACATTTCTGATTTTTGATTGGGTATGGCTTCAATTTTCAGGTGAATCTATTGACACATACTGCTGAAGTTTCCCTATCAAAGCAGATACTTTCCAAAATTGAGAAATTAAGAAAGAAAAAAGTGGATGCTTTAAAAATGCCCACAGAAGAAAAACTTGTTCAGCAAAGTACATCTGATTGTAATGATGTTCAGATCTTAAATTCGGAGGCGACAACTTTGAAACATGACTGTTTAATTGATAAGGTTGATTGCAAAATAAACTTTGATAAGAATGTAGATAGTGATGTGCTGGCGAAAAAATGTGATATTGAGATCAAATCGGATCTTGAGGCTGTGAAATCAAATAGCGCTTTGGAAGGCGAGCAATTTTAATCTGCTTGTTCTTTCTTATGCCACTCTAATTGCAAGACTAGGCTGTTTTTGTTATTTCTGAATTTGATATAAAGTTTCATGCAGGACCTGAAAAAGATGAGAAAACAGTTAACAAGAATGTTATTTCTTATTTTCGGAAGAAGGGTAGACCCCCAAGATATTCTGAAAAGCTTTGTGCTGGAAATGTTAAGCCCTCATCATCTGTATCCTCACTTGAATCTGAATCTGTGAAACCTACGAGAAAGAAAAATAGGAAAGGGCCTCTTGCTCAAGGATTTGAACATTTTGCTGCCATAGGGAAAACGAGCAGGGCAAAAGAGGTCAAAATAAATGGGAAAGCTAACAAGGTCCGAGTACAGAAGCAGCACACTATTCCAAATGGTTCGATTAAGGAAAAAAACCAAGAAGGTGGTGCCTTGTGGGATATTTTTCGAAGAGAAGATGTTCCCAAATTAGAAGAATATCTTAGAAGGCATTATAAGGAATTCAGACATTTTAATGATTCTCCTATAGAGAAGGTAGAATATGCTACAGATCAGTTTACATTTTGCTCTTATGCTCGGACAAACTTGCTTTACAACAGGATTTCTGATCTCTGTTATTAGGTTTATCATCCTATATATGACCAAACTTTCTATCTAACAATGGAACACAAAATGAAACTCAAGGATGAATATGGTGAGTCTCTTTCTATCATTTTTTATTCGTTTCTTGTATCGATTACTTTTCTTTCAATCAAATCTCATTCTAGTATTTTGTGCCCAGGAATTGAGCCTTGGACTTTTGTTCAGAAGCTTGGAGAGGCTGTATTTATCCCTGCTGGATGTCCACATCAGGTTAGAAATCTTAAGGTATGAGCATTTAAAAACAAGGCTTCATCAATACATACATGATCATTATTTCGCCTTAAACACTTCGTATTTAAATTTCTTTTCAACTTGTCATTAATTATATTAAGTAATATGAAATGGGTATCTAGTATGTGTGATAAATCATTTATCTGTGACAGTCCTGCATAAAAGTTGCACTGGACTTTGTGTCTCCGGAAAATGTTCATGAGTGCATCAAGCTGACAGAAGGATTCCGCCTGCTTCCCCAGTTCCATAGAGCCAATGAGGATAAGCTAGAGGTTGCTCTCCAATTTATTTTGTTTATTATTTTCTTAAAATTTTGGCATGTCAAGTGATTTCTATGGTTTTGCTGTACTAAATTTGATTTGTTTTATTTACATGATCCAGGTGAGGAAAATGGCTCTTCATGCTCTTGTCAAAGCTGTGAATTATTTAGAAGACAAATACATTCCTCAGTGAGTTGCTTCATTCTGTTGATTGTACATGTTCATCTACAATATTTTTTTTTTTATGGAAAAGGTCTATAGTTATCATAAAGTAAATTGTTTAGAATCAGTTTTAAAACTTTGTATGAATATAAATTTCTTTTCTCTTGCTATTTCTCACCGCACTTCTGCTGCATCACAGTGCAAAATTATATAACAAATGCCATCTACTTTCACAGTGCATAGCTACTGCATTGGACCTAACGTTTGTCATCAGTCCAATTCTAAAGAAATGAATGTACCGGTTTGTTCGCTTAAGGGCATCTCCAATCAAACTCATTTTTCATTTCAAAATATAGTAATAGCCATATTAAATAATAATTCATCCCCAACCAAACTCTTTTTCTAATACAAAAAGAATATTTCATGTAAATTCTTTCTCATCTTCATTTTCACCTCAAAAAAAGGGTTTTTGTGATTATTGTGACACAAATATTGGCGTCGCACTGATATTAGCATCTCACTATTCACATTTAAAAAAAATGCATTTCTTTCATGTGTTGGGGCGGTTATTTTTCACTTTAAAATACAGTAGTAGCTATATTAAACAATAATTCATCTCCAACTGAACTCCTTTTGTAATACAAAAAAGAATATTTCATGTAAATCTTTTTCATCTTCATTTTCACCCAAAAAAAGAAGAGTTTTTGTGAATAGTGTGACAAATATTGACGTCGCACTGATATTGACGTCTCACTGTTCATATTCGTAAAAATACGTTTCTTTTTGGTTTTGGTGTGGAGGCTAACGGTAGCTGCAAACGGACATTTTGAATTTGGTTGGAGATTCCCTAAAGCATGCCATGGGGCTGATGAACTATGACAATTAGCCTTTGCAATTGAGGAATAAGACTTCATTTTGATTTTTTTCTCTTGGATTGCAGAGAGAATAAAACTGATCTGTGACATCCCAAGCCTGGACTGATATATACTGGAGGAATGTTGAGGGGTGAACATAACAACTTTTTGGCTTTCACTGTTGATCACCGTATGCCCTTTATTTTTTGGCATGATCTTAATGATGCTTTTGTATTTTGTTATGGCTGTCGTTCAGCATATTTTTGTGAACAATCTGGCAAATCTCACCTTCCAAAGCCTGTATATGTGAAAGCATGATTTTTCTACAATTAAAAGTGATGAATACCTATCAGGAAATTACAACATCTGCTGTTGCAATGCTTGAATAGCTAATGATTCTTTTGTTGCAGATTTGCCCCTTTGTAATGTTTCTGTTGCTTGATTTTTATGTTGAAATCTGATGAACTTGGTTTTTTGGAAGAAGTTTTAAATAACTCAAATGTGAGAATTCTTTGATGAAGTGTTAAGATGTTGATAAAATTGAGCAAATCTAATCAAATATAAGTGAAAAAATACAATAGTTGTGCATAATATGTTATTTTAATATATCTTATTTGGGTTTGTTTGTGATGTCTTTTTTTCTATTTTTTGAAGTAGTTTTTTAGCTTTAAAATTGTTTAAAAAAATAGTAAAAAAGTCATCATAAATGAAGCCTTAATAAGATCAATAAAGATTGTATTAGGATGAAATATTTAATAAGTATTAAATATGTATGTGTTAGGACTTGATTTTCATATAAAGTTTATAAAAGTAAATATATTATTTTATTTAAGCTAAAAATGTAGAGAATATAGAAAGTTGCTGTGATGTTGAAGATAAGGCATTAGAATGATAAAATTATCAATTGGGCTTAGCTTGGTTGGCGGGCGTGTATTATTTGGAATCTCTTAATATATATTTGAATCCCGTAACAAGCGTCTTGTCTTTTTTGTGGGGAGTAGTAAAGCGTGAACTCGGTGCTTGTGGGTTAGATTCATTAGGTTTTGTGAATGGATTTGTTATTTGCCATTCGTCTTTTATGGAGGTAGCAGTGGGTAGATACTCCCACTTCCACACAAAAAACAACAACGACATCAAGCCTTTGTCTTACTATATGGGCTTGGTTATATGAATCTTTTTTTTCCGTTGTGTCATGTTAAAATCAAATTTTTGTTTAAATCTAATGAAGAAATATTATTTTTAATATTTTTGTAACCAAATATTTTTGGGTATACCTCTGCCTTTTTTAACATAAGTCAATTCAATACCCCTACTTTCCTAACCGGGTCATTGGAAGGCCAATGTTTTATGTGACAAAAAAAAGAAATAATTATTATCATTCTTAAAAGAAAAAATTGTTATCACTCTCTTTTGTGTGGTAGTTCAAATGAGCCTACTATTTATTGTGGTTAAAGTTTGATCTTATGATGGAATTGAAATTAGTATCCTCATTTATTGTGGTTAAAGTTTAATCGTGTTTTGTAAGAATTAGAAAATAAATCCTCCTGAACTTTTATTTGGTCCGATCATAGGACGTAGTTTTACGTTCGGCCGCCAGTAGAATCGCAGCCCAGTGCTTGTGGGTTAGCTCCATTAGGTTATGCGAATGGATTAGTTTTTTGCCATGCGTCTTTTATGGAGGTAGCAGTGTCTACTCTCCCTACCACAAAAAAACAACAACGACATCAAGCCTTTGTCTTATTGTATAGGCTTGTTTATATGAATCATTTTTTTGCATTGTGTCATGTTAAAGTCAATTTTTTGTTTAAATTTAATAAAGAAATATTATTTTTAATATTTTCTAACCAAATATTTTTGGGTATACCTCTTCCTTTTTTAACATAAGTCAATTCCCGGGTTCCGGTTCCGGTCAAGTCGTCGGGCCGCGCGGTAAAGAGTAAGAGCACGTGGCGACATATTATTGACGGCCGAACGTAGCTCTACGTCCGATCAGAGGACGTAATAATTGTTCCAGTAGTTGAGGGATTCAAACTCTTGGTAAGGCTAGTGGTAACCATCATAGTTTAGATGCATTGTTATTTACAAAAAATTGAAAGATTTTTTTAGGCAAGTTGGTTAAAGAAGTTCAAAATTTATTGTAAATAAAATCATTTATTTATGGTGTTTCATTGTCTATAAAATAAATTTAGGTGTTTTATTATTATGCATTTGATTGTTTGTATATTAAATTTAATATTCGAAATATGAAAAAGGCGGGTCTTTAGTATTGATGATGATCGATAATCATTTGGTCATTGATGAATGTGATTGGTTGTTGTGGTGAGCATTGGTAGTGTCGATGTCGGGTTAAACATTATGTTTTTAAAGTATTTAGAATTGTCCTAAATTGGGGAACTTTTAAGTACATCAAAATTTGGGCATCAACTTCTACTAACTCTTTGTAAAACTAATAAACATTTGCCTTTAATTCGCATGACCTTATAACTCACCCTTTAAAAGGTTAAAAAAATTGGGGACTAATTATATAGTCTAGGGGATGCTGTCAAGAAGGTCAAGTTGGCCGATAGAGGGACTTGCCTAAGGGAAATGGGGCATTGTTGCATGCAAGCTATCACAATCTCATAGATTCACTTTCACTCCTCCCAAACGACTCATCTTGGTAGGTTAGACCAAGGCATAGTTCTCCTCAACAAACCACGTCGGAGGACTTGTCTATATCATTCTATGTGCTTGCGGTTGCTAACCTCAACAAGGATTGGCCGCACGCAATAGCTATTCAGAATAAAGGCTTCATGCCACTAACATCCATAATCTAGCTACAAGAAACACACATTTATTCGTCATCTACACTTAGGAAAGCTCACCCTTGCACCTATATATCTTAGTGGCATCTCTATGAACTCGCTCACATAGTCAGAGGATACGTCTTCATATACTCACCCTCTATGTTGATCCCAAATATTCGCCTTAGGTACTCTTTCTGAAATGCTCGCTAGGAGGCTTGCCCTTAGAAGAAAGTCCGTGTTAGATGCAAAGGATCCAAGTGGCATCCAAAAAATTAAGCTATATTTTGATAATAGTAATATCATATATTACATTTTCTATTCTTTTAAATATAACATTCCATATAGTTCTCTAAATCCTATAAATAAAAGATGAAGATGGATCCTTTCGATCTTTTGAGACTTTGTGTCATATGTTCGGAAAATTATTTTATATGATCACCAAATCGTTCAGAGACAAATTGGAATGTGTCACATCACCCAATACACAGCATTGATACACCATAGAAAAGTGACATGACACTTCCTTATTCGCCTCTGAACACCGTCTGGTGACCAAACCAAATAATTTCCCCATAGGTTGTGAGATTTCTGAAGAATTTAGTGCTATTTCTCCTATTGTCTATACTCCCTTTAATTTTGTCTAATTTTTGAACAACTTTGTATCCAACACCAATATGATTTCATTGTTCAACATTTTTTTTATAAAATAATAAATAATAACTCATAATAAAATAATTTAAATTATAATTTTATAAAATAATCTAAATAAAAAAATTCTCACACCCTTTATCATAATTTACACTACCAATTCTTAAAAATCCACATGAATAGAAATTGCACATTCTTCGTAAGTCAAATTAGGCACAAATTGCTTCTTACCCATTTTTGTTTTTTTAATTTTTAATTTTTAATTTTTTCATCCTGTTTAATTAAATTATTCCTTTTGGTGGGAAACTTCTTAGATCCAAGAGAAAGCGATGGGACTGGCGACGGTGTGCTTCCCGTCGGACCACAATAACCTCCCTAACCCCGAAGAACCCGACGGCTGTGACGGCGCCGTGAACTGTACCGTGTAGCTCTTCTTCTCCCCTGTCTCCGCAAAATTCAACTCCGAAGGATCTACCGTTATGTTGATCTCCCCGCCGTCCACCTTCGCCGTCGCCACCGCCTTATAAATCCCCGGTGACCCCACATTCGTCAACGACCGCTCGTGTATCACCGTCGTCGTTCCCTCCGTCGTCTGACCGGTGGTGCCAGTGATTGCGGTCTCGAACACCACGGCGAACGATGGGTAATTGAGCTTCGACACCGCGTAGGTCTTACTGGAGTCGCAGGAGAAATTTCGGCCCTTCACGATCGCAGCGATCTGGATCGAAGTGTAGTTCAGCGCGCAGAGGAAGTCAAGGTAGTCGTCAGCGGCGAGGTCGTAGACGAGCCCGGGATCGATGGCGCTTGGGGGGTCTACATGGCCGGCACCGTAATCAAACGGCGTTGCTGGTTTTCCGGTGGCTATGTCTTGGATGCCGTCACCGCTGGGGTAGCCTACGTAAGCGGTGGTCATCAGCGCCGATTTGATAGCGGCCGGGCTCCAATCGGGATGGGCCGCCTTGAGAAGTGCTGCGAGGCCACTGACGTGCGGGCAAGACATCGACGTCCCGGAGACGATGTTGAATTCCACTCGCCGGGAATCAGCCGGTAATCCTGTGGGGCCGACGGCACCTGTCCATCCAGCGAGGATGTTGACGCCGGGGGCAACCAGATCCGGCTTCAGGATATCCGGTGTGACCGTGTTCGGGCCTCGAGAGGAAAACGCCGCCACCACCGGCGATGGCTGGACGTCAACCTTTGTCCCACCGAAGATAATGGTTGCGGTTGGATTAGGATCGGAGATTGCGTAAGCCTTGATTACGTTACCTGCCTTTTCACCAATCAGTGTAGCCGGAAGAAGATGTGCGTCTGCGACGAGCTCCTCGCCGTTGGCAGCCGTGTTTGCCAGGACCATGCCAGCTCCGCCAGCGTCTTTCACGACCAATCCCTTCTGAACCCTAGCATTGATGCCTCTCTCGCACAGAACCACTTTTCCGGCGACTTTCTCCGGCAAGAGAGTCCCAGGCATGCATAAATTCCCATTGGATGAGTTCGTCGCATTGCCAGCGAAGACGAAGCTGATCGGAGACGACGGAAGCGGCTTCCCGCTGTAAAGCGACACCCCGGTAAAATTCTTCCCGTTGCCTAACACAACATATGCCGGAAAATCCCTATCGATCGTCCCGGCGCCAACGGTTGTAATCCACGGCGCTAGATTTGACAAAGTGCCGGCGGCAGGACCGCCGTTGCCTGCCGAACAGGAAACCAGCACCCCTCTCTCCATCGCATTAAACGCACCGATGGCTATGCTATCACGGTAATAATCCGTCGCGCCGCCTCCGAGCGAGAGAGAAAGCACATTGCAGCCGTCATCAACAGCTGCATCCATGGCGGCGAGGATGTCGGAGCTGAAACATCCCCCGGCCCAGCAAACCTTATAAACCGCGAGGCGAGCTCGCGTGGACATGCCGCGAGCGGTTCCCTGAGCATAGCCGAGTAGGCTGGCCTCGCGCACGGCGGAGCCGGCAGCGGTGGTGGAGGTGTGTGTGCCATGGCCATCGTCGTCACGCGGGGATCTGCTCTCCCGACTCTCGTCAATCGGTCCGGTATTTGCCTCATACCCTTTGGAGTAGAACCTCGCGCCAATGAGTTTGCGGTTGCAGGCTTTAGCAGGATCGAAGTTTTTACCCTCGACGCACTCCCCCTTCCAGCCGCCGGGGACAGGGCCGAGCCCGGCATCCTCAAAACTGTTTCGTTCGGGCCAAACGCCGGTATCGAGCACACCGACGATGATATCAGTAGCGCTGTTGGATTCCAGTATATGGCCGACGTCACTTCGGTCGAGGCCGAGAAATTCCGGCGTCCGAGTGGTGTGGAGATGGTAAGCGGTGTCGGGGAGAACGGAAAGGACTCCGGGTCGGCGAGCAAGGACTCGGGCCTCGGCGGCTGTGAGGCGGGCGGAGAACCCATTGGCGACGGTCTGGTAGGTGTATAGCATCTCGGCGGAATCGGAGATAGAGCGGAGAGATTCTCCGTACCATTTCGAGTGCTCTGCAAATCGCGCCGGCTTTTGGGCCGTCGCCATGTGAATGATGTAGGATGATCGGGTTGCGGAAACGGAGGAGGAGGAGAGGAGGAGAAGGAGGAGGAGGAGGAGGAGGAAAGAGGAGAGTATTGGTTGGTCCATGGCCTCGCGCTTGGACTGAGTGGAACCTGCGCGAGCTTCCGGCGAGTGGTTGGCCGGTAAAATGATTGGGGTTGATGGGGGAAGAAAAAGGCCACTGAGCAAAGAGTAATGGAGAGTGTGCTGCTTATAAAGATATTTAGAGGGTTCTAATCCTTAAAAGATTATCTCTAATGGAACTGTATATCATCGTATATTATCCGTCATTTGTTGTATTCGAATTTCTAATCTCACATTAAAATTTGGTAGGTGAACAGTGTGATGTTAATATCGACGTCAGACTGTTCACCTACGTCAAAAAATTGTGTTGTGAATTTGCAAAGAAGAGTGAAAACAGAGAAAAGTGTGCGTAAGATGAGAGAGATGGTTACCTTCACAGGAAGCGCATGACAGAGGAGAGAAATGGAGTTCGATTTGAGGTGAATTACGGATTTTTGAAGTTTTACTGCATTTTAAAGTGGAAAATGGGTTTTCGGTTGGAGATTCCTTATGGATGATGGTTTATAATTAATGCAATTTTTTTTTGTGAAATTAAAATTTTGTTTGGGACGATTTTCTTATTATTTTTTGAATTAATATTTTAGTACACACATCACAGCAGTAAGAAAACTATCGTAAATAAAGCATATGTCAAATTTATACGCACCATATATCAAAGTTTTGAACCTTAGGTCATCTCCAACCGAACGTCAAACGAGCGTATGCCGTCCGTCACCGAACACAAAAATTTCCGCCATTTACTTGCAGGTGAACAGTGCGACGCCAATATTGGCGTCGCTCTGTTCACCCACGCCATTTTACTCTCTCAACCGGTAAAACACGCGAAAGGGAAAGGAAGAAGATGGTTACCTTTCGAAAAACACCTAAAATGGGGTTCGATTGAAGCAGCACCATGCCATTTTCCGTAAAATTTGGAGTTCTCCGTTGGAGATGCCCTTAGGCTCCTTCATTAGTAGGTAAAGCTCCCAATAAATAAATTATATCATAATACTGTGATAAAAATATAATAAAATATTTCTTATTTAAAAATTAAATTTTATTTTATTAAAAAATAAAATATAAAGGAATTGTCTGATTTTTTATTAAAATAAGCTTACATAAATTTTTATTTTAAATTATAATTGTATGGTGGAACTCGAATGTCCAGACTATTCTTTGATATTAAATTTTGAAATTAGCTGCCGTTGAGAGGAGAGAGAAGAAGCGGCCAGTCTTGCTGCAGCTTTGGTCCCGTGGTCAGTGGGAACGGCGGCGAGGGGGCCCGCGGTTGGGGATCTGTCGGTCACTAGCTTGCAAGCTGCGCTTGAAGCCGATGAATGTGGGAAGGCTAACGGTGGCTGGGGGGTGCAGACGAGTCGAGTCGAGCTCGAGTCATGCTTAACTTGAGCTCGGCTCGTGAGCCAAATTCCTAGCTCGAGCTCGGCCTGTGCCACTGGAAATGAGCTCGCAAGAAGCTCGTTAGACCAGGCCTTCTGCGGTCCGCCTTTCGCACACCGTTTGCCAGTTCGCCTTTTGCTGTCCGCATTGCTCGCTTGTTTGCCATCCCCGATCCGCCCTTTCGCACGCAGTTGTTCTCCTGTCGAAGACTCGTGGTTCATATTTCGCTTGCTGTCCACCTTTTGAATGTGCTAAACCGAGCAGCTCAACGAGTAAACGAGCTGAGTGTTTATTCGATCAAACTCGAGCTTGATTACTCACCGAGTTTGAAAATCAGTTTGAGCTCGAGCATGCTTGCGAGTCAACTTGACTCGTTTGCACCCTTAATAGTGCCGTTGTCGCGTAATCGAGCGCGAAACTCGATAAGTTCGACTCATGAGCTCGAGCAACCTTGTGAGTCAAATCCATGAGAAAGCAATGACTTTGTTGGTTAGTGCGTGGGTCCCATAAGGAGTTCTAATCTCATGAAGCATCATAAATTATTAAAATGGACAAATTGGGATTTTAATATATCTGCTAATTAACTCTTGATTTATGAAAGCTTCGTTCAGCCTGTTTTTTAGATATTTAAAGACCTAAAGTTGATAAAAATCATGCAATATATATATATATATATAGAGAGAGAGAGAGAGAGAGAGAGAGAATGGTTATGTGAAAAGTAGCCTTTTTCGGATTCGGATGGGAAAAAATGTCCGGACATATGAATGTACACACTGTATACAAATTTATACACAATTTATACCAATTTTTGTATACACTGTGTGTACATAATATGTACACTCACAGTCTGGACGATTCTTCTCATCCTGAAAAATCAAGTGGCTATTCTCCTATTCCATACAAGCTTGTTAACTTCAACTCTTGTATCTTTAATATTGGATTACTGTAATATTTACTTTAGCTTTGTTCAATTATCATATTAATAATCCAATGAAATATGTTCTTAATAGTAATTTTTTGCAAAAATTAGTAGCTTCTATATAATAAGGCCAATTCTTTTTAATTAACTCCTTCCCTTCCCTTGGAAATAGCTCTCTCTAATCTGCTCCTTTCGCTACTTGGGCTGATAAGACTCTTGGAGCAAAATGATTTTCTCTCTCAAATTGTTAAAGGTACTTGACAGATTATAGGCTTAGCATTTATTGAAGCTATTAAGTACTTATTTGCTACTTCGAACCATCATTGCTCAACTCGATCCCCTAACCTTCGCCACTTGATAATGATCATTCGACTACTGTTGTTTGACTAGATTGATGCCTTCTAAATTATCGCCTTCCATCACAAATAATGTCTATGCACGACATCACTTATAAGGTCTATGCATGTCGTTGACAGTAACTCTGACTACTCACATCACGAGTAAGATTTATGAAAACTTCTTAGTCTCTGCCCCCTAACTTAAAGGGAGATATATATAGCTCCCATGTTAAAGGCCGTTTCAACTTCCATCACAAAATTCATTAATTACATTGTATGCACATTATATTATATAGACACTTCATTATTCATGAGGAAGCACATTATTTATAACTCATAATAAATAATAGTGAAAACGTTCCGATTGAGACAGGCCCCGTGGTTTTCTCTATTATGGGTTTTTTCTTATAAAATCTCTAAGATCATACAACTCTTATCTTATATGTGCATGTGCTAGATCTTCATGTAATATTTAGGTCATGTGACATTTACATAAAAATGGTTAAATTAAAACTCCAAAACTGTAGGCCGCATTAAGACACGAGTCTAATATGACATAATTAGGGTTTGCTTCATTGAGTAATTTGATGGGTGACAAGGGGATTTGTCCTCAAGCCTCCAAGAAGGGGCTCTCCAACCCTAGAATGGCCTTACTGTAAAGGTTAGCCCGCAACTAAGGCTTCGTTTGAGAAAACTTTCTTATTTTTTGGCTTTTTAGACGACAATTACAATTTCTATTTGGCCACTGTTTTTTCTCTGCTTTCAAGAAATTTTTGTGCTAGTAACCTGCTTTCTACAACAGCTTTAAAAACTTTATTTTCTCTACAGCAGTTTTGCAATCTTATTTCTAAAAAGCTACATCAATCCTAAACGGGCCATAAAGATTAGTTTGAGATAGCTTTCCTATTGCTTTGCTTTTTTAATATGCAGTCACCATTTATATTTGGCTACTGCTTATTTGCAAATTTCTTAAAAATTACCTTTCTCATAACAACTTCATAACCATCTTTACAAAAAGTTGTAAACCGTCTCAAACATACCCTAAGTCTGTGCCACTTTTTTTTTCTTCGGAAGATAAAAACTAGGCTTTATAGTTTAACATAGAGATCACAATAAAAAAAATAAAAAATAAAAAATAAAAAAAAATAAAAAATAAAATAAAAAGAGTTTGTACATAGAGATATCTATCATCAATATTTATTGAAATGCCAAAAAAAAAAAAAAAACCTTAGATGAGTCATGGACAATTTAACATTGATGTTACCCTAAACTACTATATTAATTATGGAATAATTTTCTAATTATTTTTTATTAAATTATATATAACTCATATGATATATTTTAAAGCTTAATTAATGTATATATTGACCCTGGCCCTGTAATATCACAATCTGCTCCAGGATCGTCCAGGACGATCTGGATCGTCCTGGGACGATCAGTTGTAAATCAGCTTCAGATTTTGCCCAGTTTTGCTCCAGGTGATTTTCTGTATGTATCGTCCAGGCCGATCGGGGACATCGGCCAGGCCGATTGACACTGTTCATAAGGATCGGCCTGATCATCGCCCTGGAGTATCGGCCAGGCGATATTGGTTTGGTCTGATCGTCCAGGACGATCTGGACGATCGGCCAGGCCGATCTGAAGAGGATTTAAGGGAAATCAGCCGATTTGAAGAGAGAGAAATTAAAAATAAAATATCTGATTTTCAGCTCTGAGGAGAGAGACAAAGAGAAATTTGGAAAAGTTGATTTCGGGAAGACGCGGAGCCATTTTCGTTCGAAGTGACTGTTGAGGAAATTGCTGTGCACGAGGTAAGGCACATTCCGTCTTTCTCAATTTTCAGTTCCGTCGCGGTTGGCGGTATTTTCTGTTCGGATTTCGTTTTCGTTACGGTTTTTCGTCTGTATCTTTTGATTGGTTCAGTTTTTACCGCGTAAGTTTCTGTATATCGTTGCCGTGCCGGGTGTGCACGTTTTGACTATATTTTGAAGATTTTTGTCCGGGTATTTTTGATTCGGCGATGTTTTTCGTAGACTATAATTTTCTGTGAAATTGGAAATTATCTGTGCAGTAGAATAAATGTTCTGGAATATGATTATCTATATTCTGTGCGAATTCGGTAAATTTTCTTTGCAGGAAATTTTGTGTAAATTCTGTATACTGCCGTTGTGCTGCCCGATTTTTGGGTAATTTCTGATTTCCCCGGATTTCTTCTGAATTGAAATGCTATGTGTATAAGCTATAAAAAGGGAGCTATAAGGGGTCTGGATCCTATGAGATTCAGTTAGTGTCTGGGGAAATTTAGATGAGCTCAAGTTGGAGAAATATCTGTTATATTCCGGATCCGTGAATTCTATTATTCAGGTGCCGTGAGCACATTTAGCTTAGCTATTAATTATTCAGCGAATTTCAGGTGCCGTGAGCACAAGGGAGAAATAAGGGTCAGAATCCGTAGTGATTCTGTTCAGTTTAGTTTAGCTATTAATTACTCAGCTATTATTCTGGTGCCGGGGGCACACTTAGCTATTAATTAAATATCTGATATCTGATCTGATATGTGATTCTGATACGATTTTGTTCTGTTTCGATATGATCTGTATGATTCTGACTCTGTTGATTTATTCTGTTCTGTGATCTGATCTGTACGACTCTGATTCTGATTTGATATCTGTCCGTATAAGTTCTGATTTCCGATTCTGTTTCGATTTCTGATCTGATTTCTGTCTGATGAGTTGGTTTTGGTTTCTGAGAATTTGGATTGGTGGTTTGTTGCTTTGCTGAGCTGTTGAGCTCACCCTTGCTTTCTGGTGGTTTTCAGGTTCTGGGAAAGGCAAGGAAGTCTAGGATTAGTTCAGAGTCTGATCAGTATAGGTACTTTTGTACTTTTGATTTTGTACAGTCATGGCTTTTCTGTTCTATCTTTCTTTCTGTTTAAAAGTCATGTACTGTTATGTAGATGATTATTTTTGAGGAAATGAAAAGATAGATGTTTTGTTCCGCTGCATTTGATGTTTTTAGTAGCTCTGTTGTTCTGTGTGTGTCTGTTGAGTTAAGTATTTGGAAGATCAGTTCAGTAACCTAATCCAAAGTCAGATCCTGGATAAGAAGTTCAGCTCGTCGCGATCCGGCTCGGGCGGGATCCGTCCCCGTCGGGTCGGGTCGTGACAAGCTTTTGTGGTATCAGAGCTCTGGTTTTGGAAACAGGTTGGATTGTAAAACAGAGCTCTAGAAAGTGATCAGTGAGTCTGTCTGGGGGTAGTTTTGGGTCGTTTGGCTTTTTATTGTGCTGTTTTGTGTTGTTTTTGTGATAGTTTTCCGGATTTTCTGGATTTTTCTGTATGGATCAGCCAGACCCAGACATGACAGACGGTCAGAGTGCCGATCAGGCACCACCAGTGGGGAGTACAGACCCAGTGGTCGGTGCTGATACGCTGTCACAGTTTGCTTCACTTGTTGCTCAGATGATGAGCGAGACTCAGAGCAGAGCTTCTACTGTTAGATCTGAGGACATTGATCGACACCTGCAGTTATTTTTGAGGTTGAAGCCTCCGAGATTTGAGGGCGCTGTTGAGCCCAGAGCAGCCGAGGAGTGGCTGAGGAGATTGGAAAAGACTTTTGACGGGATGCAGTGTCCTGCAGACAGGAAGGTTCCGTTAGCTGTTTTTCTGTTGGACGGAGAGGCTGAGCACTGGTGGGACGGCCAGCAGGCAGCCAGATTTCAGGGTAGACTGAACTCTTTGATCACTTGGGAAGAGTTCACTGAAGTGTTCCGAGATTGGTTTGTTCCCCCTTCTGCACGACAGCAGATGCAGGAGAGTTTTCTGAGGCTGGTTCAGGGGAGCAAGACGGTGATGCAGTACGAGGCTGAGTTTACTGCATTAGCCAGATACGCTCCGCAGCTGGTCAGCACTTCTGCTGAGAGGTGCTACAGGTTTCTGAGAGGATTACGAGACACTTTGAGGCAGCCTTTGATACCATTCAGGATCACTGATTTCTCTGAGCTTGTGGAGCGAGCTCGTCTGATTGAGAATGACATGACGGCTACTCAGCAGCGGTGGACTGCGAGTAGGAAGAGGTTTGGAGGTGAGACTTCTGGCAGTGGTTCCTCTGGAAAGAGGAGATTTGTTTCTGGTTCTGGATCTGGAGATTCCAGAAGGAGTGGAGGATCGTCTGGTACTGCTACCAGTACGACTAGTTCTGGATCTGTCAGTACGGCACCTGTGTGCCAGAGTTGTGGACGACGACACCATGGCCAGTGCTACAGGATAGCTGGTCTTTGTTTCAGATGTGGTCAGCCGGGACATAGGATTGCAGAATGTCCACAGATGGGATTTGAGCAGCGATCTGAGGGCTTCGTCAGACCTGTTGGTTCAGCAGCAGGAAGACCGAGGACTGTTCCTCCTCGTCCTGAGGGATTTACTGGTAGAGGTGGTGGTTCTAGTTCTGCACCACGGAGACCACCTACGATTCAGAGGGAGCAGAGTAGTTCTGTTGCTTCAGCTCCTGTTCCAGTTCAGCCACGAGTTTACAGCTTGAGTCAGCAGGAGGCTCGTGATGCTCCGGATGTTGTGACAGGTACGGTTTACATTTCTGATCAGCCCTGTCGTGTTTTGTTTGACTCTGGAGCGAGTCATTCTTTTCTGTCCGAGCACTGTTTTGAGATTTTACATTTGGATTCGATGATTTTACCGGTTTCTTTGTCTGTGATTTTACCGGCTGGGAATCCTTTGATTGCTCGACAGTTTTGTTTGTGTGAGATTGAGATTTCTGGCAAGAAGTGGAAATCGAGTTTGATTCGGTTGCCGATTTCATCGTATGATGTAATTCTGGGAATGGATTGGCTGAGTCAGTATGAGGCTCAGATTGACTGTCTGAAGAAGCAAGTGAGTTTGCTTGTGGCTGGAGAGAGAGTTGTATTTCAGGGATTACGAGGTGTTCTCTCCAGTCTGATTTCTGCGTTGGAGGTGAGCAGAATGTGGAAGAAGGGATGCCCAGTATTTTTGGCTTCAGTGCAGGATCTGAACCTAGAGGTTAGTTCTGTTTCTGAGATCCCAGTGGTACGAGAGTTTGTGGATGTTTTTCCTGAGGAGTTGGTTGGTTTACCTCCGGATAGAAATGTGGAGTTCTCTATCGATGTTTTTCCGGGTACCTCTCCGATATCGAAAGCTCCGTACAGGATGGCACCGAAAGAACTTTCTGAGTTGAAAGTTCAGCTTCAGGAGTTGGTTGACAGAGGTTTTGTACGCCCTAGTGTTTCGCCCTGGGGAGCACCTGTTCTGTTTGTGAAGAAGAAGGACGGTACACTCCGTATGTGTATTGATTACAGAGATTTGAACAAGGTCACGATCAAGAACAAGTATCCTTTGCCTCGGATAGATGACTTGTTTGATCAGCTTTCCGGATCTTCGGTATTTTTGAAGATTGATTTGAGATCCGGATATTATCAGGTGAAGGTGAAGGAATCTGATGTGGTGAAGACTGCTTTCAGTACTCGGTACGGGCACTACGAGTTCTTGGTTATGCCTTTCGGGGTAACCAATGCGCCTGCGATTTTCATGGATCTGATGAACCGAGTATTCAGGGAGTATTTGGATCAGTTTGTGATCGTCTTCATCGACGATATTTTGGTATATTCTGCATCTGAGGATGATCATGCCAGACATTTTAGGATTGTGTTGGAGACTTTGAGGAGGCATCAGCTATATGCCAAGTTCTCCAAGTGTGAATTCTGGCTGAAGAGTATTTCTTTTCTGGGGCATGTGATTAGCGGAGAAGGCATTTCTGTAGATCCCCAGAAGATTCAGGCAGTTGCTGATTGGCCAAGGCCGACTACGGTATTTGAGGTACGTAGTTTCTTGGGCATGGCCGGGTATTACAGGAAGTTTGTGAAAGGATTTTCACAGATTTCGACTCCTCTGACGAGACTGACTCAGAAGTCGGTTCCTTTTGTTTGGACACCGGAGTGTGAAGCTAGTTTTCAGAGATTGAAGGATTGTCTGACTTCAGCTCCAGTGTTAGCACTTCCGTCAGGTACGGAGGATTTTCAGGTGTTCAGTGATGCTTCACTGAAAGGACTGGGATGTGTCCTGATGCAGCATGGTCAGGTAATTGCTTATGCTTCGAGACAGTTAAAACCACATGAGAAGAATTACCCGACGCATGATTTGGAGTTAGCTGCAGTTGTTTTTGCTTTGAAGATTTGGCGTCATTACCTGTATGGCGTCAGATGTGAGATTTTTACTGATCATAAGAGCCTGAAGTATATTTTTACTCAGAAGGATCTGAATTTGAGACAGAGGCGGTGGCTCGAGTTGATCAATGACTATGACCTGACTATTCAGTATCAGCCTGGAAAGGCGAATGTGGTAGCAGATACTTTGAGCAGGAAGTCTTCTGAATTATCAGGTATTCAGCTTACCTGTGATGACTTTCTGATTCGTGATTTGGAGAGATTGCAGTTGGAGGTGATTTCCTCCAGTGATTTGGAGTTGGCTCAGATGAGTATTCAGTCTTCTTTGGAAGCACGGATTCAAGAAGCCCAGAAGTCAGGTTCTGATTATTCGAAGTTGATAGCTCAGATTGGATCTGGTAAGACTCCTGAACTTCGAATTTCTGATTCTGGTGTTATTTTCTGTAAGAACAGGTTGTGGGTACCTGTGTCGGGAGATTTGAGGCGGGAGATTCTGTATGAATCTCATCTTTCAGGCTACACTGTTCATCCAGGCAGTGGTAAGATGTACGCTGATATAAAGCTTTTGTTCTGGTGGCCTGGGATGAAGAAGGATGTGGCAGAGTTTGTGTCGAGATGCGAAGCCTGTCAGTTGGTGAAGGCAGAGCATCAGCGACCAGGTGGACTGTTGCAGTCGTTGCCTATCCCTGAGTGGAAATGGGAGGAGGTAACGATGGATTTTGCGATGGGTTTTCCTCGATCACGACAAGGACATGATGCCATTTGGGTAGTTGTGGATCGATTGACGAAGTCAGCCCATTTTCTTCCGATCAGACAGACGGATTCAGTTGAACGCTTGGCACAGATTTATGTGAAGGAGATAGTCAGATTGCACGGTGTGCCTCGTGTGATTGTTTCAGATCGAGATGGACGTTTTACTTCCAGACTTTGGAAAGGCATTCAGCAAGGCTTGGGTACGAAACTGCATTTCAGTACAGCCTTTCATTCTCAGACAGATGGGCAGTCTGAGAGGACGATTCAGGTGCTGGAAGACCTGTTGAGGCTTTGTGTTCTGGACTTTGGCGGAAGCTGGGAAGATCATATTCCACTGATTAAGTTTGCTTATAACAACAGTTTTCAGTCCAGTATCGGTATGGCACCGTACGAGGCTCTGTATGGCAGGAAGTGCCGTACTCCTTTGACTCTGACAGAGGTCGGAGATAGACAGGCTTTGGGGGCCACTTTTGCTGATGAAACTGCTCAGAAGGTCAATTTGATAAAAGAGAGATTGAAAGCTGCTCAAGATCGTCAGCAGAAGTATTACAATCAGAAGCACAGATTTGTTGAGTTTCAGGTTGGTGACTTTGTGTATGTCAAAGTCAGCCCGATGAAGGGTGTGAGCAGATTTGGTCAGGTAAGCAAGCTTAGTCCAAGGTATGTTGGACCGTTTGAGATTTTGGAAAGAATTGGAAAATCTGCTTATCGCCTATTGCTTTCTGATTCTATGCCTGATGTGCATAATGTGTTTCATGTATCCACTCTGAGGAAGTGGGTTTCAGACTCTGGGAAGAAGATATCTACGGACGAGGTTGAGATTCAGGAGAATCTGGCGTACAAGGAAGAACCAGAGTTGATTTTGGCGTACGACGTCCGAAAGTTAAGAAATAAAGAGATTCCGATGGTTAAAGTCCAGTGGAAGCACCGGACTGCACGAGAAGCAACGTGGGAAAAGGAGTCTGATATGAGACGGTCGTACCCGTATTTGTTTTGACTGCGTTTGGATTGGATAATGTCGAGGACGACATTTTTCTGAGTTGGGGAGATTGTAATATCACAATCTGCTCCAGGATCGTCCAGGACGATCTGGATCGTCCTGGGACGATCAGTTGTAAATCAGCTTCAGATTTTGCCCAGTTTTGCTCCAGGTGATTTTCTGTATGTATCGTCCAGGCCGATCGGGGACATCGGCCAGGCCGATTGACACTGTTCATAAGGATCGGCCTGATCATCGCCCTGGAGTATCGGCCAGGCGATATTGGTTTGGTCTGATCGTCCAGGACGATCTGGACGATCGGCCAGGCCGATCTGAAGAGGATTTAAGGGAAATCAGCCGATTTGAAGAGAGAGAAATTAAAAATAAAATATCTGATTTTCAGCTCTGAGGAGAGAGAAAAAGAGAAATTTGGAAAAGTTGATTTCGGGAAGACGCGGAGCCATTTTCGTTCGAAGTGACTGTTGAGGAAATTGCTGTGCACGAGGTAAGGCACATTCCGTCTTTCTCAATTTTCAGTTCCGTCGCGGTTGGCGGTATTTTCTGTCCGGATTTCGTTTTCGTTACGGTTTTTCGTCCGTATCTTTTGATTGGTTCAGTTTTTACCGCGTAAGTTTCTGTATATCGTTGCCGTGCCGGGTGTGCACGTTTTGACTATATTTTGAAGATTTTTGTCCGGGTATTTTTGATTCGGCGATGTTTTTCGTAAACTACAATTTTCTGTGAAATTGGAAATTATCTGTGCAGTAGAATAAATGTTCTGGAATATGATTATCTATATTCTGTGCGAATTCGGTAAATTTTCTTTGCAGGAAATTTGGTGTAAATTCTGTATACTGCCGTTGTGCTGCCCGATTTTTGGGTAATTTCTGATTTCCCCGGATTTCTTCTGAATTGAAATGCTATGTGTATAAGCTATAAAAAGGGAGCTATAAGGGGTCTGGATCCTATGAGATTCAGTTAGTGTCTGGGGAAATTTAGATGAGCTCAAGTTGGAGAAATATCTGTTATATTCCGGATCCGTGAATTCTATTATTCAGGTGCCGTGAGCACATTTAGCTTAGCTATTAATTATTCAGCGAATTTCAGGTGCCGTGAGCACAAGGGAGACATAAGGGTCAGAATCCGTAGTGATTCTGTTCAGTTTAGTTTAGCTATTAATTACTCAGCTATTATTCTGGTGCCGGGGGCACACTTAGCTATTAATTAAATATCTGATATCTGATCTGATATGTGATTCTGATACGATTTTGTTCTGTTTCGATATGATCTGTATGATTCTGACTCTGTTGATTTATTCTGTTCTGTGATCTGATCTGTACGACTCTGATTCTGATTTGATATCTGTCCGTATAAGTTCTGATTTCCGATTCTGTTTCGATTTCTGATCTGATTTCTGTCTGATGAGTTGGTTTTGGTTTCTGAGAATTTGGATTGGTGGTTTGTTGCTTTGCTGAGCTGTTGAGCTCACCCTTGCTTTCTGGTGGTTTTCAGGTTCTGGGAAAGGCAAGGAAGTCCAGGATTAGTTCAGAGTCTGATCAGTATAGGTACTTTTGTACTTTTGATTTTGTACAGTCATGGCTTTTCTGTTCTGTCTTTCTTTCTGTTTAAAAGCCATGTACTGTTCTGTAGATGATTATTTTTGAGGAAATGAAAAGATAGATGTTTTGTTCCGCTGCATTTGATGTTTTTAGTAGCTCTGTTGTTCTGTGTGTGTCTGTTGAGTTAAGTATTTGGAAGATCAGTTCAGTAACCTAATCCAAAACCAGATCCTGGATAAGAAGTTCAGCTCGTCGCGATCCGGCTCGGGCGGGATCCGTCCCCGTCGGGTCGGGTCGTGACAGGCCCCATATTACATTGATGATGGAGATTAATGTGGTTCAACTTTTGTGAGGAATGAATCACAAAAAAATGGATAAGCATATCTTAATTAAATGTAAATGGGTTCTTAATTTTTTTTTTTAAATCATTCATAGAAGGTAGAGGTGGACCTAAAAAAATTGATTACATATAGAGTATTAAAATGATATTTTCTGAGCAGATTTAAATTAATGATAATTTGACTCTTAATAGAATGTAATAGACAAAATAGATTCAAATATGATATTATCATTTAATTTTCTAATAAAATTTGACTGTGATTCCAATGAAAATTGCAATGTTGTGAAAATTGGATCGTACAACAAACTGAAAGAATGAGAGATTCACAGTTCGACCGATCAAATCGAGGTCTAACAGAATGACGTAATAAATAATAATATTATTAAAAATTAAGAAAATTACCATTTTACAACTTTTAATACAATAAGAAAATAATGTTTTTATGATGATAGCTAGAGATAAACTAACTACTCCATGATTGTCATGAAAAAGATGAACAAATTTTGAATTAAAATCATGACCTTTTCTACTCAAATGAGATTTTTGAAACTTGGGATATTGTGTTTCTAGGAATTGGAAAGTTGGAGAAATTGGTAATTAGCGCCGAGGAGAAGGTCGTGTAGAGTTCTGTTTGCTCTCCTCTCTTGCCATGGTGGAAAGATCTTAAGGGAACGATATTCTCATGGCGGGCATGGCCGAGCTGGCGGATTACAGGGTAGGAAGAAGCCAAATCCTTGCATGTTCCTTCCCTGAGTAGACGACGTAGAGCAACATTGCCGCCATTAGCGAGATTTGTTTTGTCGATGGTGTCGCAAAGGTTATGATATGGTATACGAGTTTAGTAGATGAGTATATAGCTATGACCATGTAATATTACCTTTGGGATTATTACTGGAATCCACTCATTTCACAGTTTCTATACTGTTCTCCTGTTCTGAGATTACAGGTCTGTCTCCTTTACGCCAGAAAGAGAGTTGATGCAAGGTTGAGGGAACGCAGTCGAAAAGTCTCCAAGCTCGTGAGGGAGAAAGCCGGCGAAACAAGATGAATTCGAAGTTACAGTGCCAGTTCGCCGGTTCAATTGTCCGATCGGCGGTTCAAACGGTCTTTTATTCAAACTTAATAAGCAATAAAGAATAATATAGCAGAATGCAATGGCAATGGTTATAATTAAAACAAAAAACCTTTGTGAACTTAAAATAATTATAATATCTTTTAGTAACAAGTTAAGTAAAATTACAACAATTATATCACTACAAAATAAGCTTTAAAATGTTGAGTTTCCGAACAGAGGAGTGAACACAGGGAAGGAGAAAGGTTTTAATTTCATCATATCAATTCTGTGTACAGAGAGTCCTATATATAATAACTAAATACAAGAAATAGTAGTAACGTCTAAATGATGTGGACAAGAAAGTATAGAGTCCTTTCTTGCTGACAGCCCCCGTCAATCTGATGATGGGGAAGCAGCGATCAGTTTGGTACAGAGAAGTTTGAATCGTCGATGAGGTAGAGGCTTTGTGAAGATGTCGGCAAGTTGATCGTTTGTACAAATGTGATGAACTTGCAAATGGTTTGCGCGGATATTATCTCGAATGAAGTGGCAGTCCACGTCTATGTGTTTGGTTCGAGCGTGATATACCGGGTTATTTGCCAGTGTAATTGCCGATGTGTTGTCACAAAATATTGTTGTTGGACTCGTTTGAGGGATATGGAATTCCTCCAGGAGATGCCGGAGCCACAAAATCTCGGATGCTTCGGCCGCCAAAGCTCGGTATTCGGCTTCGGTAGACGATCAAGCCACTGTATTTTGCTTTTTGACTTGCCAAGAAACTATGGATTTGCCAAGGAAGTTGCAATATCCGGAGATTGATTTGCGTCTTGAGAATCATTGGCCCAGTCGGCGTCGGCGTAGCACTGTAAAACAATATTTCCACGATATATTGAAATGCCATGATTAGTCGTACCTTGGATGTATCGTAGTAGTCGTTTGAGGTCGTTGAAATGACTTTTGAGCGGGTTATGCATGTGTTGGCTGAGTTGGTGAACCGCGAATTGAGTATCTGGTCGTGTCAGAGTAAGATATTGTAAAGAACCAATAAGGAGTCTGTAGAGTTGTGGGTTTTCGAACGGAGTCGTGGAGTTGTTTGAACTTAGCTGTTTGGAGCCTGTTGGAGTGGCCACGGCTTTGGCATTGTGCATTCCAGCCCTTTGAAGGATTTGATTTGCGTACATTTGTTGATGCAAGAGGACCCCATTTTCTGTAGGTATTGATTGAATCCCCAAAAAATTGGCCAATGTGCCGAGGTTTCTTATTTGAAACCGTTGGTGAAGATCGGTCAGAAGGCGTTGGATCTCGGTATTTGAGTTTCCGGTCAACAGAATGTCATCGACGTAGATCAAGATGTAGAGCCGAGTTGATCCGGATTTATATGTAAGAAGAGAAGGGTCAGCTTTACTAATTTGAAACCCAAAATGCTGAAGATGTTGAGAGAGGGTAGTGTACCATTCGCGTGGCGATTGTTTTAGACCGTAGAGGGCTTTCTTGAGCTTACACACGTGGGTAGGTTGAAGTGTGTCCTAAAAGCCTGGAGGTTGTTTCATGTACAACGTTTCGGAGAGAGACCCGTGAAGGAAGGCGTTGGACACGTCAAGTTGATGTATGTTCCACCGAAAATGTAGTGCAATGGTGATGAATACACGAATTGTGGGGATCTTAGCCACCAGACTGAATGTTTCAAGGTAGTTGATCCCATATTCTTGATTAAATCCTTGAGCAACGAGCCAAGCCTTCTAGCGAGCCACGGTACCATCGGAGTTTAGTTTAGTGCGGTAGGTCCATTTACAACCAAGTACATTTTGATTTGGTGAGGGAGGAACTAGATCCCATGTCCCTTGGGTTTGTAGAGCTTGGAATTCTTGGGACATGGCGGATCTCAAATGTTCGCTCTTAACAGCTTGGTTGTAAGTTGTTGGTTCAGTGTTGTGAATAATGTGTGATAAATTGAAGACTTGTTTTGGTTTGGAATGACCAGTTCTTGAGCGTGTGAGCATGGGATGATTGATGTGCTGATTGATATGAGAGATGGGAGGATTCGGATTAGGGAGGCTGTGGTTGAGAGATGGTGATGTGAGGTTGTTAGAAGGAGCTGAGGTTGCCGAGTTGTGCTGTTGAGGAGTGGAATGAGTGTCTGTGGTGAGCGGAGAGCTAGGATTGGGTATGGGTATGGATTTCCGAATTGAGATAGGCAATGCATTGGTAGGAACAAGTAGGAGCGGCGGCAGATCAGATGTGGATTTGTTGGAGGGATCGTGAGTAGTGCAGGATGTGTACGAGAACGAAAAAATGCTTTCATTGAAAACAACGTGGCGTGATGTATAGACCCGATTGGTTTGGAGATCGAGGCAGCGATAACCTTTTTGATCTGAGGCGTAACCGATAAAGACACAAACGTCAGAATGTATGAGAGTAAACAACATCTATGAAACTCACGTAGTATCAGTAGCCGAAGTTATAGTGGATTGGGGAGGGGCCCCAAACGTCAGAATGTATGAGAGTAAACAACGTAGAGCTTTTATTATGATAATATGTAAATGGTAATCTATGGCTTTTGGCCATTTTACACGAAGTGCAGGAATACATATGAGAAATACAGATTTGTTCATTTTTATTTGCAAGAAATTGAAGTGTGGAGGCGGATGGGTGGCCGAGCCTTCGGTGCCATAGATCTTGAATCGATTAAGTGGAAATTAGCTCGAGTTGATGAGTGGTTGTGTTCTTGGTGTGAACGGTGTGGAGAGGATAGAGCTCGTTAATACACAGACCCGTGAGAAGATGCCGGAGGGTCTTCTGGTCCTTAATTTCATAGCCAGTAGAAGAAAATGTTATTTGACAATTGTTGTCAGTAGTAAGCTTATGCACTGATAAAAGATTAAAGGATAGGTTGGGAATGAGATTTAGGTGAGAGAGTTTTAGATTACCTTGCGGCGTCGGTAGTATACCCTTACCAGTGTTGTAGATAGGTAGATGACTTCCGTTGCCGAGTATGACTTGGTTGGAGCCGGTGTATGGCTGAGAGTTCTGAAGGTGATTTGGATTAGATGTAAGGTGCGAGGAGGCCCCGTTATCAAGATACCATTCGGAGGGGGAGGGGTTGGGTGGCGACGTGAACAGAGCAGTGGTTGGTTGTTCGGTGTTGTATTGATCATCGTGACGACACCAGCATTTAACCACTGAGTGGCCATTCTTGCCGCAAATTTGACAGGTGATTCCGGATCTTGAAGGTTTGTTGCCTCCGTAATTATTGGAGGTGGATTTGTTGTCGGAAAACTGCCGTCCGTGAGCTGAGCTGGATCGTCGGCGTCCTCGTCCGCGGGTTGCCGCGAGTGCCGTAGTGTTGCCGGAGAGTTGGAGTGATTGGAGCTCACGAGTTGTTTCGTGAGCAAGATTGAGTTCCTTGCTACAGAGTTGCGTGTAGAGATCGTCAATGCTCAAGGGATGGAGGTTGGTGCGAATTGCAGTCTTGAAAGCTTGGTAGGTAGTCAGAAGACCATCCAGAGTATAGTGAATGATGTCTTCGACGACAATTGGAGCTCCGGCGGCGGCGAGCGAATCGACTTTAGCTTTGATGTCAAGAAGGTATTGGGACATCGTTTTGTCTTTCATTGAAAGATATTGCAGTTCATGGCGAAGATGAATGATCCGGGAGCGCGTGCTTGATTGAAGTCTTTTGTCAAGAACGGATCAGATTTCAGCGCAGTGGTCGAAGGACAGGACATACGGTAGTATGCTCGGCGAGATAACAGAGTATAAGGCCGCAACAAGATTTTGATCCAGTGATAGCCAGGTGCTGTAAAGAGCGTTGGTCTTCACCGTGCCGTCCGTCGCGATGATGGTACTTGGCGGAGCAGAGGTGGTTCCATCCAAGAAGCCATGATACCCGTTCGCCCGGAATAGTTTCAGGACTTGAGAGCGCCAGATGGGGTGATTGTCAGCGGTGAGTGGCTGAGCAATGATGCTTTTAACGTTGCTCATCAAGAACTTGAGAGATTGCAGGATCTGCGTAGAAGACGACGAGAGGGAGTCGTCTGTAGTTGAGCGATCTGGAGAGGAGTGGTTGGAGGTGGTAGCCATGAAAGGCACCCGAAGGAAGAAAAAGGACGGAGAGGGTAGGAGAAGGAGATAAGCCGATCAGGAGGAGCGTTGCCACTCTGATACCATGTTGAGTTTCCGAATAGAGGAGTGAACACAGGGAAGGAGAAAGGTTTTAATTTCATTCATATCAATTCTGTGTACAGAGAGTCCTATATATAATAACTAAATACAAGAAATAGTAGTAACGTCTAGATGACGTGGACAAGAAAGTGCAGAGTCCTTTCTTGCTAACATAAAATATCACACATCTAATTTACTAAAATACATCTAAGACTTCATATGTGATAGCTTTTTTATTATTTTTTAAAGGAGATTTTTGTATATTTTCTTTTTAAATTAAAAACTTTTGTATTAAAATTAGTTTTAAAAAGTAGCAAAAAAATTGTCCCAAACGAAACTTTAGTGTTGTGACCCGAGTAAGGCTTTTAAGGGTGTCAATTTCGGGTCACGGGTCGGGTTCGGGTCGAATCCAAAACTGACCCGGCACTATTCGGGTCAACCCGAACCCGACCCGTTTTTAGAAACGGGTCAGTTTTCCTGACCCGAACCCGACCCGCTTCGGGTCCTGATCAACCCGACACGACCCAAATGACCTGTTTCCAACAAAAAAAGACTAATTTTCGGATAAAAAAACAGGTCAATATCCTCTTTTCGGGTCAAAATCGGGTTAATCTCGGGTTGCCGGGTCAAAATCGGGTTTTCGGATCAAAATCGGGTCACTTTCGGGTCAATTTTTTAAAACAGCTTTTCAATATATACAAGAATTTTTAATTCAATAAATTTATTCTATTAAAAAGATTGTTTTAAAAAACAGTAAGAAAGCTATCCCAAACGAAGCTAAACACTCTTGGCCTTATTACTCTAAAAAATAAAATTATACATATTTTTTATTTTGAGTATTTTGAGATATATAAAATAAAATTTCTTTTCTTAAATATTAAAATAATAAAAGATGAGTAATCTTTACATATTTGCGTGCAAATAATGCTATCACATGCTAAGTGATTGAAAGTTTTGCTCCTTATGTTCAATTACATTAATTTTATATTATTAGTTTCTTTATTTTTTATTTAATAATTTTTTTATTTTATGGTAAAACACAAAACATGTAAAATTAATGATATATATTTATATATAACAAAATTATGGGGGTTACCTACATAGCACATACTTTTGATATATTTATATATTTAATTTTAATATTTTTTTTTGTTATATTTATGTTAAAAGTATATTAAAATATATGTATGAAAAGATGTATTTCAATTTATATAAATGAATTTTATGCCATATTTTGTGCTATTTAAAGATTTGAGTGATTTACATGTTAGATACTAAAATAAATAATATTTTAGTGATATGTGTATGATCCAAATTTGTCCATGGGCAAGATGTGACCCTACTGACAAGTCTTAGCATTTTTTCATATATATATATATATATATATATATATATATATATATATATATATATATCATTTTAGTGACTAATGATTATTTGTACTTGAATACATAATAATTTTTCAAAATATCATCAATATCTTATATAATGATAATTATTTTTAAACAAAAATTAGGTAATACCTCTACACAATGTGTCGGGGGTCCAAGGGGGCAGTGCTCCCTGACAGGGTTCGACCTGCCCGATCAGGTCCACGGAATTAAGGGGCAACGCCCACAAAACAAATTTTAGTTGTAAGGCTATTTTTGGATTTTCTTTACTATTTCTCTTTGTATTTGATTCATCGTTCCCTAATAATAACACATCAGCAAAATGTGTTTAATTATGTTAGGGGGTCAATTGTCTAAAGATTCCTATAATAAAGAGTAAAAAAAACCTGGTGGGGGATAAATTACCTAACAATTCAAGTAATAAATAAATTTTTGATTTTTTTAGCAGCCCCACACCCCCCTATGTTAAGTGGCAAATCCACTTAAAGTAAAGTTTCCTTGGAGCAAGCATTGCTTTTGAGTGGGTGTTCTCTTTCGCCACACTTTGTGGGTGGTAACCTATTTAGGCTTAATTTAGGATGACTTTCTTACTCCTTCGTAAAGTATCTTTTTAGAACAAAAAAATTGCATGAGTAAGAAAGAGGACATTGAAAGTATTAGGGATTTTGTGTTGTGCAAATTTTCAGTCTAAGCATCATTTGGAAGTTAATTAAGAAAATAAGCATACTTTTAAAAAATTTAAAAGTAGGCATAATCGCCCTTTTAATCGGCGACTTAGGCTGACTTGGCACAGCTGAGGGAAGTAGTCGTTATGATGTATGTCGCTATAAATGTCGTCCTTCTATGTCGCCCGTTGTCTCGCCCGTTAAACGGGCGACTTAGATAATTATTTAAAAATAATAATAAATTTTATTTCTCATATTAAATGTTGCATTGGATGTACAGTGTATATATATATATATATATATATATATATATATATATAGTTAAATTCAATCAAATAGTAGTTATATGTTGAATGAGTAATTCGCCTTACTAGTTAATGTCATCAATTTTCAAATAAATTTAATTTGATTTAATTTAATTACTGAAGTGTATAGTATGTTAGCTGAAAGAAAGATAAGCAAAGTCATATTCATTAATCACAAAATGCAACATCAACAGAAGTCTACATAACACATAATCAAAACATATCATAAACTAACATCTCCTACTTCCTCTATAGGGTAAAGCATCACTGCCTGGTGTAATTCTGTGGTCGACGTACAGGCCTGTCACGTAACACATGCTGCTCGACCCCAAAGATGCCCTCCTGCTCTGCCTTAACTGTGCCTGCTAACATACTATCTGGAACATGCTCATGTGGGTACCAGCCTGGTGTAGTCTGCTGAGCGGCTGAGTAAAGAAAGGCTAAGAAAGTCCCAAATCTTGAGACGATGATGGTCCTGCATCAGTAGATTGAGGCTCACCTATCACTGGACTGAAGGACTCGTATGGATACCCTGCATATACATGCTCAGAGTATAGGTAATCAGGGATATTAAGCTCTCTACGCAAATCCATTGTCATCTCAGTATTTCTCTTAATAACACTATCGACATTGTTGTAGTCATTTGAACCAACCATAGGTAACACTGCCCTCTCTGTCTCCAGGAAGAAATTACGCTGAGTGAAAGGAAAATAAATAGAACTTCAATAATGTTATAATTTTTAAGAAATCAAGTATATAACACACTGATATTACATATCAAATATCGCTCTGAAGGTGCTCTGGGGTAGTATGTACTCGATAGTGTTGTTGGTGGCTTCAACATGTATAATGTCGCCCAGGACCTGAACCACTGTAAGTACTCGTGAATGAAGTGTTCACTATCAGGTCCCGCAGTAATTCCTTCAATGATATATGCTCGTCTATCCTCCCATAATCAAATGTAGGGAAGGTGGTACACCATCCAATCTGTATCAGCTTAACTATGCCCATCAACTCGTGCAAATTTGAGCTCCATTGGTTGAACCTCCGTGGTAGGAATAAGCCCAAAATGTCTAACAACTCTATCAGGGAGGTGCCACTCCACCCGAGTCCAATAAACTACAGGCACACGAGCCAACCAGATAGCTTCTCCTGATAAGCATATATCAGCGACCTAAGAGCGAACTTCCGTGGTGTACGGCTCCCAAATCACCTGGCCAATCAAATAATTGAAAGTTTTATCAATTAAGAAATATAATGTCTATATTACTAATAAGAATACAAACCTGACTATCTAAAAGTCCATCTAATTCATCTCTGTAGCTGGTGAGGCTACCTGTTCGGAGCTGCCTTGTGAATTCTTGGTTCCACCTACAAAAATAATAATAATTATATTGTTATGATTAGAAATGAAAAAATATACTTATTAGCATTTTTGTTATTGGTTACCTGTAGCCAACATAAAGTCCATCCAAACTGACATGATGTGAGACATGAAGTGCAGGTCGTCCAACATGAAGTCGCTCCCAACACCAAATCTGAAGCAAGTGAATGCAGCCTGCAATATTGGCCCTCTTAGGCTTAGTCGCTTCAGCAAGTTTCCGGTACAAGTGGGCTAGTACTGCTTCCCCTAATGAATATGTGTTGAACAACCCCAAGTCCTCCAACAAAGGTAAGAGCCTCAAATGAATCTCACAACCTGAGGTGTCCGGGAGTAGATAAGTTCCCATTAGAAAGAGAATGTACGCACGAACATGCCGCCAAAAATCTAGCTCGTTCAAGTCCAAGTAGGAATCCCTATAGAAGGTCCAACGTAACCATCTCAAAGGTAGGCAAATTTGAGCCTGTGTCTGGCTCATCCTGAACTTTGATGAGACTCGTGGGTTGAATGGATCTTGATAAACAACATCTCGCTAATGATGCTGCACTAATAGATCATCACAGCAATCCGACCAACTTGCCCATCGTCTACCGAGCCCTACAACAATGTTTCCAACCAATGCCGGCCCATCAATCTGAAGGCCCAATATCAGAGCAACATCTTGTAATGTAATAGTCATCTCACCTACAGGTAAGTGAAATGAGTTTGTCTGTGGTGACCAACGCTCAACCAAAGTTGTAAGAAGGTTGTGATCCATCCTTATATATCACAACAGACTCGTAGGCCTTCTATAAATCTTGGACAATTTATTGGCCACTCATGAACCATAAGAAGATGCGAGGCAGCTTCCAAAACTGTCCCCTAAATGTCAAGAAGATTTAAGGAAATTAGTAAAATAAAATAAAATAATGATAATCAAAATATTTTAAATCATATCATATATCATCCGGATGAGCTGCTCTGTGTGACCCACATAATGATGCAATGCTGGGATTTATATCTATTGGGATATTTTGCTGCTCTTCATCACCCTGTCGTATAGGTTTTCTAGTTTGACATTTTCTACGTACATACTGAGTTTCTGCCATAATACCTATAATTTGACGTAAAAAAAATTATTTCATATAATAAAAATGGCAAAGAAAGCATAAAGAATAAACTCAACTCAACAATGCCAACATCCTTTGTTCTTATAAAAAAAATACAGTTGTAGTAATATTTTTTGAGCTTAAACTTTATTGAGATGACATATTGTTATAAATGATTCTAATTTAAATGTTATTTTTCTTGATTATCATTCATATATTTTATAGTGTTGAAAGTAATATATTTTTTATAATCATATTTTTTATAAAATATCAAATGTTCTGGATAAATATACTATAATAATTAAATAAGCAAGCCTAAGTGTCTAAGACTATAATCAGATACTCCCATTTGGCGAACAACTTTCTTAAAGTTTTCACGTAAGTGTCTAAGACAGTGACGGTGTGCTGCCCAAGGAAAGATGTCCTGACATCCATGCACCAACCAAGGATGTCGATCAAATATGATGCAAATATTAGTTCTACTTGCAACAGTAGGGAGTAAATCATGTAAGGTGAGAAATGTAATATCTCGTTCCCTTACTATTCCTCTCTGAATTGGATTTTCCTCCCAGGATCGTCCAGGACGATGTTGAGATCGTCCAGGCCGATCAGTGCATTGAAAAGAGCTGATTTCTGGAGTGTTCTGGATTGATTTCTGGACAGAATCGTCCAGGACGATATTGAGATCGTCCGGGACGATCTGCACTATTCACATAATACCGTCCTGATCATCGCCCTGGGAATGGTCCAGGACGATCAGAATTTGGTCTGATCGTCCCGGGACGATCGGGCGATCGGCCAGGCCGATCTGAGTATGATATAAGGAAATGAGCTCGTTTTGAGGAGAGAGAAATTCATTTTAAAACATCAGATATTTTGAGGAGAGAGAAAGAGAAAGGGAAAAAGAGGAAAAGCTTGGTTTTGGAGGCCGCGGAGCGCTTTTCGTCCGACGCTGCTGTTGGAGAAAGTGAAGATCTCGTGGTAAGGACTCCGAACCCTGTTTCTGTTTTCGAAGATATTGTGTTTTGATCGAGTTGGGATCTGTTTTGTGTTTTCGTAGTCGACTTTTCGACATGATTTTGATTTGACACAACTTTCACCGCACAACTTCTAGTATGTTATAGATATGATTATTGTACATGATTTGACTGTATTCTACGAAGATTTTACCGGTCGGAATTGATTCTACGCGCTTTTAATTGAATAGAATATTATCAGGACCTGATTTGATTTGGATTCTATAGACTGATAGTCTTGCATTGATGCCGTGGTTATTCTGTTGTAATTTGGTGAAATTCAGAATTTGTCTTTTTGCTGGATTTTTGTGTAATTTCGATAGACTATCGTTACTTTGCCCGATTTTCGTATGATTTCTGATTTTCCCGGAATTGATAGATTTAATTGATATGCATATGACTATTGACCTGATTGTTCTAGATTTCTTTAATATTGCTTATTGCATCGATTATTGCATTGATTGATTGATTGATCCTGAAAGATAAGTGGAAACCTAGTTGAACGTTGGTTATAGAAACCAACGTGTATTGAACGAACTACAACAGCACTATTGATATAGATTGACCACTACAACAGCATCATTGATCATTGAACGAACTACAACAGCATCATTGAACGAACTACAACAGCATCATTGAACGAACTACAACAGCATCATTGATCATTGATAATAGCTAGTGTTTGGGCTTGTCGAGTAAGACCATTGTATGAAATTGCATGTATATGATATCGCATTGTATGGATTTCCTGATATGCATTGATTTATCAATTTCCGACTGATTTATTGATATTGATGGATTTATCGAATTGATTTACTATCGTACGGATTCATTGATTTCATTGATTGATCATTGAGCATTGACCCTATTGATTATTGATTATGGACATTGTTATGGACATGGATAGATATAGATATAGAGATTTCATTGATAGCATTGACATGGACATCGTATAGATTCATTGTATTGCTGCCTATAGATGTTATAGATTCACTGTTGCTATTGTTCTACACCGTATTGACTGTTTTATAGATTCCTTGTCTCGTATCGCTTTTCTCATTTGACTTCATTGATTAGATCGTACTGATTTGACCGTATCGTTTTGATTGACGAATATTGATTGATTGAATTGATTTATCGATCTGCCTGCCGCTGCATTGATTGGTTTTATTGACTATTGATTTCCGTTGCATAGACTCATTGACCATTGACTGATACGGATTGATAGATTGACATGCATATTGATAGCATCGCCGTGCTTTGATTTCAGTTGTAGGCTTTGGTGACCTGCTGGGCTTTGTAAGCTCATTATATGTGGTTGATATTTTCAGGTCCGAGCAAGGCAACTGGAATGGAGTTCGATCAGAATGTCAGACGAATCCTTTTCGCTACACGGATCTTGGGGTTGTTACAATTGGTATCAGAGCAAGTGTAGTGAAAGGATTTGATTGATAGTTTGATAGAATGAATTCATTCTGCATATATAGTAATTGACATGTGATTGATTGCATTGTGTGTTTTGTTTGGATTTCGACGAGTTTTGATTTGGATTTTGATCGATTTGTTTTGCATTGTTTGTTTTGCTTCGTACCTGTAGGGAAATGTCGGGACGACATTTTTCTAAGGTGGGGAGATTGTAATATCTCGTTCCCTTACTGTTCCTCTCTGAATTGGATTTTCCTCCCAGGATCGTCCAGGACGATGTTGAGATCGTCCAGGCCGATCAGTGCATTGAAAAGAGCTGATTTCTGGAGTGTTCTGGATTGATTTCTGGACAGAATCGTCCAGGACGATATTGAGATCGTCCGGGACGATCTGCACTGTTCACATAATACCGTCCTGATCATCGCCCTGGGAATGGTCCAGGACGATCAGAATTTGGTCTGATCGTCCCGGGACGATCGGGCGATCGGCCAGGCCGATCTGAGTATGATATAAGGAAATGAGCTCGTTTTGAGGAGAGAGAAATTCATTTTAAAACATCAGATATTTTGAGGAGAGAGAAAGAGAAAGGGAAAAAGAGGAAAAGCTTGGTTTTGGAGGCCGCGGAGCGCTTTTCGTCCGACGCTGCTGTTGGAGAAAGTGAAGATCTCGTGGTAAGGACTCCGAACCCTGTTTCTGTTTTCGAAGATATTGTGTTTTGATCGAGTTGGGATCTGTTTTGTGTTTTCGTAGTCGACTTTTCGACATGATTTTGATTTGACACAACTTTCACCGCACAACTTCTAGTATGTTATAGATATGATTATTGTACACGATTTGACTGTATTCTACGAAGATTTTACCGGTCGGAATTGATTCTACGCGCTTTTAATTGAATAGAATATTATCAGGACCTGATTTGATTTGGATTCTATAGACTGATAGTCTTGCATTGATGCCGTGGTTATTCTGTTGTAATTTGGTGAAATTCAGAATTTGTCTTTTTGCTGGATTTTTGTGTAATTTCGATAGACTACCGTTACTTTGCCCGATTTTCGTATGATTTCTGATTTTCCCGGAATTGATAGATTTAATTGATATGCATATGACTATTGACCTGATTGTTCTAGATTTCTTTAATATTGCTTATTGCATCGATTATTGCATTGATTGATTGATTGATCCTGAAAGACAAGTGGAAACCTAGTTGAACGTTGGTTATAGAAACCAACGTGTATTGAACGAACTACAACAGCACTATTGATATAGATTGACCACTACAACAGCATCATTGATCATTGAACGAACTACAACAACATCATTGAACGAACTACAACAGCATCATTGAATGAACTACAACAGCATCATTGATCATTGATAATAGCTAGTGTTTGGGCTTGTCGAGTAAGACCATTGTATGAAATTGCATGTATATGATATCGCATTGTATGGATTTCCTGATATGCATTGATTTATCGATTTCCGACTGATTTATTGATATTGATGGATTTATCGAATTGATTTACTATCGTACGGATTCATTGATTTCATTTATTGATCATTGAGCATTGACCCTATTGATTATTGATTATGGACATTGTTATGGACATGGATAGATATAGATATAGAGATTTCATTGATAGCATTGACATGGACATCGTATAGATTCATTGTATTGCTGCCTATAGATGTTATAGATTCACTGTTGCTATTGTTCTACACCGTATTGACTGTTTTATAGATTCCTTGTCTCGTATCGCTTTTCTCATTTGACTTCATTGATTAGATCGTACTGATTTGACCGTATCATTTTGATTGACGAATATTAATTGATTAAATTGATTTATCGATCTGCCTGCCGCTGCATTGATTGGTTTTATTGACTATTGATTTCCGTTGCATAGACTCATTGACCATTGACTGATACGGATTGATAGATTGACATGCATATTGATAGCATCGCCGTGCTTTGATTTCAGTTGTAGGCTTTGGTGACCTGTTGGGCTTTGTAAGCTCATTATATGTGGTTGATATTTTCAGGTCCGAGCAAGGCAACTGGAATGGAGTTCGATCAGAATGTCAGACGAATCCTTTTCGCTACACGGATCTTGGGGTTGTTACAAGAAACCAGATCCAAGATTCGTTGCACTCTGACTCCACAATTCCAAAAGCTAATGGGAATAGCCCGTTATTCGCATTAAGCCCAACTGCAATGAGCAATGTTCCCCTATAGTTACCCAAAAGAAAAGTTCCATCCAGGCTAAAGACAGGCCGACAAAACCTCTAACCACTAATAGATGGATCGAAAGCCCAAAATAACCTTTGAAATATATATGAACTTGAAGATTGGATTTTGTATACAGGTCATAGCTTGAACAATACCTTCCATGAACAAATTCAGGGATCGGTAGGACTCTTCCCAACTGCTAAACACTGCTTTAATAGCCTTCCGACGTGCATCCCATGCTTTAATATATGAAACTTTAATGTTAAACTTTGCCTCAACTCTTCTAATTTTCTCTAGGTTTTATATTCATTTGTTTTCTTATAATTTGAATAATAAAGAAGCTAATGAACTGTGAATTACATTGCCTATGACCTGCTTGAAGAATAGGGTTCGTACACGTATGTGGACCCTTTATGGTAGTTATTTTCCATACACCACCCAATCGCTTGCTTAAGCTGACATGCAAACGCCAAGGACACTTTATCGGCATAGTATCATGTTGTACACAAGCAACTGTAAACTTTTGTTTGTTCGATGCCACAACGACAAATTGAACATTATTTATGATTGACCAACCGTGCAAGGCAAATTGCAGTTCTGATTTTTTACGAAAACACATATTTTTTACCAATTCATTCGGAATGATAAATTCATCATCTGTGATACTAAAAACATTACTACTATCAGGTGCAACATCCGCATTCCATTGACGTGTATTCTTAGGAATCTCAACATATTCATTATTAGATGTCATGCCCTCTTCTATATTTACAGTCATTGTACAGTAATCATGAATAATATCATTGGTATTTGGCTGAACACTTACATTAGTTACAATAAAATCACGGAGAATATCATCAAACTCTTCATCCTCATCATCACTTGAACCACTGCTCATTGTCTCATATCCTTCATCATTGATAGTAGGAGCTGATAATCTAATATCATTGACTTCAAAAATAGAAGTACCATGGGATTGTGTAGAAGGACCGGACAAATTATGTTGGTATGGAGTTTGTGTGGATCTGTATTTATACTTATATAATATTAGATAACGTTGAATAGGATTTTACTTTAGAAAAATCAAAATCTCCTTTAAAACTAACATACCCGATATGTGTAATTGGGATTGCCAAGGCCATCTTCGCGGCATCATGCATCTCATGTACATGATCTAGTACGACTGAATCATGAATTTGAGTCGATAGGTCTTCATCCAAATTAATATCATTATGAATTTCCTCAACCTCCACATATAGTATCAAAACTTCAGACGTAGCTAAGGATAATGCAAATTCACAACCTTCATCATCCTAAAGCTTCGAGGCCATCAATTGGTTGCCAACTGGAAAACGACCCACAATGGTCACTGCGAACTTTGAGGGATCAAACTTTAGGGCCCTGAGAACTCGATCCTTCAACTGCTTCAAATTTGAGTTGAATGGAACTTGTAGGGGCTCACACTTACCACCAATATATGTTGGCGAAAAATTCGCATCTAATGATAACTCTCCATCATATAACAACACAAATGATGGTGGTCTTGCACTCATTTTAAAAACCTACATTTAAATTTGAAATAATATATTTATTTCAAACCCTAAACGTGATCTTCACAACATTTCATAAGATGTTCCAATAGAAGCTTACAATAATCTTAAAATGTTATATATATATATTAAAAAAATAATATTAATCATAAAAGGTTAAATATAAATTTTATAAAGTGTAATAGTAATCAAAAAAAGCTAAATTAAAATGTTATCAATTCAAAAGATTAATGCTAAATATATATGTTATAAATTTTCATATTAATCATAATAAGTTAACACAAAATTTATATTTATTTCCAATTTTTTTATATTTACTACTACAAAAAAATGATATCTATTGAAATAAATCTTTATTATTAATTATTCCTTAAAGTTTTTTTTTGTTAAAGGTATGTATAATACAAGGATAATTTTGTTAATTAATTAACAATTACAAGCATGATCACAAACACAAAAGTAACCAACAAATCTGGCCAAATCGGGTAGATCCCAAGTGCACTAGCAAGAAGTATATGAATCTATTACTTCCTAAATTACTCCTTCAGTAAAAATTTCAAAATCATAGCTCATCACCTAAAATCACCTCATTCTACACTTTTACACGGTGCATTTTTTTCCCTTATTCTATCTTCTATTAACGAAAGGAATAAATAAATATAAATTTTAAACAAAAAATACACAAATCTTACCCAAAATGGCGAAATCCGGTGGTGAACAGTGAGCTTGCGACGAGATCAGCGAGGGCAAACATAACGAGCACGGGGAGAAGGGCTTCGGCCTTCCATTTAAAAAAAAAGGCAAAGTCGCCCGTTAGACGGGCGACTTAGGTTAATTGTAAATCGTCGAGTGAACGGGCGATTATGCCTTCACTCGACGATTATGCCTACTTTTAAATTTAAAAAAAATAATGCTTAATCCCGTAATTATGGCTCTAATCATGCTTAGTCCTTAAAATTGCCCTTTTGCATTACTTTATTTTATCTAAAAATACAGTTTCTATATATTATCGAGGGTGTCAATATTTGATACGACTTGAAATTTGACCCGAATCCAACTCAAAAATCTCGAACCTGAACTAGATTTTGACCAATTTGTAAAACCATGTTAGGTTCGGGTTGACCCGAAAATCTGAAATCAACCCGATTCGACTCGTTTTTAATTGATTTAGGAGGATTTTAGAATATTGTTATGAAATTAGTAAATATTATTTTCAAAAAATAATAAACCATGTTGCCCAAATTGAATTAAGCTTGATTTTTTTAAAAAAAAAATTGATTGAAGTAAATCTTACCTTAATTCTATTTAGGTTTAAATAAATCAAATTAAATAAAAATATTTTAGTAAAAGATAAGAAAGCGGGTCGGGTTCGGGTTGACCCAAACTCGCTTTTGACAGCCATTTATATTCCTGTGATTTATTATTTTATTTTTTTTTAATAATATTACGTGATAAACTAATAAGACTTCATTTGGGACTCCTTTTTTATTACTTTTTAAAATAATTTTTTTGCATAAAATTTTTTAAACTAAATATTTTTGTATTAAAAAATTATTTTAGAAAATAGAAAGAAAGTTGTCCCAAACGAAGCCTTGGGATGGCTTTATAATTGTTTTTTAAAGCACATTTCTAGCACCAATCTTTTGAACTGAAATTTTTTGTACTAAAAAATTGTTTTAAAAAACAATAAGAAAAATCGTCCCAAACGAAGCTTAAATTTATAACCTAAAACCTCAAAAGCAATTTTCTTTTATCAAGAAGTCAGTGTTTGAACATATATTTTGAAAATATAAAAATTAGAATATTTAGATACATTTTGTATCAAAATAGGGTTATTTTTTAATAAGTGTAGTTAATTTTACACTTTACATTTTATATCTTAATAAAATTAAATTATTATATAATAAAAATAAAATATTTAATAATTTAATTGTTTTTGTCAAAGTATTTAATGATATTTGCCTAATCATTTAGATTTATTATCCAATGAATTAATTATATTAAAAAATATATATAATTCATAAATTTTATGATATGTATAATAAAAATAATCCGATTTTAAAATATAATTAATGAGGATTTTTGTTTTATTAGTCGCTTGATTGAGAGATAAGATGGCAGATTTTTTTTTCGTTTGTCAGTTTCTATCTGTGCTGAGTCACTCATATTAGTATTTAATTACGCATTTATTTTACTTAATCACTACGTTATAGCCTACACTGACCTGCACACTAAGCAAGACCGTAGATTCTCGCGTCAAGTTAGGCTTGGTTTGGGACGGCCGCTTTTTTGTTGCTTCTTAAAGCAGCTTTTAAGTATAAATATTTCAACTTTTTTACTAGAAAGTTGTTTTAAGAAGCAGTAAAAAAGTCGTCACAGACTTACGTTTCGTTTGGGACGGCTTTTTTGTTACTTCTTAAAGCAGTTTTTTAGTAGAAAAATTTTAATTATTGTACTAAAAAGCTGCTTTAAGAAGCAGTAAAAAAGTCATCCCAAACGAAGCCTTAGGCTTCGTTTGAGACGGCTTTTTTATTGCTTCTGAAAACGGAGTTTTAGTACAAAAATTTAAAAATTTGTACTACAACTATGTTTTAAAAAGCAATAAAAAAGCCGTCCCAAACGAAGCCTTAGTTTGGGACAACTTTTTAGATTTTTAGTACAAAAAATTCTCTGAACTTGAATTTTTGTACTAAAAAATTGCTTTAGAAAACATTAATAAAACTATTCCAAATGAAGCCTTAGGCTTCGTTTAGGACGGTTTTTTTATTGCTTCTTAAAGCAGCTTTCTAGTAGAAAATTTTTAATTTTTGTACTTAAAAGCTGCTTTAAGAAGCAATAAAAAAGCTGCCTCATACGAAGCTTTAGTCATTTTAGGCTTCCATTGGGGCAGCTTTTTGATATTTATAAAAGTTTGCTTTGAAAAATATTAAAAAAAAAAAAAACAGTCTCAAACAAAACTTTAGTCTAAGAATATAAGGTTGCATCACTTTAGACTTCATTTGGAACAATTTTCTTAAGAAAGTTGTTCCATACTAACCCATAGTCCCTTGACTATATAAAATTGATCTAAAATGATACCTTCAGGGCTAAACCGGGATCGATTTCATAAAGTCGGGGGTTTAAATTATGATCAATTTTATATTACGATTATAATATAACATATTATTTTGGACTAGGTTTCTATAGTCCGAGGGATATACACGAATAATTTGAGGACTATTATAAAAAGTTTATGTAATATAATATAGGGAAATTTACATACATACCACTTTATAACATCCTATTTACATATATAACACCCAAAATTTTAATATTACATTCATACCACTCTATATTATTTTAATATCAAATATACCACTTATATTTCTTTCCTACCACTCATATATTTCATTTCTACCACTCATATTTGATATGAAAATGAACTATGGATGGTATGTATGTAATATTAAAGTTTTAGATGTTAAATATGTAAATAAAATAGTATTATGTGGTATGCATGTAAATCATAATATAAGCATGTAGGTAATATGAGCCTGTTATAAAGAAATAAAATTTGAAATTACATAATAATCACATGCTTTGAAAGTTGTGCAAGTTAGTTGTTAACCTATTATCATCACATAAATAATGGCCAATTATAATAGGAGTCAATTCAAAGATGGTTGAATGAATTAATTTTTTTGAAAATGAAGTGATATGAGGCTTATCTAGTGAAATAATATTCCATCTTTCTCACATGCAACTAGTGTGTGGCAAGAGAGAAAATGGAGAGAGAAATATGAAGGCTTATTTGATTATTTGTAGATAAGAAATATGTTATAAAAAAAACGATGATTTGGCTAACTATGATTTCATTTGCGACAGCTTTTTTACTGCTTTTTAAAGTAATTTTTTAGTAGAAAAAATGTAGACTTTGTTTGGAACGGCTTCCTTATTGCTTCTTAAAACAGCGTTCTAGCTTGCACAGAAAATTAAATTTGTGTATTAAAAAGCTGCTTTAATAAGCAATAAGAAAGCCGTCCCAAACGAAACCTTAGTTCAAAAAATTATCGTACTAAAAAGTTATGCTTTAAAAAGCAATAAAAAAGCTATCCCAAAATGAAAACTGTATTTTAAGAAACTCAAACAAGTTAAAAAGAAATTGATCCCTATGCTCTTCTACTTGTTGAAAAAGACAAGATAAGATTCTTTATGAAGTTGTGGATTTATTTATAGTATTTGAAAAGTCTAAGAGAACACTTTAATATTAACAGTAAGAGTTTATATTTCAAAAAGATAGAAATATTGATCATTTAGATTGTGACATTTTTCACAAAAATCTCTACATCATGAATATTCTCCATAATAGTTACATGATCACTTGTTCTATTGCTGGTTTACTACTTGAAGTTAGGGGTGTCAATTTCGGGTCACAGGTCGGGTTCGGGTCGAACCCGGAACTGATCCGGGTTCAAACGGGTCAACCCTAACCCGACCCGGGTAGACAAACGGGTCGGAAAATTGAACCCGGACCCGACCCGGCGGGTTGCCGGGTTGACAAGACCCGACCCGACCCGGTTAGGGTGGCCGGCGCCGGAACGTCGGCGGCGGGGGACGCGAGCGAAACAGCGCAGGCGCGGTCGAGCGCTGGCACGCGGGCGAGGTCGGGCGTAGGCACGCGGGCAAGCTGGGCAGCGCTGGCGGGGCGCGCGGCGGGCGCGGGCACGCGGGCGCGCTGGGGGGTGGGCGCGGCGGGCAGCGCTGGTATGCGCGCGGCGGGCAGCGCTGGTGGGCGCGCGGCGGGCAGCGCGGGCGGGTAGTGCGGGCGGGCAGCGGGCAGAGGCGGGATTCGAAATTTTTCGAATTAAACGGGTTGGCGGGTTGACCCGGCAACCCGCCGGGTCAACCCGAACCCGACCCGTTTTTTAAACGGGTCGATTTCTGGAACCCGAACCGACTCGTTTTGAAATCGGGTCGGGTTCAACCCGGATTTCCCGGGTCGGGTCCGGGTCGGATTTTCGTGTCGTGTCAAATATTGACACCCCTACTTGAAGTGCTCAAAGTCTTCTACAACATTATATTCATGAAGAACTAGCTATATTTGAACTCTTTCCACATTGTGACATCTAAAAGTAAATTAGTAGGTCAGTCAATAAAGGAAAAGTACTTTTTTTGGGACATTTAGGCTTCGTTTGAGACGGCTTTCTTATTGATTTCTAAAACAGAGTTTTAGTACAATTTTTTTTTATTTTTTATTAAAACTCCGTTTTAGAAAACAGTAAAAAAGCCGTCCGAAACGAAGCCTTAGATTTTGTTTGGGATGGCTTTTTTGATGATTCTTAAAGCAGCTTTCTAGTACAAAAGTTTAAATTTTTGTACTAAAAAATTACTTCAAGAAGCAACTAAAAAGCTGTCCCAAAGAAGCCTTAGGCTAGTTTCGAATGGCTTTCTGACTGTTTTTAAAAAAAAAACATTTTAGTACGAGTTGCTTTAGAAAGTAGTAAGAAAGCCGTCTCAAACCAATCGTTTGGAACAATTTTAGACCGCTGCTTTTTCTCTGTTTTTAAGATATTTTTGTACTAAAAAATATCTTTAAGAAGCATTAAGAAAGTTGTCACAAACGAAGCCTTATGCCAACTAAGTCAAACTGACATACACAAGACTCAAACACAACACCTCTTAGTTAATATTCAAAGCTTTCAACCAACAGACCAAGTTGAGTTGCATACAAGTTCGTATAGTTATCTAAATGAAATAACATAACATTATTAGAATTGTAAATTTTTGAAAAATAGAAGGAATATATTAAGCAAAAGAGGACTTGCATGCTTGACTCTATAAAGTATAATACTGCCATATCAATAGCCAAAGTTCCTACTAAAAAATAGATCAATTATATATTATTTTTTAATCATTTAGGCGTCCAACGAAGTCGAAATAAAGCAATTTTGAGCTTGTTCGATTTTCCCTATCGAGCCGCTCGATTGGACTAAAAGTATGTCAAATTTGAAGATCATTTGATCATCCAATCAATGCTTGGAAGTTTTTACTTAAGTTTTAAGCCCTTAATTTGGGTTCATTTCGGCCATTTTTAAATAAGCCAACTTGCGAGCTAACGAGTCAAGTCGAGACTAGCTCAAATTTTGCTCAAAGAGCTCAGCTCACAAGTTATTTATCGAGCAGAGCTCCAGCTAATTACGAGTCAACTTGACCCACTTACACACCTAATTACGACCATTATTATATTATGATATCATTGCAATTAACGATTAGGTATACCTATTTGGATGATTGGTCCGAATTTCAAAGCATTGGCAAAGATCATAAGACCGTTGGATTCTTAATGTTTTAATAAGATACAAATGATGCATGTGGAATGGCCTAATTATTTATCTTGGCCTCACGTGTTAATGATGTGCTTCTGGGTCAACGTTAGGTCGACCTGCCCAAAGGATGGCAGAGATTTGTGCACAATCATTGATGCCTTTGTCTGATTCTTTATTGGATTGGGGCTGAGTCAGCTCTCACCCTTATCAGATTGAACAGCTGGATTTTCATAATGTGATGCTGCATGTTGATTGTTCATATATAGTGATAGACTATAATGCGCAGATACAGACACGACGATACTGACATGATCTGATACGGATACGGGACATATCAATTATTAAAAATATAGGACACGAATACGGGTTGAACACGATATTGTAAATTTAATATTTAAAAAACAATGAATAAAATTTGAATAAGAATGATATTAAAAATAATATAGAGATAATAAGTCATTTAACTAGAATTTGTGCTTAAAATGAATAGTATTAGGATGTTGAGAGTCGGGGGTCGATGCCATGTTTCAAGCATCGAGAGAGGAGATGACAATAATGTCGAGAGTCGGACATTGATGTTATGCAGTAAGTATTGGACGTTGATGTCAAGATGACATTTGTTGTTGATGTTATGAAAGTGTTGGTTGTCGATCTTAAGACAACGTCGAAAAAATATAAGCTGTAAAGTTGTGGGTGTAGAAAATGCTAGCATCGAACATCAATGTCATGAGAGTGTTAGGCTTTAATGTTGAAATTGTTTTGAAAAGTCGATGTTGTAACGACATCAAACATTGACGCTGAGATGACACCGGATATTATTGTGAAACCAAAATCACAGCCCGCTAAAGAAAAATGGAAATGAGAATATTTGATGAATGAGATATTGGGTACGAGCAATTGATTTGGTGATGTGGATATGAAATAAAAAAACAAGTTTTTTGTTCAGAAAAAAATATAAAATATTTAAGACACGCTTGTCCAATTTGTTTTTTTTTTTAATTCGTCAGAGGCATGTCATACACCACACGGCTCTTTGAAGAGAAGTGTCAGTGCATCATGGGTGATATATTGGGGTGTTAAAATGAGTTTTCAGATCTAGTTCAGATCCAACTTGAAATTGACCTGACTCCAACTACCCGATCTATATCCGACCAGCATTAACTCGGGTTGACCCAACCTGACCTGCCAACAGGAGAGGCCACAAGGGCGACCAGGCAAGGCTGCAAGGGCAAGTCGTGAGCCGTGAGCGGGTGAGGCAGTGAGAGCGGGCTAATGTGTGTGCTAGCATGGGTGCAAGCGCATGCATGAGCATGAGTGCGAGCATGGCTTTGAGTGCTAGGGCGAGGGTGCTATCGCGGGAGTGAGTGGTAGGCAACGAGTGGCGAGTCCGACAAAGCAGACGATTGTGACAAGTAGGTGAGAACAACTAAGGATAGTTCCTTGTTAATTTTAGATTTTTTGAGTTGAACCGCACCCAACAAAAAATTGTAAACGGGTCAGAAAACAAAACCCGAACACGACCCATTTTTCAAACGGGTTAACCTGGATCAGAAATTTTCGAGTCGAATTTTTGGTTGTGTCACACCCTAGTGATAGAATCAAATTTTAAAGAGGAAGATGATGAAATTATAATATAATAAAATAAATTTAAATATGAAATTTAAAATTTTTAATTAATATATGTAAATAAAAAATTATAAATAAGAATAACTTACAAGGTGGATTTTTTTAATCAAATTACACTTGGGCATCATAAATTATAACTGATATTTTGCATCATAATGCACCATCCATTTTCTAAAACATTCTATTCATATATTTAATTAATATATGCAACCCGCCGGGTCAACCCGAATCCGACCCGTTTTTCAAACGGGTCGATTTATGGAACCCGAACCCGACCCGTTTTGAAATCGGGTCGGGTCCAACCCGAATTTTCCGGGTCGGGTCCGGGTCGGGTTTTCGTGTCGTGTCAAAAGTTGACACCCCTACCAATCAGTGACTATATGTGAGCTTATATTATATTTAGATAACTTTAATACATATCTCGTAAGTAAGGTCAAGGTCAAGGTATCACCCAAAGACAAATTTGGATTCAACATTAGCATTGAAAGATGACTTGAAGACTATCAACATTTTTGTTTGTGAATATTTATTGAATATATATATATATATTTCAAAGAAACTTTATAAACAATAATTGTAAATTTAAGTAAATAATGAATTATAACATAATTTAAATCTACAAAAACGTATAGACAATAATAGTTACTTTAAATAGATATTAAACTTTCATTTGAGAAAACTTTCTTAATATTTTTTAAAGCAATTTTCTAGTATAAAAAATTTTAGAACTATTTTTTTTTGTACTAGAAAGCTACTTTAAGAAGCAATAAGAAAGCCGTCCCAAATGAAGCCTACGTCATAGGCTTCGTTTAGGACAACTTTCATACTGCTTTCTAAACCAACTTTTATGTACAAAATTTTCTTGAATTAAAAATTTTTGTACTGAAAAATTGTTTTAAAAAATAACAAGAAAGTTGTATCAAATAAAATCTTAATTTTATAGTTGTGGCATAATTTAAATTAACAAAAATATTAAATTTATATGAATAAAGATTTCTAACATAATTTAAATCATATAGTTGTGAATCTCTGAATGAATAAGTCACACTTCTCTTCTACTGGATTTAAAGGGTTTCCCTTACTCTGTAGTCCCTTTGAGCTCCTTTTAATTTCAGAACAACAAGAAGACCATCAAGTCTTTATCCTACTTTATGGGACCGATTATATGAATCTTTTTTCTCTAGTGTTCTATTAAGAGTCAAATTCTTATTTAAATATAATAAAGAATGTCATTTCTAATATTTTCTAACCAAATCTTAATCTAAGTTAAATCTAATACATCTACTTTCCTAATTGGATCATCGGAAGGCCGCCATTTTATGTGATGAAACCATCTAAGGCGACTCTCTCTAATCTTATCTTTTATTGGAGCTACTACAACATTTTCACGTATATGCTCATTTCGTATACTATCTCTAAGAGTACAGTCACTCATCCACCTGAGCATCCTCATATCTGCAACACTTAATACATATTATGCTTCTCTTTTAATAGCCAACTTTCTACACCATAAAGCATTGCAGGTCTCACCACCATCTTATAGAATTTTCCCTTAAGTTTGAGGGAGACTTTTCTATCACACAACAAGCCAAATGCATTCCTCCAGTCCAACCATTCAACTTGAATTCTACTAATTAGGAGCTCAAAGTGCACAACAAGCTCCTTTTAAGTTTAGAAATAATAAAAAAAAAAAATCAAAATTTTACTTTAGCACATTTATAGTCAAACTAAACTTCTCAAAAATGACAAACTCGTTAACATATTGATAAATCCAAGTCCGATTGAGCGAAGATCAAGCACTTAAAGTATAATTAAAATATTTGAAAGATTGATTGTATGATCAGATGATCTCCAAATCTTTCATGCTTCTATTGAAATCAAACTTCTCAATGAGATGAATGTAATGATCCAATGATGGTCCTTAAAATGTAGACATTATTAAACTGCTTAAATGTGAAAAAAAAAATGATCTATGATCAAAGAAATTAGTTAGGGTCATAAGATAGAGTGTTTTGAATTTTGATTATAATTTAGAAGAGTGTCATTCTCAATATTACAGATAGACTCCCCTGCTCTACGTTAAGCAGGTTCATTGTATTGATAATCGAGGAGAGTTCATAGGCTTGATGAATTTCAAAGCTCTACCTAATCACCACATCACATAGCCTTTGCCGATAGCCACTACCAAACGAACATAACTTGACCACAATTGTTAGATTGTGACAACCCAATCTATATCATTAGACCTTCATTAGTAATTTTCACCGCTCTAATAAAAGGATAAGCCGATAACTCAACTCTTGTAATCCACCTTTTCCAATTTATGAAATGGACAAAACTTTATACCAAATACTTATTTAGTATAATTATTTTATCCGGATAAGTTCTCATGATTTTTCCCATTTTTTAAAATTTTTATGTAAAAACTTTAGTGCCTTACATATTCTTTTATTTTTATCTATATGTGTATAAATATTAAGACGTTAAATTCTCTCTATTTTGAGGCCTAGATTTTTTTTAGTAGAATAAAAATTATCAGATATCAAAGTGATTTAAAAATTTGTTAAATTTATTTTAAAATTAATATAATATAAATTTCTTATATATTTAACATTAATCTTAAAAGAAATTTAATAAATTTATATATACTATGGTTCCTTTTTGGTAACCTGCTGATGTAGTTAGGCAGACAGTACGACCTCCACGCACGCTAATTGTGGTACATATATCACAGATTTAAATCCTCAACCATCCATTCTTCAATCTTCCACATGGACGGCAGGCAGTGCTTCTTATATTTGCGGATATCCGCATATAATCCAACAAGTAGGGGAGTTATGCGGGTGGGTTTTTACAAATTAGAGGAGATCACGGCCGAAAGTTTGCGTAACGGCTACTTTTTGAATTTTTCCTTATTTCCGTTTGGAGATATTCTGCTCATCACTCTCTTTCTAGTTTATCTTCGAAGCTTCTTCCTTCTCTCCTCTGATCCGCTGCCGCCATACGCCATGGAATCGACCTGCGCTTCCCAAGAGGCGGACAAAGAGAAGAAAGAACAGGAAATGGAAGCACCGTTGACGGTGCTTGGAAGTGGAAGAAAGGTAGGGTTCATTTTGAATTTCCATCGCTCAGTCAATCTATCTTCTTTCTAGGGTTCATTTTGATTCTTACGGTCTCTTACCCATGCGATTTTCAATTTCAAAATGCTGCCTTAATGTACATGTTTGATTTGATCCGATTTCTTTATTCTTGATGTTGGATCGATTTTCTTGAAGAGAAAGTGTTTTTCTTTGGCAGAATTAACCAGTTAGTAGTTTCTCTTGATTCCTGTGAATCCGAATTTCACATAAATCAAAACAAATAAATTTTCTTCTTTTTTTGAGTGCTGGTCGTTAATTTTGGTGAAATTTGTATATTTTTAATCTGGACAGTCATTCGAGGAGTTGTATTTTATTTTTGTTGTTCGGAGTGAGTAATATAGTCCACTGTTACGATTGGGCCGCATCTCCGGTTTTATATAGTTAGCACTTTGAATCATAATTTGCAAAATAATTTCCTGGAGAGTTAATTGAGGCTATTATCATAACAAGCTTGGGTGGGTTGAATTGACCCGACAGTTCATTCAATTTTCCTGTAAGAAAGATTGGCTTGTAAGGCAAAGCTGACAACAAGCTTTATAACTATTCTTGATATATTGGATGATAATTGTTGCATGCCAAAAACTTAGGCGACGAATATCTCGAAGAAGGCCATCTTTAGCTCTGACTAATTTTTAGCCGCAGACAACAATGACTTCATAGGAAAAAACCATATTGCTTAAATCAATAATTGAACTAGAATATTAAAAGGATTTGAAAGCATTTCAGATAAGTTAACAGTGTTATTTAACTTGCCCTTTGGGGAGTATTTATATGCCTTGATGTCATATTTTGACAGCTTTTAGGATTTGGTGTTAGTTATGTTATCAACTAAGATCTATGCTAAACTAAAATTCCCTTTGATCAGGGAAACAATTATCATTTAGTCAGTTGTGGGGTGACGAGCCATGCACACCATCTTCAATCATCATGTTGAACCATCGCTTGTGTAAGGAAATGGCTGGATGAAGTGAGTCTCAAGCATGTAGATTGGTGATAATGATGATCTATATTATGTTGTGGGATATAGATTGAAAGTTTCAAAATCAGTGTTGATGGTGATCAATATCATATGATGGGAATTGAGGCAAGAGCCACTCCAATTTTAATAGCTATCTTAATTGAAATCAAATGGTTGGATCACACGAGAGATGTGTGATGGACAACATTTATGATAATGAATTGGATGGTTAGATCCTAGAAAAGATCCCCAAGATGGCTCTTGGAGAAGATTCCAAGATTGGCATTGATGACATTAGTTCCTTGAAGTTGATGTTGAAAACTGACTCGATAAAGTTTGATGGATAAATGCCATAAATCTTAGTGCAAAAAATAAACAATATGAGAAATCTTTTTTAGTTTGAATGGATGAATTTTTTAACTGATACAAAAAAAATGACTACTATAGCGTTACTTTTGCTAAGATAAAAGTAATATGATCTCAACACGCCTTTTTTAGAGCCAACCTAAAAACTAAATGTTATCCTAAAATCTTTCATATTAATTAGGTCAACTTCACGAGTAGATGTTTAGATCCCATAAAAATTGGTAGTTATGAAAATCAAATCTGGTGCGATGTTCTCCCCATGAATATTGATCATATTCTATAAGGAAAAATTTAGTTGTATGATTTGTGTGTTATTCACTATAATAGGGAAAATACATATGCCTTTAAACATAATAATAAAACCATTAAATTCCTACTAATTAAACCTTTAGAGAAGACACCCTTTATAGGCCCACATGACATCCTTCGATATACAACCGAGGGGAATCCAAAAAATATTCCAAACTTCAATTAATTGTTATATTAAATCCTACTGCTAAAGAAAATGTTATTTTTTAGCCTAATTTTAATACATCCATTTTTCCTTTTTCTTTGACCCCGATCAAAGAGACGGTAAGATTTGCAATTTGATAGAAAGACTTTTTTGATCTAATCGTTCTTCACCTATTACATGTAAAAGAAGTCACAACAGGATTTGATGAGACTCATATAACTATTGTGATCTCCCCACTCCTCTTTAATTTCAATGATATTGCACGTGATGAGATTCTTGATGAATTACCCTCTCTTAGAGACGATCAAAATGCTATTGACTCTTAGAGACATTCAAAATGCTATTGAACCTTATTGAACATGCTAAGATCAAAAGGTAGTCGAGGAAACACTAAAAAGAGTTATATTAGTGATAGTCTTAGTCAATGTGTAGTTCCTACTTTATTAACCTCTAAGAAAGGTAGGACACAGCGAATGTGTGTTGAAAGTCGGGCGATAAATAAAATCACAGTAGTTTATGTTTCCTATGTCCCAATTAGACTTTATGTTGGATATTAAAGGCATAATCTTCTATATAGAGAGTTTATTTCCAAATTAGATCGTTATGTCTTAAAATTCATCAATACTCAATGAAAATTTAGTTGTAGATATGACAAATGGGTTAAATTATTACAAGACTACTCCTTTCTTCTCAAACACAATTTAAGCATAAATCTGTTGATGTCTTATCTCCAGTGAACTTTGATAATTTTTTTATTTGAATTGAAGATCCTACTATTTGATATAATTATAGATGACTATCTTGTGTATCTTGATTTTTACTTTCTTTATCTTAAACAATTAGACAAACCCCTCTGACTTCATAAAGAACATCTTCAACTGTCAATGGATATTTGTATAAGAGAAAAGTATTCCTAGGACTTATTTTAGAAATTTTGTAGTAGTGAGTTACACTCTGAAATAATAACTGGTCATTTTGAGATAGACAAAAATATATTTTTTATGGAGAATAGATTTTATTGACCCTTATCAAAATAAGATGTTCAAAAATTGGTGGCTTAATGCTAAACATATAAACTACTTAAGTCTAATAAATAGAGGCCTAAATAATATACTACCTTACCCGTTCTTGAATGCCTTGGGAAGACTTATTATTAGATTTTATTTTAAGATTAACTAGGATAGCTCAAAGTCATGTTAGTATTTTTATAGTAGTTGGTAAATTCTAAAAAATGACCCATTTGTTGAATTGCTTCAAAATAAATTAAGCTTCTTATATAGCCAATTCATTTTATAAGAGAATAGAATGAATTCAGTCTCTTTTCAAGTATTATTTCTAATAGAGATGCTAGTTTTATCTCATATTTTTAAAAAAATATTATAAAAAATAGTAGGCACCAATTTAAAATTTTCTTCTACCTATCAATATTAATCTAATAGTTAAGCTAAAATAGTCAACCATATTTTAGGGAACTTGCAAACTTATATGTTTGGTGCAAAAGAGTTTAGGAAATTATGATTTATAGTTGCCTACATCAACATCCACAAATAATAGTATTGTCTCCAAAACTATAAATAAATCATCTTTTAAGATAATTTATAATCAAAACCCTAGAAGACCACTTGATATAGCTAACCTATCATCTCATGCATTTTTTGATTTAGCATTCTCATTTGTTAAAGGACTTTCAAAGCCTCCATAAAGACAAAAGAAGGAAAATTACTATAAATAATAAGCATATGCTTCCAGGGAAAATTATAATCATTCAACACAAGGATATAAAGAAGATGATTATATTTTAATTCGTGTTTGCCCTAAACATTATCAAATAATTAAATATAAGCAACTATATGTAAGGGCTTGTGATCTTTTAAATTTAAAAAAAAAAAATTAGAATGAATGCTTATCACTTTAAATTTCCTTCTAATATACTCATTCATCCAATTATTAATATTGACTTTATTCTATCATATGAAGGAATTGGCAAGTCTCCATCTGTTTAGCTTGACCTCTTTAATAGAAGACAGTGTTTGCCACATATAGAATCCTACAACACCCACTTTGTTTGAACTTGAGTTCATTATTGTGAAATAAGTTCCGCATATCGGATTTCTATTCACAGATTTCTAATTAGATTGAAGGATAAACCCTCTATAGAAGATATTTGGATGACATGAGTGGATTTGGAAACACTTATCCCTCAATTTATTGAAGATTACTTGGATTTCAACTCTATGGAGCAAAAGCTCAAATGAGCCCAGGGAATTTGATGTAGCACATCGATCTGTTCAAATAAAAGTATAGTTACAAAAGTCAAATAAAGTGCTAAACAAGAGCTTAATTAAGGTTTATTATTAGAGCTCACTCAAGAATAAATAATTAAGTTATGATTTTATCATTTAAATTTAAAATTTAACATCTTGAAAGTTTAACCTTTTATCTTAGTGAACATGTATCGACTAGTGAGTTAATGAAGATAAGATAAATTACTAAAGATGGTTGACATTTCCCTCTATTAATGGCCACCCACTCCTTTTTCCCCAAAATTTTCTCTTAGTTTTGAATGATGATAGTTATTATAACTCTATAAATAATGTTAGTATTTAAATGAGAAATTTTAATTTTTGAATGATAAAAAAATTTTGGAGAAAGTTTTTCTCTTTTGGTTAAAGCTTGGTGACCTATTTTGACCAATTTTTGTGGGATTGTTAATCATTTTTATGCTTATTATTACTCAAATCTTCTTTCAAATCTCTGTAGCCTCTTCCTCTATATCTTAGCCATCTCTTAAGACTATCCATTTATAATTTAAGTCATTAAAATCAATCCAAACCACACTTGGAAGCCCTCGACCAAGATTAAACTCCCTAGCACCTAGTCTTGTTCTCCACCCCAATATGACTCTTAAACCTTATGAATTCTACCAAATCATAACTTCATATCCCAAACTAACCATCTACATTTATTTCCCCTATTTGCCTTTTATTGAATCTATTTCTTAAGAGTCAAATCAAATCGGCCCAAACTAACCTAAGCTATGTTAGTATTGCCTTTTACTACATCATACCCTTCGAAACACTTCATCATTTCATCATAAACTCGAAATCACTTCTTCACATCCCAAAATAATCATTTATATTCATTTTCGATCATCACTCTTATTATAAAGCCCCCTACCACCACTTCATGAGTATCTTTTCAAGTTTCTTCGACATTAATGTATCTAGCATCTTTGTTTTATAAGAATTAAAATTTTGGAGGCATTAAACGTAACACCTCATGACACCCCTTACCTAAACAATATACAAGCTTCTTAAGCAAACATCACTCTGCCTTGCAGTAGAAAACTGAATCCAATCACATGCAAAATGTTTAATTGATTGGCTTCTTGAATAAGTTTTCAAGAATAATTTCTAGCTATGGACTGATACAGAATGTTGAATTGAAAGAGACTGTGCATTCGATCCGGAGCTCTGTGAATAAATTTGCATCACTAATGAAGAAACCCTCGCATCGAAGAAGCCCTTCTCCTATCAACTGGTTTCCAAGAAAAAAGACAGATTCATTCCTGAAGAGAAAGATAAAGCTTCTCCAGGTCCACTCTTATTTTCCTTAGCTTCAGCTCATTGCTAGCAATTCCACTTAAAGATTTGAATTTCTTCAAATGACCTCTTAGTCTTGCAGGAAGGTGGTGGGATGAATATGTCTTTAGTTGAAACTCTCGGCAATGCCAACCCTCACTATTCAAGGATAGCAAGGGAGAAGATTGCAGCTCAAGAGGCAGCTCGTAGAGCCATGGAAGCTCGTAAAGCTGCAATGGTTGAAGCTTCTTGGTGTAGAATTCTTCAAGCAGCAAGGTTATGGAAAGAGGAACTTTGTTTTTTCAATACATCACATTAGTAGATCTTACTGAGTATTTCTTTCGTTATAAATAGGATTCAAAGCAAAGATGCTGAATCCAAGTTGCAGAAAGCTGAAGTATTTGCTGCAGAAGCTTTTGAAGAAGCAAAGCTAATGGGAGTTATGATGTTCGATAAACCTGATTGTCCCAGGAGATCATGTGAAGTGTCATCCTCAGCCACTGGTGGCAAATCTGCACACACAGTAACTGCTTCTTTTGATACTGAGTTTGAGGTGGATAGGGAAGTTGCAGCAGCAGTCAAAAAAGCTTTTATATTACTCGCCAACTTCTCCTCTTCCTCAAATAAAGAAGAATTCAGAGACTTGTTACGAAAAATCAGGCAGAATCCCGACGATTATGGAGCTTTAATGACATCGCTGCAATGCGAATTTGATCATAGTAGTGAACTAGAACCTGAACTGCATAATGAGGTGAGCCACAGGAAAAGCAGCCATGGAAATCTTGAAGAATGTCATGAAGATACTAATTCTAATTTGTCCGAAGATCTGGTGAACATAATGGTTGATAGGCTTAAAGCACTGCAAGAAAATGAGCTTTCTTCTCTTGCGATTATCGTCGCCACTTGTGGTTTGAATGCGGCCCTTCTTGAAATGCAAAACAGCCATGGTCATGAGACTGAGCATGGTGGACAAGAAGAAATGCGAAGGAGGTCCAACGTCGACCAGTCTCTGTATGTGTCACAGAAAAAGAAAGAAGATATCTCCAATGTACCCAGTCTGGATAAGTTCTTAGTGAAACATGTCTCCAGGCTTGAAAGAGAAGTCCAACAAGCTCAACTGTCAAAGAAGGATGATGATGCCATAGCAGAATTTGATGAGCAAGTTTCTGATAGTAGAACTTCTCAGTTGAAACAGACAAGAAGAACATCACAGTCTGCGACGGATCTCGGAAGTATTCTCATAAAGCATGTATCCAAACTTGAAAGAGAAATTCAGGAAGCTAAGAATTCTCAGAAGAAAAACCCAAAAAACGATCATGAAGAAGAATGCATAATCAAGTTGTCTGAAGATTTGGAACGGCCAGATGTCAAGATTCTTGAGATGATTTCATTAGCTTCAGCTGATGAAAAGGAGGAAAAGGAGAATCTCAAGTGTAAGTCAAAGTCATTGACAAAAGAGAAGAATCAGGCTATGGAACTAAGGGAAATAACTAATGGAAATATATCCAAATCTCAAGATGTAAGAGCTAAATTGGAAACTCGCAAATCATTTTCATGTCGAATTAGACAAGGAATCAATGACTTCCAACAATCAAGCCTGGATAAAATTCTTGTCAAGCCTGTTCACTGGTTGGAGAGAGAAAAAATGAAAGCTACGGAAAAAGGAAATATGCCTTCAGTGAAAAAAATTGATACAAAACTTGAGAAGATTGAACCTCTCGATGAGATTTTGGTTAAGCATCAATCAAAACTTGAAAAAACCAAGCTAGCTGCAGTTCTAGAAGGAACTGACTTTGTAATGCAGAAAAGAAGGCAGCATGTAGAGAAGATAGAGAGTCTAGATGAGATTTTAGTGAAGCATCAATCCAAACTTGAGAGAGCCAAGTTGGAAGCAACTCAAAATTCAGAAAATTCCATTAAAAATGTTGATGCTCGTAGGAAAGCAAGGGAGAAGGAGCTGCAAGAAGCATGGGGAGGCTTGAGCTTAGGAAATTCTCTGCAACCTCATGTTTCAAAGCTTGAGAAAGACAAGGTGAGATTGTATTTTCCATTCTTCTTTCTAGTTTCACAAAGGAGAATTGCATAGCAATTTTAATGTTTCCTTGTGAAATAATATTTACCCACCTCTCTATCTTTCAGGCTGCCTGGAGAAGAGCTGAACAGGAAGCGAAAATCCGTCGAAGGGAGTGTTGAAAGTAAATTTTCTGCATTTTTCTTATATTTTTAAATTTGGAAGAATTCTCTTTAAAGATACCATATGCTAGCTCTTTTTTGATGTAGCATCCATGTACAGATGCTGTATTTGAATCCCTTTTTAATAGTTGTTCTTATCCTGGATCTGATGTGTCTGATTGAGTTGAGATTCTGTTTCAAATTTACAACCTTTTGGAAATCATACAGAAATAAGTGGAGCATCTATACTTAATACTTGAAATTATCATATTTTATGTGTAGCATCAATGTTTCAATTCGGAGTTTGTTCAAAAACTCTATTCAGATGAAAGTTTTCAAACTATCGATTTGTTTGGGACAGCTTTTGGTCATTATTTTTTCGTCGCTTTTACATAATTTTTATACTAAAAGACTATTTTAGAAAGCAGAATAAAAATGATCTCTATGTTACAACAAATTGTATTTAAAAACTGTTTTAGAAAGAATATCTAAAACTAATTCTCCGGCTATGAAGTTAGTAAGCAAAGGGACTTGTATTGAAAGTTAGTGCAAGTAAAAAGACTTATAATTCCTATGTTCTTGTATACTAGATAATCATAAGGATGTTGGTTCAAGAGTCACTCAAAGGCTTATGATTCCTATGTTCTTGTCCTATTATGCTATCAAGTGCTATGATTGAGTGTATATATTCTCAAATACTATTACACACAGACTTTCTAATCATCAGGACCTAATTCAAGGTCACATTTGGATGGATTCCTACATCCTAATCCTTATTATTTGATAATATAGGTGTGAGATGGTCTTTATTCTTCAATTCCTTCATAATTAATCCTTCACACCTATCATATGTTATTGCAACTCTAATAGGGGAAGACATTAATGACTGCATGCATCCCACAACCATATGAAAGTAAAAAGAAGAAACAGAGAATAGGGAGAGAGAAGGGAAGAGATGAAGAAGATCTCACATTGGTGAAGAGAAGAGAGGAAGAGAAGAATCATCCATATTTTATCTTCCACTTTGAGCTCTTATCTTGACAAGAGATAGTGGTGTTCGCTCTCAATCATTAACGCAAACAAAGTGATATATTTTTCTTTATTCATATGAAGTACAATCTCTCCATATACATGTTTTGAATCTTGGTGAATTATTTGATTTTTGTATAGTTGTAGATGTAAGTGAATCTCATAAAATCATGTAAACTTGTTGTCTTATATTTGATATCTTTGATATGTTTGTTCCCTCATCTTCATGTAAGTTTACTCAAAATTTTATTGCTAACCTAACATTTGGTATCAAAGCTTTTAGATTTGAGCATAAAGGATAGGAAGATCAAAATTGATATGTTTGATGGTTAGAACTTAGGGTGATCGAAGCTATGAGTTGAAGACTATCACCAGTAAAGAAAATCTCATCAATCACCAAAGGGAGTAAAGTTATAATTTTTCGATCAAGAAGAATGTGATTCAATGGATAGTAACCTATAGGGATCATTCACCTATTCCATTGCATGCATGTTGTCTTCAAAATCAACAACAAAGTCATAATAGGAAGTTTCATAAGATGCTTTTTAATATAAATGTGAAGGCCTCTGCATTTAATAAGGAACATATAATGCATAAGTTTTCAATCTCGTTTTATCATAAAGAGTTTTGATCACTGATCACATCCGTGAGTTCAACTTAATCATGAGAAAATTAAACTTAGTGAACATCAAATATAAAAATAAGATCCATGACTTGAGCTTTCATTCATCATTGTCTAAGAGCTAGGATGGCATTGTAACAACCATTAGTAGTTCCTATTGATCATTTATAATGAAGCTATTAATAAAGGAGATTTATCTTTAATAAATTTGTTAAATGAAGTGAGAAAGGTAAAAAGTACATCATATTTTATTTTAAATATTGATAATAACAATGGATTTCAAAACATTGAAAATAATAAATAAAGAGGTTGATAAAAATAAAAAAATAAGTATTATTAATTAAATCATGATAAAAATAAGTATTGAAATTGCCCCAGTAGATTTTGATATTATGACAAGCCTAACTACATAATAAAACAATGTAGAACAAAGAGGTGTGAATAAGGCCAAATACTAAAGAGTAATGAATGTCATTGTAGAAGATGTACAAGATGCATTGATACAATAATCTAATGGAGATATATATTAGCTTCAAATGCATCCTTTCATTCTTCTTCAAGGTAGCATAAATGCATAATATTTTGATGCAATCACAACAAAAATCTCAAGAAAAAATGGGAAGAATTACAAATAATAGCTTCTTGTTGCTCATCTTGGCAAAATTACAATAATAATTAAGGCAATCATTGAGTAATGTTATACTTCTGTAATACAAATCCAAATAAAATTTGAATTTTATAAATTCTAATGACTATATATATATATATATATATATATATATATATATATATATATATATATATATATATATATATATATATATATATATATGGATTATTTAAAAAAATGAATTAGATAAATGATGATGTTCTTTATATGAATAAATAAATTATATTAATTATTTGTTATAAATTATTGAAGTACTAAGACATTCTTCAAATTAATATATATAAACTATTTGGACTTTATTTTTTAGATGATCCAATTAAAACAAAAAGCGATACACATAATTTATATCAAGAAAATTTGTATTGATATGTTTAATCAAATAAACCCTAAACTCCTATTATAAGAACATCCATTGATGCAACTCACATTCTAGTTGATTTCTCATCCCTCAATCAAGATTTTGACAGTGAAGTCAAGATATGGCGAAACGTAGCTCTTGTTAGTTGGGAGCTTTGACTACTAATCAAGAGGTCTTGGATTCGAGTCTTACGTATGTGATGTGTTATGAGTTTGCCTTAATTGATTTAAATGTTCCACGAAAAAAAAAAAGAAGATACAGAGAATCACCACTACAACAAGAGGAAATCTGACTTTATATGAGTCATAATAGTAGTAATTGATTAAATATCCTTGTTGTTTTGTTATTTGAAGAAACATACCTGAAAGTATATTTTAGACAAAAATATCCTTGGCAAATAAAAATATGAGCATCCTCCGACTCATGACTCTTGAGAACTTTCTCATAAGGAGCTACTTGAATGTCCTTATTTCATCACCTTCTCTATCTGTGATGATCTCATAACTCATGTGATCGATTTGCAATAAAGTTTGATAAGGATGGTCTCTACTTTTCAACAATCATTTGCTTATGGTTAATGATATTGAGTTTTTAACTATTTAGGATTCATCAACACTAACTATAGATTATAGTAAGAATCAAACTAAGGGAGAACCTCATACTTTTAAAATGAATAAGGTATACCTTTATAACAGAAGTTTCAAACCTTATTCATAGATTTATTGGAAGCTTAATCGAACCTTATTCGAACATTCTTTTAAGGCTTCATTTGTGACAACGTTCTTATTGATTTATGAAGCAACTTTTTAGTGCAAAATTTTCAAATTCAAAAAACTTTTTTACTAAGAAATTGTTTCATAAATCAATAAGAAAGCTGTTTCAAATGAAGTTGACGGCTTTCTTACTGCTTCTTAAAGTAGTTTTTTTGTATAAAAATTTACAGTTTGTACTAAAAAGTTGTTTTAAGAAATAGTAAGAAAGCCATTCAAAACGAAGCCTAATTCTTATTTGAACGGATTTGAATCTTACTAAAAATTTTTTATTAAAGGATTTAATCCAACATGTTAGAAAATTTGCTTAAATATATTTTAATCAATTTCATTTTTGATTCATTTTAATAAGATTCATGATTATGAATAATTATGCCAAAAAATTTAAATATAATTTTCTTTAAAAATAAATAAAGAACATGTTCTATCCATTAGGATCCTTTTAACCGTCAAAATTTGACAATTATTCGTCTTTAATGGCCGCCACCGACGCGTAATCCCTCGGTAAATTTTATCATTCGTCCTTTTTCGGCTTTCTTCCGCCATAAGCAGAAGACCCGAGGAAGAAGACCCCAGAGAGAGAGAGAGAGAGAGAGAGAGGATGGGAGGAGGCAACGGGCAGAAGGCAAAGATGGCTCGCGAGAAGAACTTGGAGAAGATGAAAGGACAGAAGGGTATTTCTTCCAATTCGTTGCCTTTTGCTCATTTCTGATTGTATAGATCTTGAATGTTTGCTTCGTTTTCGTCTTATTCGTGTAGGAAGTCAGCTGGAATCAAACAAGAAGGCCATGAACATCCAGGTCTTGCTTTTTTCCCTCTACAGTTCTCATTCATCTGATTTCTTTGATTTTGTGCATCTTTTTCTGGAGGGAATCTATGGATCAATTCGGATTATTTATGTACCACTGTTATCTGCATCGTGACTGGATGGAACTTGTTATTTTGGGATATCTTCTTGGAAGAAGCAGGATAATTTACCTTCTCATGTTTATTTTATGATCCATTATCTTTTGAACTCTAGCTCAAAGCGAGATTTAGCGAAATGATAGAGTTTTTTAAATATATTCATGATCGAGTGACAAGCTTTAGGCATTTTCTTTCATTTCTTCATGATTAGGCATGGCAATGGAGCCTAGGGTTTGTATATGAGAATAAGTTAAAGAAAACGACTGTGTATTTTGAGTAGGAGTAAGAGAAAGGGCGTCAACTGTAGACTTTAAGTAGTTGATTTTGTAGAAATTGGTAGCTAGTATTTTGTACATTTTTATTTTGATACAAGTTTCGATGTTATCTGATCGGGTGATTTTTTTTCCCTTCGTTTAGGTTAATCTTTTGAATGGTTTGTAAATTAACCATGATAAAAATTGTATTTACTACTGGCTAGCTATTTATTTTGATATTAGTCCATCATAGAATAGAAGTTCATGGGACTTCTTTGTTGAGCTATTATTTGATCTATTTGAGGTTTGCATGTTGAGATCATCCTATAGAACCACCAAGTAAAATGGGCTCCTGGTGAGAATTTACCTAGTTGTGCAAGAGAATATGTCGATCTTCTATTGGGTCTCTCAGCTAGCTTTCAGTCTTTATTGATAGGATTCTACTTTAAGTTCTAGCCAAATACACTTCTTGTAACCTTTTCATGTTTGTAATTCCAATATGAAATGAGAACAAACCAAGAAAGAAATCTGCATTCGAAAATTGACAAAAGATTGTGATAATGTTTCCAAAGGTTGGAATGTACCTAAGGAAGAGTGCTTGATATTTTTGGTTAAAAGGAAAAAAAAGCATATGGCGATTTGGTTAGAAAAGTTGATACAAGAGAAAAGAGTTTGTGGGATTTCAGATTAAAAAGTTTTCCTTAAGTAGAAAGGGAATTAGAAGCTCAAATCCATGTCTAAGCCCAATAACCAACCCCTCTTTATATAAGAGCAGATGGTGGGGCTGCTGTTACAAGTTTATTAAGAAACTCCCTCATTCAAGATGCATGAAAAAATATTAATGGAAAGATAAAGTTTTAATATTAAAACATGTATGAATGTAACATTTCATGAAGGAGAGTAGGGAATGACTAAGTTCATCATTAATACATTCTAGTTTGCCATAGATCTTTGGATCATGAGTCTCCTTTTAAGAAATAGATTCTCTCTTGTCTATCCAAGTGAAACTGGAAAGATGGTTGATCCTTGATTTTATCACTTTGTAAATGAAGCAACCAACACCTTCTCTATTAATTTGATGTGTTTGTTTAATATGCGCTACCTAATTATAATTCGATGTGTATGTTTCAAGCTTGTTGTCTTCAATTTGAAAAAGATATTTTAATTTGTACAAATCTATGATGGGTTCCTTGCTTATCCTCATTATTATCAGGAGGAACATGTTATGTTTGTTCTCCAAAGTCATTTTAATAGGTTCCTTCATCCTTTATAGTAAAAAGATTTGTTAGTTCTTGGAAGTGTATTGCACCTTCTCCCATAAGGTTATGTTGTTTTTTCTTTATTCCCAAGATTAAAGGAGGAGCAATACTATAATGTTTTCCCATTGGTGAAAGATCTGATTGAAGTTTTGGCAAGTGTCGATTGTTCTTTTTACTTAATTTAATATCTCCATGTCTTGGGGTTGGATATCCTCAATCATATTTATTTTGTGATTTTTGTCCTCATTGATAAATTGATATTGCTAGACCCTTCTGAAGTAAGCACCTCGGTCCAAATCTAAAATACTGCTGAAGATGACTTATGGCAAAATGGAATTGATAATGTTATTTAGTCATTATCTCTATGTCGTTTTGGATCTAACCAAGAGGGTATATGTAAAGGTATGAGTGGTCTTTAAAGTAAGTCTTCGAATGAGATTACTTGAAATTAGATTATTTTGACTCCCTATGTCTTGATTACATTTGCAACATCTTGTTGACTTGTATTAATGTTTAAAATTATGTCATTGGGTATTGATGCATTCCTCATTCATGAGATTAGGTATAAGCATTGAAGCTTTTTGAGGTGTAAGCATTAGAATTAACAAATTACGTAAGCTAAGTGTTGTACACATATCAAAGTATGAAGTAATAATAAATATATTAACATCCTAACCTATCAACATATTAAAAAGTAACAAGTTAAAAACTTAATATGATAAAAATTAATAAATTATGCAAAGTATTAAGTAACAAATTACACAAAATAAAAGCGTTTGCAATTATCAAAGTAAACACATGATATTAAAGTAAGAACTAATAACATAACAAATCAAAATAAGTTTAATAGAATAAATTTCTCTCTTCTACTCCTATTGTCTAAACTTTTTAATATTATTTTGAAGACTAAAAAGATGTCAGATGTGTGGAGAATGAGTGTGTTGATTCCTATTTTTAAGAATAAAGGTGAGACACAAGAATTTGCAAATTATAAAGGAATTAAGTTGATGTGTCATACTTTAAAACTATGGGAGAGAGTTATGGAGCATAGGTTACAACATGATACTAATGTTTCTCAAAATCAATTTGGATTCATGATGGGTAGGTCAGCTATGGAAGCCATACATTTATTGAGAGGTTTGATGGAGAAGTATAGAGAGAAAAAGGAAGATCTTCATATGATATTTATTGATTTAGAGAAAGCATATGATAAAGTTCCAAGAGAAGTGATATGGAGAGTTCTAAAAAAGAAAGGGATTAATAATGTTTATTTTCAAGTTATTAGGGTATGTATGTTGGAGATGTTACTTGTGTTCAAACCCAAGGTGATATGACCAAGTATTTTCCAATTTCATTGGATTACATCAAGGATTAGCCTTAAGTCCATATCTTTTTGCTTTAGTCATGGATGTTCTTACTAGAGATTTGCAAGAGGATGTTTCCTGGTGTATGCTTTTTACTGACGATATTCTTCTTGTTGATAAGACTAAAGAGGCAGTTGAAGGTAAAGTTGAATTATGGAGGTCAACCTTAGAGTCTAAAGGTTTTCGTTTGAGTAGATCTAAAATCGAATACATAGTGTAATTTTAGTAGTAATAGATCCAATGGGGGGGGGGGGGGGGGGTTTGTGAATTTGAGTGATCAAGTCATTAATAAGAGTATACGTTTTAGATAAATTGGGTCTATTGTTCAGAGTGATGGTGAAATAGATGGGGATATTATTAGTAGAATTCAAGTTGGATGGATGAAGTGGAGGAATGCATGGAGCTTGTTGTGTGATAGAAAAGTACCACTCAAACTTAAGGGAAAATCCTATTAGATGGTGGTTAGACCTATAAAATGTTGGCAATTAAAAGAGAAGCATAATATTAAGTGTTGCAAATGAGGATGCTCAGATGGATGAGTTGCTTTACTCTTAGAGACATGATACGAATGAGCATATACGTGAAAAGGTTGGAGTAGCTTAAGTGGCAGATAAGATTATAGAGAGTCACCTTAGATGGTTTGATCACATAAAACGGTAACCTTTTGATAACCTGATTAGGAGAGTAGATGTACTATATTTAACCTATGTTAAGAAAGGTAGAGGTAGACCTAAAAAACTTGGTTAGAAAATTTTAGAAATGACCTTTCTTTATTAAATCTAAATGAGAATTTGACTCTTAACTGGACATAATGGAGAAAAATGATTCATGTAGCTGACCCCATGTAGTGGGATAAAAGCTTGATGTTGTTGTTGTTGTTTGTTCTACTCTTATTGTTCAACATGCAAATGAGAATATAAACAATAAGTGAAGTAATTAGCCTCCAAGAATTTCTAAAATTGAAAGTGCTCAATAGTCATCACCAAGGGGTCTTCATTGGAGTCAATGTCATAATTAATTGCTTTATCCCATGTATTATGCTTATTTTTGATGTTCTCCCATTCTTTCTTCGCAATTTTGATTTCATTCACTTCCTCTTCCATCATAAAAAATAATAAATAAGAAATTTATAATCTTAATTAAAGTTTAAATTAATGGCTATGTCGATATTTGCACTTTTAAATACCTATAATCTCATAGATATTTATTTATTTATTTATTGCTAGTTTGTGTTAGACATATTTATCTTACTTCTATCCCCATCAGAGAAATCAATTGCAAACCGGATGATATGACTTTGTTATCATCATTCACAAACATTCATCTTATGGCACGCCATTATAAAGTTTAAATTTTTATCATTTAATCTCTTGTTCTATATGATGTAAACTAAGGAGTTTACTCTTAAGATAGTCAAATGATTTTTCCATTTGTTATGAACTTGCTTGTATGTATTCCAGTTTTGCTTACATCCATATCACGAATATGTAAGTCTCAATACTTTAATAGCTAATTGCTATAGCTCTAGAGTGCTACCACCAAACTAAATCCATCATTTAACTAACTTTGAAAAAAAATATAGTTAAAATTAGGAGAATCCCCATTTCAACCAATAAATACTAAAAAATATATGGAGACATTTTTATAATTGTATCTTTGGCTTGTTGTAGTCTAAATAATCCTTTCTTATTTTTAGATGGCATTAGTTGTATATCAGCATTCACCCGCTCAATTGAGTCAGCTATTAACCTATGCATACAATGGTATAAACTTAATTTGATGTCATGATTGATATACTTGTTCTTAACATATTGCAATTGAGAATTAAAGTAATATTTAGATGCATGCAAATATGATGGAGTTGAAGCTTCCACTATCATCAGTGATTTAACCAATCTCCTTGTTATTGGACTTATCTTCTTCCAAGTTATTGGATATTAACTCCTTAGCCTCATCTATTGCATTATAAATGAAGCCCATGGTTGGCTTTCTGTGTCAACAATCCTTAAAATTTGAACCAATGGCTTTTTTATTGTTATTTCATAACTAACACTTAATCAAAACCTTTCATTTAGAAAAATCTTCTTATTTTTTTCCCTCAGATTTTTTTTTGTCCAAGGACTGTTAAGCTTTATATGGAAGTGAACATAGGATTTGAAGGTTGTCTTGATTCCATCATGCTTTGTAGAGTCAAACAAGCCATATCGAATCTAGTTCTAATAGGGCATAGTTTTTTTAGTTAAGTTTATTACCAATTTATGTGGTGTGCCGTAGAGAGGTGTCCAATACAATTGTTTTTTTTTTCATACCTTAGTTCCAGTTACCATATAGACACTAGCGTTATTTGTATCAATTTGTAGCATTTATATGATCTCCAATCTCTTATATGACTATCAAGAAGTCAAAAATGTACTATCGATCTTG